>OZ038312.1:28483991-28528979 GCA_964035775.1 Osedax frankpressi
TCCTAATGAACTCATGGAATTGTTGAAACTATATATCTAGTCCATACGGCTAGATAGGCCTGGAGAGATTTATATCGAATATAATCTATATATAGAACACTCTAATTAGCTCGTAAGGAGAAGATAAAAAATGGGTGAATACTATTTCTTAATGAAACTAACAATATGTATAAAATAACAAGTCCAGGAAAGACTTTATGGAAAATTGGAAGAAATATTCTATTATTTTTACTTTAATTGTGTTTAGAATTTTAATTAAAATTTTTCTCTACCTTCTTTTTATTATTTCCTATTTTAATTTACATCTAAAATTCTTCTATATTCTATGAAATGTTCTTATATTTTTATATGTCCTTTAAATACGCATGACGTACTTCGTATGCATTTTGACTGTTGTCGTGTATTTAATAAATTAATAGGTACTATTTAAATATAAAATAATTTGTAAATATGTTAGAATATATATATTTATATATTTACAGAAATAATACAATTGATTTGATTGGATTTTAAAATAATTTGTTTCACATAATTTTGTACAAGAGTATTATTTATATAAATATATGAATGTAAAACATATATTATACTATTTAATAAATACGATATGTGTATTATCTATTAAAATCATTAAATGTTAATTGATACATAATATTATAAGTCGATACAATCTAGTAGATATAAATATATTTATATCATATACAATAATTGAGAACATTTAAATATACAAGTATTAATAATATGGTGAATTATTTGTTGTATGTGTGGTGGATATGTATAATTAAAATAATAATAATAATAATAATAATATTTGATGATTAAATATAATCGTTTTGCATTTAACTTAATTTTTTTAAATTATAAAAAAACTCCATTACTAACACGTAAACATAAAATATACTTTACAGATAGTTTAAATATCTTATAAATAAATATTTAATTTCTATTATATATTTAATTTTTTTAGTAATATTTTATAATTATATATATTCTATATTGCTTACTAAAATATTATAGGACTACATTAGAAAGAAGTATTTGGTGTTACCAACATTCTTCAATTTGCTATATGATTAAATATGTTTCATTAATAATGTATTAGGTAATACAAACATATTTGTGCACATTAATATTTATATAATTTATACATAATATATGTATTTTTAATTTTACCTACCATGATAATAATATATAGATGTATATATATCCATTAAATTTAGGATAATAATTTAAATTTAAAAAATGGTTAATATATAATGAATGATCAAAACGCGCATAATTTAAACAGTAGATCGTAAGTTTTGTTTTGTTTGAAATTTGTCTTTAATTTTCTTGTACGAAAATTAAAAATATAATTTTGGTATGTCCGAATATAACAGATTATATCCATGAATATCAAAAATCATGAAAATATTTTTAAACGTGTTGCTAATCAAAATTATTATAAAAATATTAATCAAATCAATTCTTAATATGATATATATATATATGTATTAACCAATATTATCCAAGGTAATCTTGAATATTACTATACCATAATATATATGATATAATTTTAAACTAATTAATATATTCCTGTATTATAATTGTTTATTATTCGTATAATACATATAATACATATAACACATATTGCGTACAATTCATTCTTAGGTCACCGTTTTTGTTTGATTTTGAATAATATAAATTATGGATAGTATAAATTATTAATTTATCGAACTTAAAACTATATAGAATACTGTACACATTTGAAATATAAAATTGATTATATAATATAAATCTAACATTGATTATATATTAAAAATTATTATAGATTATATATTATACAAATTATAATAGGCCTAAATATATTATATATTTAAAATTGACTATATATTTATATTTTCTGAAATTATTGAAACAACTTCACCACGACCACAAATAAATATGTACTGAATAAAAAGCTAGCAATACAATCCATAAATACCCTATTGTTCCTGAATTAATATTTTACTGTAATTTTCTCCTAATATTCAAGTACGTGATATTACTGAGGAGATATCACTATATCCACACATATGATTGAATGCGATTTTATTTAAGCTATATTAATATTAATGACTACAGTTTGTAAGTATGACTAAATATGTAAGTTATAATTAATAACTATAATTAAATGTTTTTAAAAAATCCAGAAAAAAGAAGAAATGATGTCAATTAGATTTTCGAAATAATTATTGATATATTTATCTGGAGAGTAGTGACTTCAAAATTGATGTGGTATTACGATACCAATGAGGTGACATGTTATCTCTAAACCTGCGATGAGTTATTTCAATCACTACTATATTATTTAGAAAGAGAGTAGAAATTAGTATGAAAGTGCTTACAAATTTTCTCAGTATGCCCAGGTCGTAAATCGTATGCTAATTTTTAATTTTAAAATGTATTTTAAGAAGCTTATAATTGTAATTTATAGAAATTAATACAGAATCTAATAATTGCGAGTATTACTACATTACTCTCTAACTTAGATGCTATATAAATGCATTATTTCTCTCTTTATGCCTAAGTTAATAATAGACTTTGAAACAATAGTTAATGCGAAAAAAAAGTTGACATATATTTATACAAATTACAATCTAACTATATATCATTATAATAATAGACTTTGAAACAATAATTCATTTAAAAAAGGAAGTTCGCAGGTATTCACATGAATTGCAATATAACTATATATCATAATACTCTAATGGTGCGGTTAATTGATTTATATGAGTACGGTAGTAAGGTGATGTCAGTGGTAGTGACATGAGTTAACCTATATAATATTTATTATACAGTGATAAGGAAATATAAAATATATATTCTAAAATATAGTTCATTTGAATATCTATTTATAGAGATTGAATACATATATTGACAAATACAATATAACGTATTACCTTGATATATTTATATATATAAATATATATAAGTATATATTTATATATAAATATATATTTATATATATATATATTTATATATATATATATATATATATATATATAAATATATATATTTATATATATATAAATATATATATTTTACCAGAGTTGATTGTAACGAAACATAAACCTTTGAGATCCACAGACTTTTGCCACTTATATAAACAATACCGTACGCGAAGGTCACCAGAATTATCAAGGGTTCAAGGGTCAATTTAAAATCGGCTTTACGATCCGGCGATGAACCTTGGCCGATAGGCTTTACTGGCGACATAAGAACGGAAGTAGAATCGTTTTTTAAGTTTCGAGGATGGCGTTTTCGGGTTCTAATCGCTACCTAGGACGAGTACAAGGAGGTCTGGGTCGATAGTGAGTTGGCGATGCAGTGCAGCTATCTTAAATGCAAGTCACATACCGCTTAACATTTTATTTACGAGCTTATTAATTATAATTTCTGTAGTTGCATATGTAGGCAGACTAATAGAGATGTAGGTTATATATTATCCCCTAAGTTTTCCTACATATATTTACTTTCTAATTAATACAAAATCAATATGTTCATCAACATTTAACTTATATGCAGATGATATTGAATTACATACGAAAATAAAACAGTTGGCGTACTAGGGAGGGAGATACCTACATACCCTAGGATATACCTACATGTATTCGTGAAAATATGTGCAAAGGTTATATATATATAACCTTTACACATACAATCTCATATCTAAGTCTATATATAGACTACTCTTACATTACTCAAGTTCTGCAAACATATATCTTAACTTTGGTGATTTTATCAAAACATTATCTATTTATATATTACAATTACCGATACATAAAAAATTAATATTTTTCTATTATCAACCTTTTCTTCTGATGTATAACATTGATGAATTAAATTATAAATATTTAAAAGGAATATTTTGAAATACCTCCTGAGCTTTATGAAAAACTAACTCAATTTGAAACTACCAAACAAACAAGTGATATCATTATTATATAAAAATGTTTAAATATATAAATAAATAAGTGAAATATTTCATTCACGGATTTTCAGTCTAACAATAAAATACAAGTTTAATCTACTGAAGGGTTTCTGTTAATATATTAGATATATAAAATTGTTAACAATATATAGTAATTATATAATTAATAAGTATTTTATCAATAGATATCAATATCAGCAAATGAGATTTCTATTAAATATCATGGTATTATAGTAAATAATTTATGTTAAATCAATTTAAATAATACTCAAAGAAAATCATGGATATCATTGATCTATTTCACATATATTAAACGAAATCATTTTGTATAGAACTCAATTCCTAAACATTTGTTTTTAGATTTTTATTATAAATATAGTCGGCACCACCACAGATAGCCAATGTTTAATTAAAATCAATTAAAAACAACGGCAGAGGAGCAGGTAGTCGTGGCGATGGTGTGCTCTAGAATGTCGATTGTAGTTATTGGTGATTGCGTAAATGTATAAGTCGCGGGAATGATGACGGGTCAGTTGAGTTTACAGAGCAGTGGACTGTGTAATCGGTAAAAAGATTGTAAAAATGTAGCGTGAAAATATTATCACACGAAGAGTTAGTTTGCTAAAATAGATGTTTTGTTACTACAATCGTCGCTATTTCCTGTTCCGACAAGTGAACTGACGTGTCCTAGTTTTCGCAGACGTAGAACAGGATGTAGGCATTCTTCGTCTGTCGAATCGGATTCGAGATTTAGGAGAAGTTGGAATAAACGGGTGAACGAAATAAACAAACTATTTGCAAACCTCGACATCCCTACAATCGATAGAACAGACGTCTTGGTCATCATAACTATACCATTTCTCTTTATTCCGGCCGAAAGCGGTATCTGAGATGAATATTTCACAGATTATCAGGATATATTCGAGAGCAAAGGGTTGCGTGTACATCTATACGTGTGACTATATATATATGCATGTCGTACAAAACACAGGTCGTAGATTATAGCGGAATGTTTCGTTCCATAAATATTTCACATGGTAAAAAATGTTTGACATTTTGAGTAACATGTCGTGTATGTATTATAAACAAATTATATGACATGTAATTGGCATAGTCATTCGAATTTATTAAAATATTATATAAAGCATTAATATCGGCTAGCGCAAAGACAATATAAAGACAATTATGAGGTCTTACTAACAATGGCCACCTTCTAAACGTCCGAAATGATTCTAGAAATGTGAAGTTAAACTTAGAATGGAGTAGGGGAAGTAGTGGGTAGTAAGAATTTGTAAATGAGTACCTTATGAGATATAGTGTAAAATAAATAAGTAAACATATAGTCAAATTTATGTTAAGTAGTATTTATAGATCTTGGGTGTAATAATATGACGGCTAGTTGCAATTTGGAAGTAGGACGGGTTTGGGGAGGATGTTGAGTGGAGTATAGATAGATTTCACCGTATTACACCGTAAGAGAAGAAATAGAGATTGGGTGCCATAAAAAGTAATATAGATCATTAGGTTGGCTAGAGTACAGTAAAGAGAGATAAAGTGAGATAAAGAGAGATAAAGAGAGATATTTGGTATCTTAGGGCGCTAGATATCGCTAGAAAGGAATAGAGGTCACAAAGGACAATAAAGGAAAACAGTAGTCGATGGAGATGGTAAGATAATGATATATAGGACTAGTGTCTCTAACCGATACAGCCATCAGAGCATAGTTAAAACGTTTGCAAGGTCCCTGGACGTATGATCGCATGTTCAACAGTATTGGGAAGTGAACCATCGAGTTGATCTTACTTCGCCAACGGCCCTCCTGTTCGAATCTACAACGCCGAGGTTTCAGGAGCTCTTTCACGAAATACAGATCGTAGTACGTATTTACTTATTTCATTCCGTAGAATGTATTAATATTGGTCATATTTCTCATCCGCATATTAAAGTATATTAATGACCATATTAAGAGTAATGCATTGTACCAGCGGAGATACTAGAGATACTATACGGTACTGCATGGTAGCATAAATGATATAAACAATAACAAACCAACCTAACGAATTGTATCAGCAAGATATGCGGCAGTCTCCAAATGACCTATATATTAGAGGGCATTTAAATCACAAGATATCCATCCTTTCTATCTTAACAACATAATATCACCATCTCCTACACCAGTTACCTCAGAATACCCACCTTCTCTTATCTCAGAATACCCACTCTCTCTTATCTCAGAATACCCACCTTATCTTATCTCAGAATACCCATCTTCTCCTACCTTAGAATACCCACTCTCTCTTATCTCAGAATACCCACCTTCTCTTATCTCAGAATACCCACCCTCTCTTATCTCAGAATACCCACTCTCTCTTATCTCTGAATACCCACTCTCTCTTATCTCAGAATACCCACTCTCTCTTATCTCAGAATACCCACCCTCTCTTATCTCAGAATACCCACCCTCTCTTTTCTCAGAATAACCATCCTCTCCTACCTCAGAATACACACTCTCTCTTATCTCAGAATACCCACATTATCTTATCTCAGAATACCCAGTCTCCTTACCTCAGAATACCCTCCCTATCCTACCTCAGAATACCCACTCTCTCTTATCTCAGAATAACCACCCTCTCCTACCTCAGAATAACCACCCTCTCCTACCTCAGAATACCCACTCTCTCCTACCTCAGAATACCCACCCTCCTTACCTCAGAATACCCACTCTCCTTACCTCAGAATACCCAGTCTCCTTACCTCAGAATACCCACCCTCCTTACCTCAGAATACCCACTCTCCTTACCTCAGAATACCCAGTCTCCTTACCTCAGAATATCCACCCTCTCCTACCTCAGAATACCCACCCTCCTTACCTCAGAATACCCACTCTCCTTACCTCAGAATACCCAGTCTTCTTACCTCAGAATACCCACCCTCTCCTACCTCAGAATACCCACCCTCCTTACCTCAGAATACCCACTCTCCTTACCTCAGAATACCCATCCTCTCCTACCTCAGAATACCCACTCTCCTTACCTCAGAATACCCACTTTCCTTACCTCAGAATACCCACCCTCCTTACCTCAGAATACCCACCCTTCTTACCTCAGAATACCCACCTTCTCCTACCTCAGAATACCCACCCTCCTTACCTCAGAATAACCACCTTCTCTTCTCTCAGAATACCCACTCTCTCCTACCTCAGAATACCCACTCTCTCTTATCTCAGAATACCCACCCTCCTTACCTCAGAATAACCACCTTCTCTTATCTCAGAATACCCACTCTCTCTTATCTCAGAATACCCACTCTCTCTTATCTCAGAATACCCACCTTCTCCTACCTCAGAATACCCACTCTCCTTACCTCAGAATACCCACCCTCCTTACCTCAGAATACCCACTCTCTCCTTATCTCAGAATACCCACCCTCCTTACCTCAGAATACCCACTCTCCTTACCTCAGAATACCCACCCTCCTTACCTCAGAATACCCACCCTCCTTACCTCAGAATACCCACCCTTCTTACCTCAGAATACCCACCTTCTCCTACCTCAGAATACCCACCCTCCTTACCTCAGAATAACCACCTTCTCTTCTCTCAGAATACCCACTCTCTCTTATCTCAGAATACCCACTCTCCTTACCTCAGAATACCCACCCTCCTTACCTCAGAATACCCACTCTCCTTACCTCAGAATACCCACCCTCCTTACCTCAGAATACCCACTCTCTCCTTATCTCAGAATACCCACCCTCATTACCTCAGAATACCCACTCTCTCTTATCTCAGAATACCCACTCTCTCTTATCTCAGAATACCCACTCTCCTTACCTCAGAATACCCACTCTTCTTATCGACTATTTATTAGCGTCAAGATGTCTCCATTCCTATCTATCTTCCCTCAAATAAACATATCTCCCTTCATCGTGCCTGGTTCAGGATATCTTATTCTTCTTTATTATACCTGCCTCTCACCATCGCAATTGTTTTCCTCCCTTTCATCCTTATCTATCTGCCACAATCACTACTTCTGCCACAATCACTACTTCTGCCACAATCACTACTTCTGTCACAATCACTACTTCTGCCTATCCTATTCCCCTTCCATCCTCCCCTCCATCCTCCCCTCTCTCCTCCCCTCCATCCTCCCCTCCATCCTCCCCTCCATCCTCCCCTCCATCCTCCCCTCCATCCTCCCTTCCATCCTCCCTTCCATCCTCCCCTCCATCCTCCCCTCCATCCTCCCCTCCATCCTCCCCTCCATCCTCCCCTCCATCCTCCCCTCCATCCTCCCCTCCATCCTCCCCTCCATCCTCCCCTCCATCCTCCCCTCCATCCTCCCCTCCATCCTCCCCTCTCTCCTCCCCTCTCTCCTCCCATTCCCTTCCGCAATAACTAATTGTTTCGAAGCATCTTGTTTACTGGAACATCGAGGACAGAACCAACGTGAACCATTAGTCATCAATTCTTTCTTGTGAAAATTCTGAATGCAAATCTAGGTGTGGTTTGATTACAGTGAAGGGCAGTAGTGATGGGGGAGGTGATGGGGGAGGTGATGGGGAGGTGATGGGGGAGGTGATGGGGGAGGTGATGGGGGAAGCGATGGGGGAGGCGATGGGGGAGGTGATGGGGGAAGTGATGGGGGAGGTGATGGGGGAAGCGATGGGGGAGGTGATGGGGGAAGTGATGGGGGAGGTGATGGGGGAGGAGATGGGGGAGGTGATGGAGGAGGTGATGGGGGAGGTGATGGGGGAGGTGATGGGGGAAGCGATGGGGGAGGTGATGGGGGAAGTGATGGGGGAAATGATGGGGAGGTGATGGGGGAGGTGATGGGGAGGTGATGGGGGGAGGTGATGGGGGAGGTGATGGGGGAGGTGATGGGGGAGGTGATGGGGGTAGTAATGAGAGGTAGTAGTAAGGTATAATAGTGAGGGGTAGTAGAGAGGGATAGTGATGGAGAGTAAGGTATAGTAGCGAGGGGTAGTAGTGAGGGGGTAGTAGTGAGGGGTAGTAGTGAGATGTAGTAGTACGGGGTAGTAGTGCAGGGTAGTAGTGAGAGGTAGTAGTGAGGGGTAACCTTGATGTCAGTTGTCTTATTGATGAGGGGAAGGGACAGGAACATGAACTGATCAAAAGTTACAGAAGTATAATCGCATTTCAAGCAGGTGATGGACGATTTGAATTGACCCTAAACATTTGGGTTTTGTTAATAATTAATAACTAATGCTTCATCATAACTATGTACTAAAAATAATATTCAATACAAATCATACAATAAAAAATGAACAAATATTGCATTTATGTTAAATTTATTCACAAAATGTGTATATGAAAACTATAGACTTACGATACATTAATTGACACGACAATGATAAAGAATGAATTTATTTTTATGGCGACACCGTAAATTATAACTTTTAGAAAAATTGTGAAAAATAATGTAATTCAGAAAATTATAATGTATTTCAGAAAATTATAAAAGTACATTGTACTATAAGTAATATAACTAATTAATACCCTGGAATCATCGGTCATTTTAGTTTTTTTTTAAATATATTTTTACTCTTACAGTATTAATAGTATTATAAAAAAAAAATGATATTACCTGGATCGTTTGTTGGGTAGTAATTATAGATCAAGTAAATTCAGAGTAATATAATTAGAATATATTACTTTTATATTTTTTTTACAATTTTTATTTAACTATTTATAATAGTTACATCAAATGGTTTTTGGGAATTTAAATATAACTTTGGTATAAAAAGGGATCCCACTAAAATTGTACCAGTAGAATTGTTTATTGGCTATTTTGTGAATTGGTAAAAACACATAAAATGGCGAGATAAATAATTTGGCACTGGCAGAGTTCTATTTAGAACACAGTTCTACATTTTTATATATTCTACTGGTGAGATACTCAAAGATAATCAACCAGTATAAAATTTGCAAAGATTGTTAAATGTATCGTGGATAATTTATAAATAAATGAAATATAAGTCTTCCATTTCATAAATAAGAAGTTTATAAATGAAATACAAAATCTTGTTATTTATGGTATGCATGATATATATATATATGTACTATATTGTACTACATATATGTTTACTATTCAGATAGATAAGTTAATTATTTTATAATCTTTACGGTAAAAAAGTTATCAATGCAATTTGTTCTGAAATGATGTCATCAATAAAACAGTTTTTCCAATAAAACAATGGTCATGATTCGCAGCAAATAATTCGCAGGAATTTCGGTGGAAACCCGTTTAAAAAAGCTTTGTTAAGAAGTGAACTTATGTTAACTAAATTGCTAAGATGTTATTACGTACTACATCATACGGACCATGACGTTGTCAAAGATGAAGGAGGAATTATTTAGACGATAGTTCGACCAGGCTTCATCTCCGGCCACGATGTCCGAGTAGCCGTCATTGTTCTGTTCGGGGATTACTGTTCGCTTGACCACCTGCCATGATGTCGGGGTAATTAGTTAATTAGGAATAACAGCGGTCGGGGTTCGTAGTGGATAGCGGACAGAGTGTTTTAGTTATTACTCATCTAAGTGTAACAACTAAATCGTTTCTGAAGACATCGGGGGGCACAAACCCCATTTAAGTCCTCGTGAAGACTATCCAGCAGGTATCCCAATAGTTCCTGAGAATCTTGCTGGGTGTAACCGGCAAAATCAGACCGATGCCGGGTGATGGTGGTCTGTTTTGATGTTGAGAGTAAGGTAACGGGAGAAGGAGAGGGGGAGGAAGTGGGAGAGGGAGAGGAAGAGGGATATACAAACATAGAGGTCAATAGGGGTTATTGATTTGTATTGACCACTCCACAGTGATTTGATGACTTCAGCAAACTCAGTGGCCATAGCACCTTTGGATCCCATTTTGTTATAACTGTCGGGTTTGTGGGTGGAGCTGAATTATTGAATATAACTACGCATATGTGGTAATACTACTTATTACTGTTTCGCACTAAACTAAAAGCAGGTATATATAAAGTATATCTAATGAAATGGGCGTGGTTACACTATAACTAATTATGTGGGCGTGGCTACACTATAACTAATGAAATGGGCGTGGTTACACTATAACTAATTATGTGGGCGTGGCTACATTAAACTAATGAAATGGGCGTGGTTACACTATAACTAATTATGTGGGCTTGGCTACACCATAACTAATGAAATGGGCGTGGTTACACTATAACTAATTATGTGGGCGTGGCTACACTATAACTAATGAAATGGGCGTGGTTACACTATAACTAATTATGTGGGCGTGGCTACATTAAACTAATGAAATGGGCGTGGTTACACTATAACTAATTATGTGGGCGTGGCTACATTAAACTAATGAAATGGGCGTGGTTACACTATAACTAATTATGTGGGTGTGTCTACACCAACACGTTAATGTCCTCTCTGTACTGATCGCTGCTGAAATATGCACGCAGTTTATAAATACTACTGAGGCATTGAATGATGGAGTTCATGTAACAAGAATTGCCCATATTCCTAAGACCCGTAGCACCTTTCTCCTGTTGAAGAGGGTTTGCTTAGGGGTACGGATTATGGGGTTATGGGGTAGGGTCGCCGGTGGGCGGAGCGGGAAAGGGTAGAGTCAGTTGGGATTGGAGGAATTTGGAGGATTGCGGGGATAGAATCGGTGCAGTGTTGCATTGTAAGGTTTAAAGGCTGTGTAATTGATGCATTAATCCACATTCATTAATCCCCACTAACCACAATTCCAAGTTTTACGCCAAAGTTTCTAACTCGAGCGGTATTCAAAATGCTAGAATTGCTGAGTTTCCTGATCGGAATGGATAGAGCTCAACAAATTTGTTGTCGAGGGGTTGTCAGGGGGTTGTCGAGGGGTTGTCGAGGGGTTGTCGGGGGGTTGTCGAGGGGTTGTCGAGGGGTTGTCGAGGGGTTGTCGAGGGGTTGTCGAGGGGTTGTCGGGGTGTTGTCAAGGGGTTGTCGGGGGGTTGTCGGGGGGTTGTCGGGGGGTTGTCGAGGGGTTGTCGAGGGGTTGTCGAGGGGTTGTCGAGGGGTTGTCGGGGGGTTGTCGGGGGGTTGTCGAGGAGTTGTCGAGGGGTTGTCGGGGGGTTGTCGGGGGGGTTGTCGGGGGGTTGTCGGGGGGTTGTCGGGGGGTTGTCGAGGGGTTGTCGAGGGGTTGTCGGGGGGTTGTCGAGGGGTTGTCGAGGGGTTGTCGAGGGGTTGTCGAGGGGTTGTCGAGGGGTTGTCGAGGGGTTGTCGGGGGGTTATCGGGGGGTTGTCGAGGGGTTGTCGAGGGGTTGTCGAGGGGTTGTCGAGGGGTTGTCGAGGGGTTGTCGAGGGGTTGTCGAGGGGTTGTCGGGGGGTTGTCGGGGGTTGTCGGGGGGTTGTCGGGGGGTTGTCGAGGGGTTGTCGGGGGGTTGTCGAGGGGTTGTCGAGGGGTTGTCGGGGTTGTCGAGGGGTTGTCGAGGGGTTGTCGGGGGTTGTCAGGGGGTTGTCGAGGGGTTGTCGAGGGATTGTCGAGGGGTCGTCGAGGGGTCGTCGGGGGGTTGTCGAAGGGTTGTCGAGGGGTTGTCGGGGGGTCGTCGAGGGGTTGTCGAGGGGTTGTCGGGGGGTTGTCGGGGGGTTGTCGGGGGGGGGGGTTGTCGGGGGGTTGTCGGAGGGTTGTCGAGGGGTTGTCGAGGGGTTGTCGAGGGGTTGTCGGGGGGTTGTCGAGAGGGGTGATCAGGTCGTAAATACATTTTAGATTAGTTCTAGACAGGGTCGCTTCCGCAGTTAGAATGATGGTATTATGTAGATAGTGAGAAAGATGACATTTTTAAAAGACTTTCACTGCGTACATCTAGATTTAGTCTTAGTCAAAATAATGAGTCTCACTATCTAACTAAAATGAAGTTTAAAAGTTGGCAGATAAACAGACAGATATACAAGCAGTCAAACACAGACATGTAGGCCAACAGATAGACATACAGAAAAACAAACAAACAGACCTACAAACATACAGAAAAACAGACAGACAAAAAGTCTGATACACGGACAGACAAACAGATATACAAACATACATACATACAAATAGACAGACAAACATACTGACAAATATATAGATAAACAGACAGACAGAAAACAGACAGAAAAACAGACATACAAACAGATAGACAAATAAACAGATAAACATACAGACAAACAGACATACAGACAAACAGAGACAAACATACATACACATAAACATACAGATAAACAATAGCACCATTGTTGGGATATAAACATATTTAATGCGAATTTCTTGGTGGTACGATCGACTGAGGGCGGATGTCCAAATGAGTTTTCTAATGACAAGTCCTGAGAGTCATTATCAGCCTCCATCTTGGCGACATTCGGAGAAGAGTGAGAGCGCCGTAAGTTAGACCTCGACGATTTCTGGATCATCGGAGGTTCCGGAAGGGACCGAGAGGAAGTTTCTAGAGGATGGAGCAATAGTGTTGAATTGGTGACGATGTAGAGTGTATTAAAGAGATTGATTTAAAGAAATGAGTAGAAATAAAGAATACATACTTAGATATGTAATGCAATCTACGAGTTAATGAAATAGACGACATACCGATGGGGTCTATTAGATGTGTAGGTTTGGTGCTCGGGTGAGGCAGGGCTGGTCTCGACTGAGCACGTCTCGCCGGCTTCAACGTGGCTTCGGCGGTTCTGATAACCCCGCCACCTACATCTGCGGCCCTAACATCGCTACCATCAACATCGTCATTTTCTTTGTCGTCGACTTGATGGGAGGTAGAGGTCGCAGTAGGGGTCATCTGTACGTCAGACGATGAAGGCGAGGTGACATGTTGTTTAGTGGAGTCGCGTGAAGAGGGGGCATGGATTCGAGAGGACAGAACGGATGCTCGCGCCGAATTTGTAGAATCACAGGAAGATAGTTGGTCATGCGAAGAAGGGGCGTGGTCTCGTGAAGAAGAGGCGCGGTCTCGTGAGGTAGGGGCGTGGTCTCGTGAAGAAGAGGCGCGGTCTCGTGAAGAGGTGCGGTCTCGTGAAGAAAGGGTGTGATCTAGGGGTGCATATGGCTTTGTCGGAGCGATAACACTCGGATACATTGATTTCATTTGCAATTCAGGTTCTGCTGGTTCATTATAGGTGGTTCTAACTGAAACAGGTGAAAAGGGTAAATGGGATGATAAGTGATGGCGATGAGAGTTAAGTGGGGTAGAGATAAAGAGGCTTAGGATAGGGTAGGGGCAAAAGATCTAATGGGTTGAGCAGAGGAGATAATTGGGTTTGAAGGAGATGGATTAGGAAAATAATAAGACCAATATGACAATGAAATTATGTAAATGCCAAACCATGCGATGTTAGAGATTCTCCTCTCTCTTCATTGTTTACAGCGGACATGTCTATAAATGCATTGTCTAGTTAAAACACGCAGTAATATAATATAGAACACATTCTCAATTGATACGAAATACAGATACGAAATTGTAAAATGAATTACGTTCTACGATGACTTACGTAAATATGAATGTTGTTCATTTCAATGGATAAGCACACAATAGTATAGCAACACAACCGTACACTAACCCTTTCTACCAAGAGAATCTTCTCTACGGTTGCCAGCCTTAGATAAGGGAAATCAACATTATTGCAATATTTCTATTCTTTGGGATATTTAAAATATTTGACATAATACTATTTATAGAAATTAAATAATACAAAATAATGTAACATCTGATAAACTAAAATAAACGTAAATCTAATAAACTAAATTACCCCATTTTGAAGTTTATCTTCTTTCGAAGGATCGCTATTAAGTGAAGATATAGTGAATACGTTAAACTTTTTAAAATTATTGTAATTAATAAAATTAATAATCTATAATCAAAAAATATTAAAATAAGATCAGGATCTATAAAATTGTTGAATTAAATTGATGATTTCATTGTTACTGGAGTTTATGCAATGATATATTATAACCTTATGTAAGTCTTTTGCATTTTTTTGTTAAGATTATTTATATCATGCGAGTTTTCATAAAATATTTGATTGTTTTCCTTGGTTTTCAAATTACTTTTGTGAATAGCAGCCAGTTGGGACTATAGGAAGTAAATTGTATACCTATAGGTAGTGTATACATACACACACACATGCCTACACACACAATTACAGACAAGTGCCTATACACGACTACATGCATGCACCTACACACACGTGCCTACACACACGTGCCTATACACGACTACACACACAACTACACACACGTGTCTACACATGCCTACACACACAATTACACACACGTGCCTATACACGACTACACACACGTGCCTACACACATAACTACACACACGTGCCTACACACGACTACACACACAACTACACACACGTGTCTACACACGACTACACACACGTGCCTACACACGACTACACACACGTGCCTACACACACAACTACACACACAAATACACACACGTGTCTACACACACGATTACACACACGTGCCTACACACGACTACACACACGTGCCTACACACGACTACACACACAACTACACACACATGCCTACACACACGACTACACACACGTGCCTACACACGACTACACACACGTGCCTACACACGACTACACACACGACTACACACACAAATACACACACGTGCCTACATACACGATTACACACACGTGCCTACATACGACTACACACACGTGCCTACACACGACTACACACACAACTACACACACGTGCCTACACACACGACTACACACACGTGCCTACACACGACTACACACACGTGCCTACACACGACTACACACACGTGTCTACACACGACTACACACACAACTACACACACGTGTCTACACACACGTGCCTACACACACAACTACACACATGTGCCTACACACGACTACACACACGACTAAACACACGTGCCTACACACGACTACACACACGTGCCTACACATGTGTCTACACACACGTGTCTACACACACAACTACACATACGTACCTACACAAGACTACACACACGTGCCTACACAAGACTACACACACGTGTCTACACACACAACTACACACACGTGCCTACACGCGACTACACACACGTGCCTACACACGACTACACACACGACTAAACACACGTGTCTACACACACAACTACACACACGTGCCTACACACACGTGTCTACACACACAACTACACACACGTGCCTACACACGACTACACACACGTGCCTACACAAGACTACACACATCTATGAAGACAACCAGCAAACGAATAGAAAGAATACACAACCTATCAACTGAACTTTGACCTCATTTACAAATTCATTGCACATAATATAAATTTCATATGCATCATGAGTTTATGTACTACCTATCTCTCACTTACCCCGTGATGGTCGGGTTTCAGTTGTCGACTATATTCTTTACTCCCTCCTCCTCCCGTTGCTGCTCTTCCCCCTCCCCCATCCGCATGGTTGTAGCCGGATTGACGTTCCACACCACTAGTATCGCGAGAGGGAGGCCTCGCATTTGACCCCATGTTCAGGTCGTAGTTGATCTTGTTTACTAGAGTTCACGTCGATTGCATAAATAGTCGGAGGGGTAATGAGTTCATAATTTGTAGTTACATAACAAATGAAATATTACACTTTTGATTACTTGTAAACAAAGTGTTATGATATTTTACCAATTTTTTTATTTTCATGTGTTACAAAAATTATTGGTCAACATAAAATAATTTATGCAATGAAAAAATGAGATTACCTGGATTGTTTGCCAGGAGGTCGTTAATTATAAATCATTTTCTAGGCAATCAACCCTGGAAACCAGATGATGTAACTACTATACATTATTATATAATTATTTTAAATAAAATATATTTTCACTTATAAAGCAAACATAAATAGATTACCTGGATGGTTTAATGTGTATAGTAAGGAACATATATTCAGTATAACGAACATTTACCCAGGGCATCATCCAGGACTAGTTTTTTTGTTATATGATAAAAGAGAAAATATATTTATTTGTATTTAAATTATATTATAATTATATTTTATTTAAAATAATTATATAAACATTTATAATAGTTACATCATCTGGTTTCCTAGGTACTTTTTGTAGGGTGTTCAGACCGGACTAATTCAACCGCAACAGGGTGAATAGGTGACTAGATGGTTAGTGACAATGCAACTATTCATCAAAACCCGTTCATACCAGATTATTAGTAACTCTGGTGTTTAATATCTATATTTTTAATATAAATCTCATTTTTGAGAAATATATTCTAAGATTATTGAATAATAAATAATATTTTAGAAATAAACAAAATTTAAAAAATTTAAATGTTTCTTTGTTTAGATATATGTGTAAACATCCGATACATCACTCAAAGTTCCAAATCACTGAATCACTAACAAATTCGCCAACAATTTAATTTCATTGTTTGATTTTATATATTTTATCTTAATTCAAAGAGTTTATAAATTTAACATAGAAAACCAAGTAATTTGAGTTTGGGATTTTAGAATAGATATCTTATTACATCTATTTTGATAATTCATATTTTTCAAGAGATTATATTTGAAACTTCAATTATAAAATCATGTGATATTTGAATTTAATATTAATAAATAAGAATATTATTATAAAAGCCTTTGATTTCGCTTAGATTATGATGAAAATATCAAACATGTTTGATTTTAATAACATTGGAATTCTGAGTCATTTCCATGGAAAAATAATGTGGGGCTTTCGAATCTATTGAAAATATATTTTAAAATTTCATCATCGGATTTACCGATGATTCAACGTGATTTCGATAGAAGTAAAATATTGATGTAATTGAAAAGTTGCTGCATCACTAATCACCTGAGTTACAGTTGAATTTTATCCGGTTTGAACTCTATAACATTATTTCGCAATATAAAAAAATTAAATCACGTTAATTGTTTGCTAGGTTTTATAACACTTTCATTTCAAAAACAATTTTAGAATTAGAGAAAGTCAGGAGAAGGTGAGGATGAGGTCAGGAGGAGATCTAACATGGGGTGTAAGCTTTGGAAAGATCATCATCGTGGTCGAACATCGCAGAGGAGTTGTCATTACGACCATTGGGACATGTAGAAGTCAGCGTTTTAGTCGGGTATCGCATGCTCCACTCCTCGAAACCGAGCTCCATAACCAGCGGGTGGCAAGTGGTAGGCTTGTCCCACTAGTGGTGAGACGAGGGGGGGAGGTTAGGAGGGAGGATGGAAGGGTGAGAGAGTTCAGATTCATTTAGTATCAATTTGAGAGGAGGGAGTGGAAAGAGTAGTAGGGAGATAGTATATGTAATGAGGATGGATGACGTAGGCAATGTGATAGCCTGTACCTTAGTGAAGGCTTCAAGAATGCTGTTGAGTTTCATGAAGGGCTTGATGCCAGAGTAGGTCCCATCGTAATCAAATACCACAACGGTGTGGTAACGCTGAAAATTACGGAAACGTTCACACACCTTGGGTGTCAATAGTTTTCGGATCTTGGTCAGGGTGCAACTGCAATTTAGGCGGAGAGGGATGAGATATATATAGAGAAGAGGCAGGTGTAGAGGACGTTAAGGAAGAAGACACAGAGAAGAGGCAGATGTAGAGGACATTAAGGAAGAAGACATAGAGGAAGAAGAGATAGAGGAAATAAAAAAGAAAGAGAAGAAATAGACAGAGAAGAAATAGACAGAGAAGAAATAGACAGAGAAGAAATAGACAGAGAACAATGAGACAGAGAAGAAATAGATAGAGAAGAAATAGATAGAGAAGAAATAGATAGAGAAGAAATAGACAGAGAAGAAATAGACAGAGAAGAAATAGACAGAGAAGAAATAGACAGAGAAGAAATAGACAAAGAAGAAATAGACAGAGAAGAAATAGACAGAGAAGAAATAGACAATGAAGAAATAGACAGAGAACAATGAGACAGAGAAGAAATAGATAGAGAAGAAATAGACAGAGAACAATGAGACAGAGAACAATGAGACAGAGAACAATGAGATGAAGTACCAGGAACCTCTTGCTGATGTGTTTGTCAGCTGAGATGTTGATGGAAGTTGGTGAGTCGATACGTGACGCTTCATACTGCGCTTCGGTCCGGATATCGACGAGCAGAAGGTCTTTACCCTCAGACAGTAAGCGGTAAACCTCTTTAACGCTGATACTCCTAACTGGTGGTTCTATAGGATCCGGAACCTTTACTTCAGTTTTTAAGTCTTCATCTACAAGTAGGGTGAAAGTGAGGTGAGAGTGAGATAACAGAGAGATGATAGTGAGGTGAGAGTGAGATGATATCGAGGTAAGATTAGGTGAGAGTAATGTCAGAGTGAGATGAGAGTGAGATGAGAGTAGGATGAGAACAAGAATGAAGTGATAGCGAGGTGAGAGTGAGATGAGAGTGAGATCCAAGTAAGGTGAGAATGATAATGAGGTGAGAATAGGTGAGGCGAGGTAAGAGTGAAGTGATAGTGAAGTGATAGTGAAATGAGAGTGGAGTGAGAGTGAGGTTAAAGTTAGGTAAGAGTGAGAGATGTGACTACATGACGACTAATGTACACTAATGTATAAAGAGTATCCCAAGATAATGAGATAACAATTGAAGATAACAACAAAGTCACAGGATAAGAAATCAAATGAGAGTGAAACCTTTCTGCAAACTTTTGTCTATATCATCGGAATTTATTTTGTTCATTTCCGAATATCTGAAATTACAGATGAAAATAGATTTAATTGTTTACATAAGTATAGGTATGTCAAGGTACATTACATTTCACCTGTTTGTTTGCCTTAGAAATTAAGTTAAATATGCATTGCATGAAATGTTGGATTATTAACATTTTAGTGAAGTGTATTACAACTGTTTTTATGTGTATGTGTATATTTCTGTTAGTGTATGTAAGTATATGTGTGTGTATGCATGGGTGTTTAGTGTATGTATATGTAAGTGTGCGCGAGTATATGGTATGTGTATGTGTGCGAGTGAGTGCGTATGCATTTGTGTATATATGTAGATATTGGTGTATATGTGTGCGTGCTCGAGTAAATGTGTGTATATATTAACTTGTGTGCGATCATTTATATAAGTATATCCAAGCATACAAACCTAGACATCAACTCCATAGAGAGTTTACCAGCTTCAGTCATTGCAGAGTTAAAATCATTATAATACAGACTTGTGAAATAATTCTGTTTAGAGAGTTCTGGGTTTCAGCATAAATCACCAACTTTAACATTGTGTCCGTGGTTAACGAAATCAACAAAATGTCAAACCCATTAAGATATTAAAACAGCTTACATATGGAGGTGATTTCATTGCAATATTTTAGAGAATCATTAGATTGGCGGGGATAATACCGCTATTTTTTTATCTAGGCTTATATGAGCAACAAAATAGTACGAGGGTGGCTCCGATGATAATGTATATGGCCTGGATAGTAATGGAGATGGCCCAGTTAGTACAACGTAACAGACCATGTCGAAGTCTGTTTCCGAATGATCTATTTTCGAAATTTCTAGGTAGATCGCACAGAACTTCATGAACATGACATAGGCATCTTCCGCTTTATGATTTTTGATGAAGAATTGGCCCTTTTTAAACAGACTCTTCAGACTGTTGCTGTAGCTGTAGGGGCGGGTAGAGTTATGGAGCGGATGACGCGAGGTAGGGTTTAATCATGGAGTGGATGCGGGGGTGGAGAAGTGGATGTAGAAGTAGGGTTTATTGTGGAGTCGATGTGGGAGTGGAGGTGCGGGGGGAGAAGTAGGTTTTAATTATGTTGGGAATGCGAGGGAGCGAAATGAGGGGAGGGGTAGCGGATGGCGGGAAAGGTCCGATGTGAATTAGTGCTCCGCAAGAATGAAATTGCATTAAATCTATGTAATGAAAAAGTATTGAGATCGGGTTTATAAGTACAGTTAGCCAAGTGGCAGTTAGCCAAGAGGTAGTTAGCCAAGGCAGTTAGCTAAGAGGTAGTTAGCCAAGAGGTAGTTAGCCAAGAGATAGTTAGCCAAGAGGCAGTTAGCCAAGAGGCAGTTAGCTAAGAGGCAGTTAGCTAAGAGGTAGTTAGCCAAGAGGCAGTTAGCCGAGAGGCAGTTAGCTAAGAGGCAGTTAGCTAAGAGGCAGTTAGCTAAGAGGCAGTTAGCTAAGTGGCAGTTAGCCAAGAGGCAGTTAGCTAAGAGGCAGTTAGCTAAGAGGTAGTTAGCTAAGTGGCAGTTAGCTAAGTGGCAGTTAGCCAAGTGGCAGTTAGCCAAGAGGTAGTTAGCTAAGAGGCAGTTAGCCAAGAGGCAGTTAGCCAAGTGGTAGTTAGCCAAGAGGCAGTTAGCCAAGAGGTAGTTAGCTAAGAGGTAGTTAGCTAAGTGGCAGTTAGCCAAGAGGCAGTTAGCCAAGTGGCAGTTAGCCAAGAGGCAGTTAGCCAAGTGGCAGTTAGCTAAGAGGCAGTTAGCCAAGAGGCAGTTAGCCAAGAGGCAGTTAGCTAAGGCAGTTAGCCAAGAGGTAGTTAGCTAAGAGGTAGTTAGCTAAGAGGTAGTTAGCCAAGAGGCAGTTAGCCAAGAGGCAGTTAGCCAAGAGGCAGTTAGCTAAGAGGCAGTTAGCCAAGAGGCAGTTAGCTAAGAGGTAGTTAGCTAAGAGGCAGTTAGCTAAGAGGTAGTTAGCCAAGAGGTAGTTAGCCAAGAGGCAGTTAGCTAAGAGGCAGTTAGCTAAGAGGTAGTTAGCTAAGTGGCAGTTAGCTAAGTGGCAGTTAGCCAAGTGGCAGTTAGCCAAGAGGCAGTTAGCTAAGAGGTATTTAGCCAAGAGGCAGTTAGCCAAGTGGTAGTTAGCCAAGATGCAGTTAGCCAAGAGGTAGTTAGCCAAGAGGCAGTTAGCCAAGTGGTAGTTAGCCAAGAGGCAGTTAGCCAAGAGGTAGTTAGCTAAGAGGCAGTTAGCCAAGAGGCAGTTAGCCAAGTGGTAGTTAGCCAAGAGGCAGTTAGCCAAGAGGTAGTTAGCTAAGAGGTAGTTAGCTAAGTGGCAGTTAGCCAAGAGGCAGTTAGCCAAGTGGCAGTTAGCCAAGAGGCAGTTAGCCAAGTGGCAGTTAGCTAAGAGGCAGTTAGCCAAGAGGCAGTTAGCCAAGAGGCAGTTAGCTAAGGCAGTTAGCCAAGAGGTAGTTAGCTAAGAGGTAGTTAGCCAAGAGGCAGTTAGCCAAGAGGCAGTTAGCCAAGAGGCAGTTAGCTAAGAGGCAGTTAGCCAAGAGGCAGTTAGCTAAGAGGTAGTTAGCTAAGAGGCAGTTAGCTAAGAGGTAGTTAGCCAAGAGGTAGTTAGCCAAGAGGCAGTTAGCCAAGAGGCAGTTAGCTAAGAGGCAGTTAGCTAAGAGATAGTTAGCCAAGAGATAGTTAGCCAAGAGGTAGTTAGCTAAGAGGCAGTTAGCTAAGAGGTAGTTAGCTAAGAGGCAGTTAGCTAAGAGGTAGTTAGCCAAGAGGTAGTTAGCCAAGAGGCAGTTAGCCAAGAGGCAGTTAGCCAAGAGGCAGTTAGCTAAGAGGCAGTTAGCTAAGAGATAGTTAGCCAAGAGATAGTTAGCCAAGAGGCAGTTAGCCAAGAGGCAGTTAGCCAAGAGGCAGTTAGCCAAGAGGCAGTTAGCCAAGGCAGTTAGCCAAGAGGCAGTTAGCCAAGTGGCAGTTAGCTAAGAGGCAGTTAGCCGAGAGGCAGTTAGCCGAGAGGCAGTTAGCCGAGAGGCAGTTAGCCGAGAGGCAGTTAGCTAAGAGGCAGTTAGCCAAGTGGCAGTTAGCCAAGGCAGTTAGCCAAGTGGCAGTTAGCCAAGAGGCAGTTAGCCAAGAGGCAGTTAGCCAAGAGGCAGTTAGCCAAGTGGCAGTTAGCTAAGAGGCAGTTAGCCGAGAGGCAGTTAGCCGAGAGGCAGTTAGCCGAGAGGCAGTTAGCCAAGTGGCAGTTAGCTAAGAGGCAGTTAGCCAAGTGGCAGTTAGCCAAGAGGCAGTTAGCCAAGTGGCAGTTAGCCAAGAGGCAGTTAGCCAAGAGGCAGTTAGCCAAGAGGCAGTTAGCCAAGAGGCAGTTAGCCAAGAGGCAGTTAGCCAAGAGGCAGTTAGCCAAGAGGTAGTTAGCCAAGAGGCAGTTAGCCAAGTGGCAGTTAGCTAAGAGGCAGTTAGCCAAGTGGCAGTTAGCCAAGGCAGTTAGCCAAGTGGCAGTTAGCCAAGAGGCAGTTAGCCAAGAGGCAGTTAGCCAAGAGGCAGTTAGCTAAGAGGCAGTTAGCCAAGTGGCAGTTAGCCAAGGCAGTTAGCCAAGTGGCAGTTAGCCAAGTGGCAGTTAGCCAAGGCAGTTAGCCAAGTGGCAGTTAGCCAAGAGGCAGTTAGCCAAGAGGCAGTTAGCCAAGAGGCAGTTAGCCAAGAGGCAGTTAGCCAAGAGGCAGTTAGCCAAGAGGCAGTTAGCCAAGAGGCAGTTAGCCGAGAGGCAGTTAGCCAAGTGGCAGTTAGCTAAGAGGCAGTTAGCCAAGTGGCAGTTAGCCAAGGCAGTTAGCCAAGTGGCAGTTAGCCAAGAGGCAGTTAGCCAAGAGGCAGTTAGCCAAGAGGCAGTTAGCTAAGAGGTAGTTAGCCAAGAGGCAGTTAGCCAAGAGGCAGTTAGCTAAGAGGCAGTTAGCCAAGAGGCAGTTAGCCAAGAGGCAGTTAGCCAAGAGGTAGTTAGCCAAGAGGCAGTTAGCCAAGTGGCAGTTAGATATTTAATTATTTTGAAGATAGTTAAAAGTAAATGCAGACTCCAAAAAACAAAGACTTATAAATAACTAAGGTGAAATACAATATTATCATTCTTCGATGAACCCAATATGAAACAATGAAAAATAGAAATGTGAGTTCTCATTAATAAGTGAGAATTGCAATGGGTTTCCATGGAACTGCGCAAGTATTTACTGAGCATCTCACTGACCGTTTTATATTTTTCATGAGGTCACTTTTATCAATCTCGGATAGTTCATTCAGTTCCTCCATGTTGGTGGCTAGGTGGCCGATCATCGGAGTTCTATCTTTTTTGGTGTCAGATCTCGTGGTTCTTTTGGAGCTCATAGCGTTACCAGGAAACTAACTAATCTGCGCTGGGAGAAAATTGGCATTTTGTATTTTGCATATAACATTATTTTCATAGTCATATTGGTAATTATAAGTAGTAGTAGGTTTCAATGCAATGTCTAGCTACAATCAACTACTTGATCAATTACTACCAGATCAGATAACACTACACATTTAAGGATTATTATATATATAGAGTAATTATATTATACAATCAAATTCATATATAGATCATAATAAAATAGTAATACTTATATAGGAAGTTAGTTGGCTAAATAGAAAATCTTTAAATTATTATTTAACATAGTGTTAAATTATGTAAAACTTGTTTTATTAACTTAAATTAATGTGTAATATAACATACATGTTTTTCTTATATTTACATAACACATACTTGATTATAGCTATCAAAAATAGTTTTAAAATAATATATATATATTTCTTACGAATAAAATAAACTTTAAATAAATATTTCATTTTAATATTGAATGAATATATAAAATAGATAACATTAACATATATTTCATATAAAGACAACAGATCTACCAATTATCTAATAAAAATAATTGAAAATAAAAAATAGTGACTTTTTTAAACTTATATTCCATTTAGAATATATATTCTAGCTATATAGTAAATAGATTCCCAGTCATGCAGAAATTGTCCAATAGAAATATAGAGCTTAAAATTCTTATTCTATATGAAAAATGATATTAAGATCATGCTATAGCTAATGTGTTATAAATTGTATCCAAATCCATAGCATATGTCAATGTATTCAACCCAATGAAATGAGTATTTTTGAAATAACCAATATATAAATATTCAATATACGATGATCAATTGATAATTTGTAAAAAAAATTAATTTTATACAGCAATTTGATACTACTAATCTAATTTTGTATTAAAATTCTCAAGAAAACACTTTCTAGAAAGGAAATCAATTCGGTATATCAAATATTAAACGAAGAAAATATATATCACTGAATTTATACAAAATATAATTAATGATAACGGATGATCCGTCTCTTCTAAGATGCACTATCAACAATCACCGAAATTCATTAGACATAATTTAGTTGTTACAATAAATTTATAAATATATTTCAATTTTTTAAGATATATAAAATCATCGAAAGTACATTTTTGTAGCATTGAAATCAATTTGGCAATGGTAGTGAATCTATATACAGATGCTTTCGATACTTTAGTTTTCTTTATTTATAATATATTGCATATGAATAATAAAAGAACTTCTAATACAATATTGGAGATAGAACATTACTTTTAAAGATTATTTTAATGGTTAAATATCCAACATACAAACTGGCAGATATGGTAGGAAAAAATGCCATATGTTAAATGCTTGATCTGCATTATCTTTGTTAATAATTAAAATAGCATAGCAACTACCCATACCAATGTAATTATAATATATCTTATTCTTATATTTATTTTTAAGTAGTGAGAACAGATTAAGTTGGTAATATCGATTTAATATTTTTATTTATAGTAAAGATACCTAATAAAGTATTTATATTATAATCTATAACCATAATTGTAACTATTATTCTATAATAATTAATATAATAATTATACATAATTTCTAACAAAATATTGTTTTTATTAGATTACACTATAAATTAAATTATTTAGTCTATGATTCAATTAGTAATTTATACTATACATAGTAACAATAGTAAAATACTACATTGAATAAATAATTTAAACTGAACTGATTACAGTTGAAAAGCAAATTATAGCTTCGGATAAACAGGTATCAAACACTCATCATTGTGGGCGCGACGTGGTGACCATTGATGAGATGTAGCCTTAGCCATATAGGTAACAAGCTAAAAATAGAATTGATTATTAATCTTATTATTAATTCTTATCCGGTGATGCCTCAAAACGATGCTATCCATATTTTACACTACATATATTGTAAAGATATACTTCATGGATATTGTGCATATCATTACATATGAATGTATTTTATAGTTTAAAGTGTACGCGATATATAAGACTCGAGATCATTATGTAATTAAACGTCGTAATAGATTAACGGGTCACTACGCTCATGATGTTTTCTTCCGCTCGACGTTTACGAACAAGAGCAACTCCAGTTGATATCCGGTGTTCTGTTGCCATGGCAATGTAAAGATTTGCGATACATATGTAACGGTTATATGTGTTTAGCAACCAACGAGTCTCCAGAGATTGCATTCGCCGTAATGATGGCATCGTAACTACTTATCTAGAGTTTTTCAAACTTGTGTAATTATCCGAAATAGTAAAAAGCTACCAAATAATAAGAAAGAACAAACCGTATATTAGTTTTCCTGGCAGTACACCTGGAATATATGATAGACAAGAGTATAGCATTATAAATCATCAGATGTGTACATCATTTAATTGTGGTATTGTACTCATGAGCTATTACCAGTGATATCAAAAGTCGATTATATTTGTAACTAATGATCTTCGACACATTTTTTTCATCGGAAATACATAAAAAGTATTAAGCAATTACGGCGTAAAATTTCAAAGTTATCTCAAAGCATATAATATGTAAAAATATAATTTATGTAGGTTTATTAAGATACATTTATATCACCTGTATATATTATGTAAAGGGAATACGAAAGTATATAGTAATTATACCTAAATATGGAATAGAAGACACCAATTTGATCTTGGTTTGATTTAATTTCCAATAGGCATTAAGAGTGAATTACAGTCAATTCAATTTTGAATAAAACTATATCTCTTTAATAACAGTATTCAATGGAGTTTCTAATAGACAGTGATGAATATTGTAATGAAATTGTACTATAAGTATATATAAGTAATCTTATTATTGTTGACCCAATGAATGAAGAAAATAATAAGATTGAGCGATGAGACTATACTATCAACTTTGATATATTTATAGAAGTTGTATAGTTATTACAATGAAGTTAATAGTAATATATTATATTATATATATAACATTTTGTATAACACTATATTCACCCACTTATACCAATCCATTCGCAATGGAATATTCGAATAAGATTAAACTGACATATAATAGTGTTGTTAATAATCGCATACAATAAGCCGAAGTTTGATGATATAATAATCAGGAGAAATAATTGCATACAAGTTATTGGATTTGCATCAATAATTTCACGATGAAAAAAATGTACTTAAGAAACCAATGGAGTACTTGAATAGATTAATAAAAAATATATATTCAATTTTGACTTACTTTCTTTAGTTTAATCATTGTTGATGTTTTACTACTCAAAACTACTGACAGTCTACTGTTTTTAATTGTAGTATTAGTAATATCATATATTATACTTCCTATAAATAAGTAGTTTATATTTATAACACCATAGATGATATTTAAAAGTAATGATAAGTGGATATTATTACTTGATTTTAAGGTATTGATATGTAGTAATATACTACGATTCAAAATATTTTCAAAAAATTATTTCTTCCTGGAAATTAATTATTATCGTAAATTTATATGAATTCAGTGATACATACGTAATGAATATCAATTTAAATTTAAAGATAAATACATACCGTTTAAAAATAATCAAATGTATATCGTGTAATTGAATCATAAAAATATTATTATTTATTTTAGTTAAACTTAAATATATATATAATATTTTAAGTAGAAATTAATCTAGCAATCATAATAGAAATGGAAAGTTTTCAAAATTATTTTATATAAATGGATATATATTATAAATTAATATATTCTAATAATATAATATAATCTTCAATATTTTCAGAATTATGCTAATAATATTTAATAATAGTATATTATAAAAAGTATTAGAATGCTAAAGGCATATAAATAAGTAAATTCAATTAAATAGAAAAAACTGTATTCCTTGTTATAATATATTTACATATGAATTTGAAATTTAAAAATAAGTTATATATAGTACATATAATTGAGGCATCATATTATTATACCCGAGCAAGTATATCTATGTATATATAGCAGTTATTAAAATCATATATAATAAATTATATATATACTATTTTCTATTTATATCGTCTAATATATATTCAGTACAAATTATTTTCGTATAGCGAAGAGTGTTTACTAATTTTAGATATATGTTAGATCAGTGCATTTGATGCTTATGTATATGATACTTGAAATTACTTATATACATTAATTAATTTGACTTATTCATAGCATTAATTTGACTAAAATAAGATATTTTAAAAATACCAGGTTTAATTCAAACGAAAACATTGCAGTTTCTATCTTTACTCTATATTTACGTGTTCTAAATATATTTAATAAACAAATACATTTAGTAAACACTAGTGTTTTACTTTATATGAGCCCTGCTTTTAATACGGCTAATAATGGCCCTACTTAATATATCCATAATTAATGTTTGGTTAATTTTAATATTATACCATATATAATGGTAGATTTACCCACAAAAACACCAAGTAATTTAATTTTTTGCTTTGTGTAATTTCTTTTATATTATTTGATATATTAGTTGATAGATGATAAAGTTAGTATAGTTTTATAAAACTATTATATTACTGAGATTGTTGAGTACTCTCGGTAGGTATATTATACGTAAATCCTTAGCCAACACGTTTGGACAAAATACACTACTCATTACGAGCTAGAAATACTACTCTTGGTTGGTTGGACTCCAACTTCAGTCAGATTACCCTCGAGGTTAGATCTACTTGAGCCACTACTATTTTCATAACATACACCTACTAAACGGAAATACTAGTTATATTATGAAACGTGACGTGTCACCCATATACTAACGATATCAACTTTACTATAACTTTTCCATTGATTAATTCATTTAGGTGAATTTAAATTTAAATAAAAGTAATAACTAACATAAGAACAGTATTAATTTCAAACAGATTCAAAGTAAAGCCCCGTGTATTATGGAAGTATACATGGGGTTTTCTCACGCTAACCACTACTCAAGTAACCATCCAGGCTATTTTAGTTTTTTTGTCATATAAAGAAAGAGAAAATATATTTTATTTTTATTTAAATTATATTTAAATTATATTTTATTTAAAATAATGATATAATATTGCATAATAGTTACATCATCGGGTGTATTGGGTAACACGCATCAAACTAAATATTTTACGTGTTGAATTCAATTGGTCAGATATTTAGAAACCCTAGTATTATAAACCCAAACCCTTTAAGACTCGGATGTTTATATCAATTTATTTAAAAGAATATTTGATCTCGAATTAGTTCATAATAGATTATATACTTAATGGCATATCTACCTTGTATACTGCACACTGTGTAGTATACAGTGTACATTGTACAATGTACACTGTACATGATTACAAGTATATAGATATAATAGAAATTACGAAGGGATGATTATTGTAGTATATTTTATAAAAAGTATATAATATATATATTTATATATACATATATATATATATATATATATATTCGAACAATGTCAAATAGATTATTTCAATTATCAATTAGTATTAGGCTTTGTACAATCACGTAATTGTCAATTATAATTTACATAAATTAATTTTACAATTTAGTAGTTTAGATAGTAGATCAATAATATAGTGATATAATAGTCTATATAATCTTGATTAATAGGTATTAAAATATTACTATAGTTTACCTATTTCATATAGTTAACAGCAGGCATAATCTATTATAAATGAAGGTATTACTATAATTATAATTAGTATACTTACCAACTATTTTTTTATATATAGGTATTAGTACCACCATTTAATAAATAGTATTTAATCGCATATATATATGATCGATATGATAATCATCATGTATAAATCGAATTAAGGTGTATTTAATGTTTAAAGTTTTAATGTGTAACACTGATAATATAATTGAATCAATTATGTTAAATATATATATATATATATATAAATATTGCACACTATATTCAGCAATATATGGTATATATAATGGGATTTTATTAAGGTATTGTTGCATATTGTATTAATATCAGTACTGAAAGTAAAATTGATAATTGTTGATCACCTGACAGGTATATCTGTCAATCAAATGCGACAATAATAATACCTGACGTCTCTCATAAAATTCACTAGTACAATTATTTGGGTCTGTTTATTTATATAGTGTTGGATACGACTAGAATGCCGTTTTTCAGTAAAAGTAAGAAAGATCGCAATTCATCACCACAGCACGTAGCTGAGGTACCCGATAAGGTAAAAGAAGAATTAATACAAGAACCACCTCCTATGGTATTCAATTGTCAACAAGCTCACGGCTCACCGACAGTTCAGATCTCAGGATTCACAAACGTCAAGGAACTCTATTCGAAAATCGCCGATTCTTTTAAATTCGACCTCAAAGACGTAAGTATAACCATATAACCATATAACCATAACCATACCTAAATATTATTAAAGTAGATAGTTAATAGAATATTATACAAGAATATACTATATTATGTACACTATAATAGTGAATACGGTATAATACATAATATTATAAACTATACAACTGGATTTACATTTTATCAACTATTACAGTAATAATTACCGACGTGTACATTTGGTATCAATACTTGTTGTAACAAGAATAAATAATACATAATATAATATATTATTTAAATGTATTATTTATTATACAATATACTTGCCTGTAACTTTTTATTACAATATATATATATATATATATATATATATATATATATATTATAGTTATGCTTTATTTAATTATATAATTTAATCATATATTATTGTTATACATTATACTTTTTTTTACTATACAGATATTATATATTATATATGTCTATACAATTAGTGCATAATCCATTGTACTTTTTATATATATCACAATCAATTATAATTTGGATTAATTTGTAATATCATATTATCAATATTGATATTTTGCTATTTAAATCTTACATATAACAGCATGTTTATTATTTTCTGCATTATATATTTTGATATATATATAGATATATTTAAATATATGTGGATATAAAGTAAATTAACATTTCCATCTATATAAATCTATTCCTCACACATATTTTAAGTTAGCTTTTAAAGATAATTCTTATGTTTTACAACATTTATTCACAGATATTATTTTAAAATTATTGTATTTATTATTTATTATTAATTAGATTATAGTTTATTAATTTCTTAAATTTGATTCGAAAATCGATGATATTTTTTTATAGTCTGTGAACTGAACAAAATAATTAGTTTTTCTATATTAACTTCATGCAATGTATCAGGTTGATTTAATAACTTTTAAGAGATGAACTGCGTTTAACTATCCCATATTTTTTTATATGTGTAAACATCATTTACAATAATTTAAATATATATATTACAATACGTAATATGCGAATAATACCAGTAATACACATTTTAATAATCTTTAGATTAATTTAATCTTATATTTATAAAGAATAATATAACTACTATTTTTAACTGTATCCTATTCATAATAGGCTTATTAATAATATTATATAATTTATATTTTATATTATTTAATTTATTTATAGAAAAATATTTGTTAATATTTCCTGGATATCATTTTATAAATATTGAATAATTTGTAATATATTTGTGACCTAATATTGTTTGTCCTTATTGAGTGACCTAATATTGTTTGTCCTTATTGAGTGACCTAATATTGTTTGTCCTTATTGAGTGACCTAATATTGTTTGTCCTTATTGAGTGACCTAATATTGTTTGTCCTTATTGAGTGACCTAATATTGTTTGTCCTTATTGAGTGACCTAATATTGTTTGTCCTTATTGAGTGACCTAATATTGTTTGTCCTTATTGAGTGACCTAATATTGTTTGTCCTTATTGAGTGACCTAATATTGTTTGTCCTTATTGAGTGACCTAATATTGTTTGTCCTTATTGAGTGACCTAATATTGTTTGTCCTTATTGAGTGACCAATTGCTATTGTTGGGTATCATTTTATGGATTCAGTTTTTTGAGTAATAATTTTTCTTAATAATAAAATTATTTTCGATTGTATTGAAAATGTTTATTTATCTACACTTTCTAAAAAAGTGTTATCATAAGTGATGATAAAATCTATTTTAGATTTAAATTCTTGTAATCAGTTGTAATTCAGTTGTACAGTCAATCTAAAATTTTTGTTATTTTATAAAAATTTCTTATTGGCCTAAAAAAGACCTCTTCAAATATTGATTATTTTTAATGTAAATTACCGAATTGCTGTTTGTATGATATAATCATAATTTATTGATTGACTATTGAACATGAATCATGATACATGCATCAGTCTGATTCATTTAATACAAATAATAATTTGTATAGGTAGTATGATCATTTAGATATAATTATGATGCCTATATTGAAACAGTCTCTTGATTAAATTATGAGTCCATTACAAAATGAATATCACTTGTCAAATACTTGCTAAAAATTACTCGACAACATTTAATTTTTTTTTATTATAATTCTTTATGATATTCGCTATGAAATAATATTGGATCATAACAAATTGATATTTTGTTATGATCCAATAATTAAAATATATTTTTAACCTAAAATATGTAGATTTAGTTAATGTGATAAAACGGTAATAAATTAGTTTTGAAAGTTTATGGGTTCGGGCACCTTTATAATGTAGCGAATTACAATATTAGAAACAGAGACTTTATAAAAATAGAACATTGGATTATATATTGCAATAAGCTTAACCTTAGCATTATTTATTTAATAATTATATTTTATTTCTATTCTACAAAATAAATAGTAAATTATATAGTATTGAATTCAATTTATGGAATATAGAAACTTACAATTCTTGATTTCAATTTTTATAATTCAATAATACTCCATGTTCTAAAGATTAGATATTTATAATAAATATAGATGTCCCCATAATAGATAAGTTCTCAAAGTTATGTATTGTTTTATTGTGTATTTAAAGAGTTATATACATTTTTGTTCTCAAGTGACTCATAATTAGGCCAAGTTACAATTTCAATGCAGGCACCGCTATAATATATGATTCCGGTTTTAAAAAAGTGATTCATTTTAAATCTAGAAATTTAACAAGTTTTCAATAAGCAATATCCCGGTCCAATACGATGCAATATATCTTCGTAGCAATCAATGGACTTATAAGATAATATCCCATTTGATTTAAATCTCCTATAGTTCTATTATATGAGGTTTTGATATAATGGAGAATATAAACAGGACCTTGGTTCATTTTGTACACAGATTTTTATTCTGCCATTTGTTGATTTCATTCAAGAATTTTCAAAAATATATTTATAATTAATATGCTACTCTTTTATATAGTATAGAGCTATTTATCAAACTCAATATCTAAGTAACATATATCAACTGAACCACAAGTAGCTATATGTAGGACATAGGCTACGCGCATGTGAGGTAAACGTGGATACTGTAATTTACAATTTGATCATACATTAATATATTAATAAGTTGGACCAAAGCCTTTTTTATATGTATTGATTATATTCATTGTATTTGAATACATTTTATAATATTATAAATAGATATCATGAAACTCTATCTGTATATATTGATATATTATATATTATATAAAATTTTAGGTACCATACTCCTAAATCTCCATCCTGAATTTGACTCTAAAACTTGACTCTATAATTCAACTCTATAACTCTACTCTAGATCTCGACCCTAATATATTTCCATAATACCCGACTCTAAAGCTCGACTCTAATCCTCAATCATAAAACTCATCTCCAAAACTTGACCCTTATATTCGACCCTAAATCTCAACTCTAAAATTGACTTCTGATTGACTTCTAAAACTCAAATCTAAATTTGACTCTAAAACTCAACAATTGAACTATTATAAAATTATAGAAATATTTATAAATACAAGTAATATTCCAAATATTTATAAGGTGATATTAATTTAAATAATTTATTATCATAACAAAAGAATATTTTAGAATAGGATTAGTTATTAATTCAATTGTTGTTCATAGCAACTCACTTTTTAAATCTTTAAATCTTGGTTACATTTTTAAATAATTATTTTTTATTAACTAATAGAAATATTAATTATTTTATTATATTATATAATTATTTTTCTCATCTCTCGTTTTCCTAGATTATTTTCTGCACACTAAACACTCATAAAGTTGATATGAGCCATTTGCTCGGTGGCCAGATTGGCCTTGAAGATTTCATATTTGCACATGTCAAAGGTCAACCCAAGGTCGTCGATATCCATAAAAAGGTGAAGTGATAAGTTATTATATATTATTTATGAACTATAATCATAATTATATTATTATGTCATTATTTGTCATTATTAATTGATATTGCCAATATTAAATTAATTGATACAATATTTTGATTATTAAAATTAGTGTTAATAATAATCCATAGTCAGTTAAAATGATATTAAGTATAATATATAATTGGTGATTTCTTATCTTATTGAAATCATTTAAAACAGGATAATGCTTTGGGTCTAACTATTACTGACAATGGTGCTGGTCTAGCATTCATAAAGCGCATCAAGGAGGATAGCATAATGGATAAAATTGAAGGTAATTTATATAAAAAAGTGTTGTTTAGATTAATGGAATTATGTACTTTATAATATTTATTTTTAATAAATAAATAAACAATAATCTTTATTCCATCCCTAAATTATTATATATTTTTCTCACTAGGGGTTTGTATCGGCGATCACATCGCGAAGATTAATGATTGGTCGACCGAGGGCTCTCGTCATTATGAAGTTGCTAAACGTCTAAAGGATATTCCACGTGGAGAGACGTTTCAACTCCGAGTTATCGAACCCGTGAAAGCAGGTTTTTGTTAGTATTGTCGTTCAGTGATAGGAACTTTACAGTTTCACAATGTCTGTTCATCTATATAATTATTTTTAAATGCATTTTATTAATTTTATATTATTATTATTTTTTACATTTTAATTATTAAATATTGTGAGTGCAAATAATATTTTGATATTAAATATTACTTTAATCATTTTAATTTATAATTAAATTATTGTTACATTTAGATATTATTATTTTTGTATTTTTTGTTTTATAATTGTTTTATTATTTTATATATATTTATTGAATGTGTTAATTACTCTATTTAATATATAATAGCTAGTGTTTTCTATTTTAAGAATTCTTTTCATTCATGCCTATGCTATAGGATTTCACTAATCAGCATGAAAATAAAATTTACACATAAAAATAAAATATATTTTATATTATTTAATTAATAGAAGAGTTTACAAAATTTTATATTTCGTTATATTGAAAGTTATATTTAATAATTATATATGTAATTATTTTACTGTGGTTATTAGTTATTGGTATGCTACTATTTTAAATTATAATATAATATATTTAAAATATTGTCATATAATTCTATTATATTTTAATAAACTACCTTAAATCAATTGAGTAATTTCAAGTTTTCATTGGACTATCTTTTTCAATATTGAATTAAAACAAACGTTTATCAGTTGTATACTGTTTCTTAATTCTAAAGTTACATTATCTTTGTATATTATAAATCTAAAGTAAAAGATTTAAATTCGTTTTTATTCTTCTATATAAAATAACATATAATCAATATAACCGTCTCGCTTGACCTTCGCAATTCTAAATAGACTATAGTTTACGATATATTAACGGAATATTATATTTAAATGTTAATTTCGAAATGTATTCTTCAAGGCGATTATGTTTCAAGTTAATTGCAAGCCTGCGTTACTGAATCTACTTATTGTATTCAACTCATCGCAAACGTTAAAATGTGCGCCATACGTCGCAGATAACATCGGACCTCAGAACGGCTACAAGGCAAGCTCGAAGGGTGTCGGCTGTGGAAAGAAGACCATACGACTGAGATCAAATGGACCCGCCACCGTAGAAGACGTTAGACATTAGTTACGATTACCATTAGTCAACTATGGCAATGTCGATATAGACTCGTGTAGTTAATTATATATCAAATATTTTCTCGGTATTACTACAGTAGAATATTATTTGAGTTACCGTTATAATGCTTATTTTAATATAATATTAAATTAGGTTCATAATGCACTATGATATATTGTAGTTTAATATATTATAAATTATATAGTAATGTATATAGTAGTTTAGAGAGTTAGGTATATAATAAATAAAGTATATGGTTAGGCATATAGTAAAATATATCGTAAAGTATATAGTGTAATGTATATCATAAGGTATACAGTAAAGTATATTGTTAGCTATATAGTAAAGTATATATTTAGGTATATAATATATATGTATAGTAAGATATAGAATAATGTATATATAGTATGGTTATATAATCACCATTCTTATACACTAATTATAATAACTGGCTTTTAGTTATCTATATTTAGAATCAATTGATTTTTTGTGTAATGACTTTCTGTAGTCACATAATATCTATGCAAATATTTTAACTATTCATTAGATTTAGTAAATTTAAAATGCATAAAATGAGTTTTACATAAGAATTTATGTTAAGTACATTAATTATCATTGTGTCCCAAATGAGTAATCGTTCTAAAATCTCTATAACAAATGTAATCCTCTCTAAAAGATTGTTTATTAAAACTATGTAACATAGTGCATTTATTTTCAATAGATCTTTTAAATATTTCAATTATATTTCTCAAGATATTGTGAAAATAATCTACATATCACCGACATTTAATAAAAGTCAAACTTGCTTTTAATTCTAGTTATGGACCATTATTTTAATATATATACCTTTTATATTAAAACTTCTAAACAATGTGGTTTACTGATTAATATATCGTATGCACGGGAATGGTTGTAATGTCAAAGGTAATACATATTTACAGGACTTTTATATGCATTAATAGCAACAAAACCTGATATACATTTCCCTAAAGCATTTACTTTACTACTACTACTACTACTACTACTACATGTGCTGCATTCCCCAATGGAGATATACTACTCTTTAAACTCCAAGTGCAGTGTAACTCATATCATGACAATTATATTGATGAAAACTAATGTTTATAATGAGGGTATTAATTATATCTGATTTAAAGTATATTCTTTTTAAATTCCTCCTGGAAATTCATACATTTATATTTATTTTATAAATTGAATTCCATTTACAAATTGAATGCATATTTTAAATACATATTATCATTAAAATAATTTCTAATCTATAAGATATTTAAACTAATAAATGTACGTTTTATAAATATATATTTACTAGATATACTCTAGATATAAACTAGATTTATATTATAAGTTTTATAATATATACTGTATTTATAAGGGATTATATATTTAAAAGTTGTATTCATTTAAATACTCTGCTATTCATTATTCATAACATGTCACATTATATTCTACTCTATTTTAATCTTAGCTATCAATATATATTTTGTATATTAACAAGCATATAGGCTTATATATAGACATTAAACCTTGTAAATAGGCTTAGTATACTGAATGAATAATTGATATATTTGTAAAATATATATATAGATATGTAGTACCCACTATAATTACTAATAAAGTTTAAATTTCAATTAATTCATTATCTTTGATGCTTTCAATTTTATATTGTTTATAATTTATTATAATATTTGTAAAATTAAATGTTATTTTTTGTTAATTTGCCAGTTTGTCAACTTTACAGTATGTTAATAAACAAATATATTCTCTAATTTAAATTCGTAATCAGAAAGATGAGACATCAGATTTGGCAATCGAGAAGATTAATGGGCTGCTCGAGTCCTTCTTAGGAATAAATGATGCCGATTTAGGTTTGTTCTATATTAACAACTTATTCGTGTTGTATATTTCAATTGTTACGATCCTTCATTTACGACACCTTTGCCCCTCCTCCGCAGCTCAGAGCATCTGGGATACCGGCAATAATATCGACAACCCTTCAGCATTTGCATCTGCGCTCGCCAGCTCAGACATGTCCGAATTTGGGTTCACCGATGACTTTTTGTTTGACCTCTGGGGCGCAATCAACGACGCCAAGAATGGTCGGCTGACTAACTCCCGCGAAGACAGTAAAGTCGCTACCTTCGAAGAGCAGTTCTAGGAGACTGAGGCGTTTTCATTTGATAGTATTCCATCTACGTGAATCCTAGTAAATATGAATTTGTAGCCCTATTCATTGCAATAACTGATGTTGATTGCCATGCACACGTTTTTATTGACTATTATAATAATAATTATTACTATTATGATAATAATTATTATGATAATAATCTGCACGTAAAGTAATCGTATTTTTTCGTTTTTTTTTAAGAAAATCGAAAACCTACAATGAATTATTGTATAAATTTAAAATCTAGGAAATTGTATATAAATCTGAACACATTTAACTCCACTAATGTGTTAGTCCATTTGTATGTAAGACCATGCACTTATTTGAGCCATATCATGATTTTCACCCGTATTTCATAATGTTATTATCGAGCTATATTCATATACTTTGTATTCCTAGATATTAAATTTGTAACGTTTTAATCCGTTTACAGATAAATCCCACAACACATTTTCTATTATAAATATAAATTTTCATTTTAGAAATTGAAAATTTGATGACTTTTCATTATATAAATTATTTTTTGTCAATTTTTTAATCCAATAAATGCTCAATATAACAACCAAAATCACTTTAAATAACAGTATAGGTATAAGAATTTACAATATATATAATAATGGTCATGTTACTAGATTTTATACTAGTTAATACAATTTTACTAATATAAATGAGTATAAAATAATAGGTAATATTAAAATTATTTTATTGAAGAATTACATTTAAATATGTAACCTTTTTTAGCAATACAAATAAGAATGTTTGATATATTCTTGCAATCATCTATAGAAAGAGTAATTATTAATAATATGCATATTAAAAACTAAAAAGGAATATATTTATTCTAACAAATTAAGTTATAATAATTTTACTATTTACTTAGAATCGATGATCTCAAACATCAAATTTATATTGTTTCAGAATGAATCGATAATTATTAAACTTGTGTCGATGGTAAGGAAACAAAGTTTAATGTCACAATAATTAAAATACATATATATCAAATACTATGGAGTATATCATAGCATAGTATATTATATATATATATTATAGTATATTATATATATATATTATAGTATATTATATATATCATAACATAGTAATTGAAATTTTAAAATACTTATTATCTATAATACATATTTAATTTTATATTTTGTTTTATATAATAATATAATATTTAAGATCTGTTGATTTGACTATGAGATGAATTCATTATTTGATATATTTAATGATTATTATATATATAACCTATGCCACTATGCAATTGGCCATTATGTTCAAGTCCGAGTCCATTTAACATGGCCAATATACCTTTAGGGAATTGTCCCTGAATATCTGCATAGCTCTAAAGGAAAATGAATGTACGGATGATAACAAAATGAGATGAAACGATACATAGTGTAAAGTATTTACATTATATAAAGTATTTTATAATATATAGGAAATATTGTGCGAATTTTCAAATATTATAAATTCAAAATCCATAATTCAACAATTAATAAACATCAACGCACCTTTTTAATGTTGATCCAATCTATAAAATAAGGTGGAATATCTATTTGAGATAATTGACATTGTGATACCAACCTGAGAAAATATTAAATTCAATACAACTTAATTACTTAATCAATAATAATTATAAAATGTTGATTACTTTAAAAAAAGTAAAAAGTTAATTTTTATCATTAGTACTGAAATCATAAAAAGTAATACTAAATAAACATTCACATGAGAATTCTTAAATCATGCAAAACTATTTTAACATTTTAAAAGATGATTTTTAGAATAAACTTAATCTCGGACAACTGGATACAACTGGATACAACTGGATACAACTGGATACAACGTACAATCATTACATCTAACATAGTAGTAATATCCCAGTCTCCGGACGTGACAAATGCGAATCGCTTTGTCATGAGACATTCTTCCTCTATCCACATGTTCAATGCCTGGATACCAATTTATTAATTTATCGCTATGGTAATCACAAAACATGATACTGCTTAGTACTACATAACATCCAGTTATTTATCTTATTTATAGGATGGAACCCTATAAGTGTTTAATGAGATACGAATAGACATCCAGCCAACGGAGACAATGTACCCTAAACGTGGAGCTGAAATCGTCTTGAGATTCTATTTGCTCTTGAATGATTCCAGTTAACTGAGGACGTAATTAAGGTGATAATTAGGTTTAGGGTATATTTTCTATACTATGATCTGAGATTAACAAGAGAATCTAGATGCCTTTCTCTTAACATAGTACTAACATAGTATTAACATAGTACTATACGTTAAGGATAATCAAAGTATTTATGATGTTGAAATATTGTATAGATGATTTTATGGTATTTGATAAATAATATATATCAAAATAAATCAAATTTAAGGTAATAACATATAAATATATAAAATATAATTAAATATATATTTTGATTTTAAAAATCATATTCCCTCAGTGGACTTTACTAAATAATTTCATTATGGTACATTTCTTACCACTAGATATCTTCGTAATCATGGCTATCATATAGAAATAATATCAATAGTAGTTTTACTGATATGATAAATTGTAAATTTAATTATATTATAAATATATACTACTAATATTAATTTAGTTAAATAAATACGTGAGATAATATAACTAAATAATAATGTAATGACGATAAAAATTAACAAAAAGAATTTATGATACGACAACTACAATTTCATACATTAAATATATATTATAAATAAACCTCAGTACAAAAGGGAGTTAATTGTGTATGAATCAAAGGCTTAACGTAGCGATGGAAAATAGATTCTACTTTCAAAGTCTTCGCATTCAATTTTAAAACTGGTATTTCAATGATTTCCTTGAAAAAATATGAAAATGTTACAAAATTATGATTTATTTATTATAATAAAAAAAGAAAATTGAAATTCAATTCACTTTAATATATGAATAGTATTTAAGTAATAAAATATCTAACTTTGGGAGTTAAATCGATTCTGTTATCACATGTAGCTTCAAAATCTAACACTAAGAAGTAATCTAGCATTTGAATGGATGATTTAAGTAGACCTTGATTCATATGATTCGGTTTGTTGTATAATTTTGATTTTGACATTGCAATATCTATTGCACTATGCCTATTTATATCATTATTTATAATCTTGCTGGTTCGTGTAATTTTATTTTTTTCTTTTATTTTATTTTTACTATTAGATTGTACAAATTTACACCTAATTTGCTTATAATAAATTATATTAAGTTCTTTATTTAATAAAAATTTCGATTTATAAGTAGCGATTGAATATCTACATATTAATATATCAGAGAAACTAATTAACAATTTACCATAAATGTTTAATTTATTTATTAGAATCATTGTATATAAATTATAATAAAATTATTGTATCAAGATTACCTAAGATAATTTAAGTATAATTATTATACAATAGTTTAAAATGAATTAAAAGTGTTAAATAAACTATCGGTAAGCTTCTCAATATATATATATATATATATATATATATGTGACAAGCTACTTATTTAAGGGTACAACTTAAATTATTTCAAAAAGTATTTATTAATATATACAATTTAAATTGAGGTTTAAATTATATCTATAATATAAATAAAATTATATTGATATACTATAGTGGTATTATATGTTTATTTTTATTACATCAAATTATAAAGTTAGCATACTGCCCAAGTATGTTACCAGTAATCTTGGATAATACTATTTAAGCTTAATATTTGTTATCTATCTAATATAAAAATAATAAAACTATAAGGGCAATACACTTTACTTTACTTTTATTATTATATACATTAATTAATAATTTTAAACTTTCGAAGGATATTATTCACCAATTGTAGAATTGATATATACGTTTAATTAAGCAATTATAGATCGAATACATAAAAAATCATGATATTAAGGATACAATTACCTATTAGATATAAACGAATATATATATAATATATAATATATATATATATATATATATATATATATATATATATATATATATATAACTTCATATGTAGTAGTAGTAGTAATATTAGGTTTATATTCGATGTTCTAATTCCTATCGGCTACTCAATCGACCTCAAAATCCGTATGCATACTATATTATATCTGTTATGATGATTTGATAAAATAAAATATATAAAATATATATTGGCTAATATTATTATTAATAATAATAATAATAATAATAATAAAAATAATAATAATAATAATAATAATAATAATAATAATAATAATAATTATAATGATGATAATGATAATGATAATGATAACGATAACGATAACGATAACGATAACGATAACGATAACGATAACGATAACGATAACGATAACGATAACGATAACGATAACGATAACGATAACGATAACGATAACGATAACGATAACGATAACGATAACGATAACGATAACGATAACGATAACGATAACGATAACGATAACGGTAACGGTAACGGTAACGGTAACGGTAACGGTAACGGTAACGGTAACGGTAACGGTAACGGTAACGGTAACGGTAACGGTAACGGTAACGGTAACGGTAACGGTAACGGTAACGGTAACAATAATACTAATACTAATAATAATAATAATAATAATAATAATAATAATAATAATAATAATAATAATAATAATAATAAAAATAATAATAATAATAATAATAATAATAATAATAATAATAATAATAATAATAATAATGATAATGATAATGATAATAATAATAATAATAATAATAATAATAATAATAATAATAATAATAATAATAATAATAATAATAATAATAATAATAATAATAATAATAATAATAATAATAATAATAATAATAATAATGATAATGATAATGATAATGATAATAATAATAATAATAATAATAATAATAATAATAATAATAATAATAATAATAATAATAATAATAATAATAATAATAATAATAATAATAATAATAATAATAATGATAATGATAATGATAATGATAATGATAATGATAATACTAATAATAATAATAATAATAATAATAATATTGGAGTTATAAGAATTGATAATATAACATATGCTATTATTCTTTATTATGTAGTCAGAATTTAAATATACTCTAAGATTCTCTACTCAAATTTTAGTTCAGAAAAATATTAATTAGGCATTAATTAAGAATAATTTATCAGTTTGACTGTATTATTATGTTCCAGTGATTCGGGTTTGATATAGGTCTATTACTTGTTTATTATACATTATTATATTATATATTATATAATATATATATATATATATATATATATATATATATTTATATATATATATATATATATATTTATATATATATATATATATATATATTTATACATATTAAACAAATATGCGTGGTTTATTAATTTATTGCGAAATATTATTCGGCGGCTCTTGTCAGGTTTTGCGTAAAGAGTTAGTTATGCAATACGTACATTCGGCGTTTCACGGTGACAATTCTGTGTCAAACACCGGACCGCCCGACCGTTTAGAAAGGATCCAGAAGGAACTTCACGTAGATGCTGGTAACGCTGTTGGGTTCGGAAATGATATGCGTCCGAGTTTTCTCGCAGTCGCGTTTGACCTGCGACTTACAGCTGGTCTCTAAATTACTGTTTTTGTAGCACACAGTGGAATCGACTCGTTCTTCGTTCATAGCACGACCTATTTAGGTATCGCAGAGTAACACTATATACATTACATTTTAACGTGTGTTAATTATATTTACAAATAATGTACTGTGTACGAAATATGATCATATAGGGGAATAAAAATGGCTTATGAACATTACTAAAACATGAAAAATGTATCGGGGACCAAAAATATAATTACTCCTGAAAAATATCTACAATAGTTGTTTTATATATAAACATTATATATTTATATAAATATAATAACTATATAGATCATGATATATTTAATAATATATTAATTTGATCTGCAGATAGAGCTGCATCCGGAAAATCTAAAAAATCATTTGTTGATCATACTGTGTTGTTTTTACAGAAGCATACTTTATATTATACATTAAATATAATCTAAAATAAAATTAATTACACACTATTTTGTAAATAATATTTACTATTATAATAATTATATTATTATTATTATATTGGTGGATATATATATACATATACATTACTATATTCATGGTTATATTGATTATAATATATAGATATACATATGATATATTTTATAACAAATTTAAATTATAACTATACACTTATGTCGATTTTATCTAGAAATATAAAATTATACTTGGGTTCTGCGATCAGAAAGTATTTCACAATGAGAATAACTGTACCATTGGGAGTATTTTATAATATATTTATTTAATATTAATAATATTAATAATATTAATAATATAAATAATATTAATAATATTAATAATATTAATAATATTAATAATATTAATAATATCAATAATATTAATAACATTAATAATATTAATAATATTAATAATATTAATAATATTAATAATATTAATAATATCAATAATATTAATAATATCAATAATATTAATAATATTAATAATATTAATAATATTAATAATATTAATAATATTAATAATATTAATAATATTAATAATATTAATAATATTAATAATATTAATAATATTAATAATATTAATAATATTAATAATATTAATAATATTAATAATATTAATAATATTAATAATATTAATAATATTATTAATATTATTAATATTATTAATATTAATAATATTAATAATATTAATAATATTAATAATATTAATAATATTAATAATATTAATAATATTAATAATATTAATAATATTATTAAAATATTAC
>OZ038312.1:28529179-28565924 GCA_964035775.1 Osedax frankpressi
AAATTAATGTTGTTTAGTCGTTTAATAATTCATTTTTATTTTGTTGTTTATCATTATTTTATCTAACTAAAATCATAACTCTAATATAACCCAACAACTAATTAGTATTCAAGTAGTATATTTTAGCAATATCACATACTAAACTGACAAAATATTATTCGGACTAGAGAAAGTGACCTCATAAAAATTACAGTACTATTTGTATTATCGTAATAAACACAATTTCGTCGTCTAAGCTATAAGTCGATTTAATACATTTGAATATACAGTATTATTATTATTATTATTATTATTATTATTATTATTATTATTATTATTATTATTATTATTATTATTATTATTATTATTATTATTATTATTATTATTATTATTATTATTATTATTATTATTATTATTATTATTATTATTATTATTATTATTATTATTATTATTATTATTATTATTATTATTATTATTATTATTATTATTATTATTATTATTATTATTATTATTATTATTATTATTATTATTATTATTATTATTATTATTATTATTATTATTATTATTATTATTATTATTATTATTATTATTATTATTATTATTATTATTATTATTATTATTATTATTATTATTATTATTATTATTATTATTATTATTATTATTATTATTATTATATTATTATTATTATTATTATTATTATTATTATTATTATTATTATAATTATTATTATTATTATTATTATTATTATTATTATTTTTATAAATTTACTATATTGTTATAGCCAGCTTAAATATATTTATCTTGTAATATTATATAAATTAATGTCAATAATCACTTTGAAATTCTGTATAGATATCGTTTTTGTCTAATGGTTTACATTGGATCATATAACATTCTTGTAGTTATATTTAAAATAATATTAATAACAAATTGATATCACAAATAATCAATAGTATAATCATTTATAAATAATATAGATGTTTAATACATGCATACATACACTCATATACACACACATACATACGAACACACACACACACACACACACACACACACACACACACACACACACACACACACACACACACACACACAAATATATAAATATATATATATATATTTATATATTTATAAAATTAGACTATTATCCTAATTATATTGATCTTATGATATAAATAAATATGTAATATATAAATATCTGATTTCTAACTATGATATCATTTTTTCAGAATGAATGAAGGATCAAAATAGAATAAATATCACTAATAAACTCAAGTATAGTAATAATTTACCCATTTATATATGATAACGTTAAAAGGACTATTTAATCTCTGTGCAATATTTGTTAACTGTTGTTTTATATTCTATTATAGCATGACACTAAATGTGCCCTCTTTTCGCACGATGAACAACCAATATATAAATGTATATATATAATTTGTTTGATATTATTAATTCATTGTAACGTACATGTCATCATATAATAAACATTAGCACATCAATTATATATACATTATACATTATAGATAACATCATACATAGGAAGTAATAATAAGTGATTAAATAAATGCAAAATTATTCAGAAAATTATAGTTTTCCAATTCTGAATTAAAAAGTCGACATTAAATATTTCAAAGGATTTCGCCTCTAATATATTGCACCAATGTAATTTCAGCTAGTTACATTTTATAACTGAATTCATTTATATTATTATTATTATTATTATTATTATTATTATTATTATTATTATTATTATTATTATTATTATTATTATTATTATTATTATTATTATTATTATTATTATTATTATTATTATTATTATTATTATTATTATTATTATTATTATTATTATTATTATTATTATTATTATTATTATTATTATTATTATTATTATTATTATTATTATTATTATTATTATTATTATTATTATTATTATTATTATTATTATTATTATTATTATTATTATTATTATTATTATTATTATTATTATTATTATTATTATTATTATTATTATTATTATTATTATTATTATTATTATTATTATTATTATTATTATTATTATTATTATTATTATTATTATTATTATTATTATTATTATTATTATTATTATTATCAATCAATCTATTAAAATGATTAATTAAAATAATTAATCTAGACAATTATATGCCGGTAACTTGGTGTAGCCCTGACAAGTGTAATAATTGTAATATAAAACAAGAAATAACATTATGAGTATAATTACATATATTAGGGTACATTTCAAATATTTACAAGCATAATTATATATATATATATATATGTATATATATATATATATGATAAATAAGTTAAAGAATTAACAAATTCTAATAATGTATAATATGCTATGTATAGGAATATTAAAATTCAAAAATATATACAAAAACAAAAACAGAGATTAATTATTTAAACAAATAAAATGGAGAAGGTACATTTGTAATAATTATAAATATCTAGTAATTAAATTTAAATTACTCAATACATGCTTAAAACGTCGTTGGTTTTATATATTTCGAAGTTCACTAGGGAGTCCATTCCAAAATATTGGAGCCAAGTTTGAGAAAACTCTGATACCACAGCTTTTGTTTTTCTGTGTCCTTGTCAATAGTATCCTTTTATCCTTCGTAGATCTCAGATTAGGGTTGGCGCTTCTAAAAGATAATTTCTTCTTCAAGTAACATGGATGTTACTTCTATATGTATGTGCATTCTATAACTTTATGTACTATTGTAGAAGGCGATAACCCGATTTCATTTTGATGTCCATGATGTTCAGATGTCTCATTCTTTCAGTAATGCTGCTATGGTCAGAAAGCTGTTGGCGTTAAATGATTCGTATGCTACTTCAAATACATCTTGAAATATTTAGTTATTATCTTAGAAAGCTCATTATATATAGAGGTGCAATAATCAAAATAGGATAATTCCAAAGATTTGCTCAGCATGGTAGTCGTAGCCATATTAACGTATGTTGCGAATCTGATGAAGAGCAAAATTCACCTTCTTGCAGACAGATGTAATCTGATTTTTCAGTAACTATTTGCAGTTATGGAATATTGTCATATGGAATATTTAGTAGTTCTATCTTAGACTCATTTAACATAATTTTATTAATAACCTGTGGTGAATATAATTTGCGCACATAGATAATGGATTATCATTTTTATTAATTACATCGAGATTATTGTAAGACGTATACATCATAACATCGTCAGTATATATGTGATACAAGACGCTAATCTTTACAATAATATCCGATATAGGTTTTATATATATTAAAAATAGTAACGAACCTAAAAATGAACCTTGAGGGACTCCAGTGCAGAGTATTTTAGGCTTAGAGTATTTATTTTATAAATTAACGTGAACAGTTATATTCATTATAAATGACATCAACCAATTTAGTGCCAACCCACTTATTCATATATTAATTAGTCTGATTTTCAATATACTGAGATCAAGAGTATCAAAATCAGCTGACAGATCTAATATTAACACTTGAACAGGATTACCGAGATCTTTCATAATTATTAAGATAAGAATATTTACGACGGCCATTTCAGTACTATATATATATATATATATATATATATATATATATATATATATATATATATATATATATATATATCTATAACTATATGCACTCTGGTAATCATCCATTAAATTGTTACTTTCTATATGATTGATTAATTGTAAGAATACAATTTTCTAAATTATCTTAGATAATATAATCAGTTGAGAAACAGGACTATAGTTTTTAAGATATCATTATCCATATTAGCTTTTTTAATTATATGAGATATTATCGCATGTTTAATAACATCATCAAAACATCCATTAACAAAAGAGGTTTTGATAATGTTACGACAATAGCTAGCTATTGAATTCGATTGATATTGATTTTGATAGACAAAGTCGTAATAGATCAATGGTAGCTGATTTTCTCAATGCTATAATAAAATACATGATAGAATAACACGATATCGTTTTAAAATTAGATAACCTAACATTAGTCTTAATGTCTTCTTCAATAAAATAAAAAGTATTTGTTAAAGTATTTGTTAAAGTACAATGAATATTATTAACAATATTTTTTATTTTTGTATCAAAGTATTCATAAAAATTCTCACATAAAATAATGGGATCCCCATCAGGAAGACATACATTATTTGATTTTCCCATTCGTTTATTTGTTAGTTTATATAATGTTCGCATATCCCCATCGTTAATTTTATGGTAAACATTTTTTTAGCTTTAATAATTGATTTTCTAAAGTTACGTCTTGCATTAACTAAATCAACTAAAGTATTCTGATTTCTAGTTTTTCTATACAATCTCTCTTTGCTTCGAAGTATTTTTTTATGAAAAAGGGTACTCTCATTAAACCAGTGAGCTCTCTCCGTTCTTACTGATTTATTTTTAGGGGAGCATATTTATCTAAAAGATATATTAAAGTTTTATTTAGATTTATCGTAGTCATATTTCTATTGCAAATTGAGGATCATAAATTCTATAATATTATTGTGAATATTAATAGAAGCAATATTTCTATAATAAATGACTCGCTTTATTAAAGGTTGTATAGTGATATTAATAGAAATTGGTATAACACAATGGTCAGAAAATAAGTTAATAATCGATAGAATTTTAACATCAAGTTTAGATTCTCTATGAGAAATAATTAAGTCTAGCATATTTCCAGAAGTAGCGCCATTCAAATGTTGTATACGATTTAGAGAAGCTAACATATTTTTAAAATCATCAATAGATAATCCATTTTTATTGAAGTTAGAATTAAAATCACCCATTAATAAAGTATTAGCTGATTACAAATGTCATCTAGGAATTTAATATAATTATTTAATGGTGGACGATAACATAGAATACTGCTAATTGTAAAAGATGTATTCACTCGTATACATTCTGTCATGCATTCACAATTGAATACATTATTCTAAACAATGTGTATTACTTCAATATTACTTCTATATATAATACCCATGTCACAAACAATTCGATCATTTTTTCTATTAATATAAATACATTTTTAATTAATAGATAATAACTGGTTAATAATTATAGTAGCGTCATCTGTTCACTTAAGACAAGTTTCAGTAATTGATAGAATGCCATGGTCATATTCATCAATATAATCAAACAGAAACACTAAAATTTGAATTTTAATTCTATATTTAATAAAATAAGTCTATATGACCTCGAGTATGATATTTGGTTTCAAATAGCCAATTATATAATGACTATTCCAAAATCATAATTTCAAGAATATTGTAAATATGAGAAATATTTTAATTATTCTTGTTTGAAAGAAATTAAGCTGAATATAGTTTTAGTTTAGAAGAGCAGGCAATTATTTAAATTTTAGTTTGAAAGTAAATACATCCATTTCGTTGATATATACAATACATATATTACATGCCATCGTATACTCATTAACCATATCTCACTTATGTATATCTGATAATTATCAGAGAAAGATATATTTAATGAATTATTTAATTAATGAATTTCCTTTTATATAAAGCTTGATATCCGCTTAGCTATGTTTCCAGATATTCACATACATGTGATATATACCATTTGAATCACAAGTTTAAGATTTGTATTTATGAAATTATTTTTTAAAACAAGTCTAAGATTATCAATAAATATATAAATTAAATAGTAATGTATATATAAGGCTTTATTTGATTTATAAACTATAGTTAAGGCTATAGTATAATCACAATACCATTGATATACTATGGAAAGAGAAAATAAAATTCCTAATTAAAAAGTGATTATTGATATTGGTATTTGATATTGGTAATATTACGGATCTGTTGAAATATTAATTTCGCGTAAATTTTATACATAAACGGATATGAATGGATATATTATCAATCAATATATGAAAATAGTGAGATATTAATATTGTTTACGTTAATACATTATCTGCTATATAATCAATACGTTTAACGTAACATGCATATACGATGATTAGAGAGATACTAATTGATCAGACTAATCTATATGTTGATATAAGTCGCATATAATTAATTGAATACAATGAATTGCTTCAGTAATGTAATAACTATGAAATATAAATGGAGTTATATAATATATATTATATATACTACCAAGTAGTAGGCCAAGATTAATTATCTGGCCAGATTAATAATTAATCTTACAATTATATATAAAAGAGGTTAATTAATACATTAACATACAGGATATTGTTAAAACTATAACATCTTAACAAGAGCGGATTAGAATTCCGTGGATAAGATATTAGTTTTACTTTACCATATTTCTTGGTATATATACCAAGTAGATCCTACAAGATGCAAGGAATCGATATCGATGTAAATATAATATAATATAATATATATATAAATAATATAATATATATAATAATCAATGTATATATTTACTAAATACTAATCACTGATATAAATTAATGAAATTAAGTTACATATTACAATATATATATATATATATATATATATATATATATATATATATATAATATGGGATTAATAGCTCGAATATTGTGAAATTATTTTTCTATTTTATAATTAAAATATATAATTTAGCCACAGGCAATATCATTGACTTCATATTTTATGAGGTTACCAGTATATATACTATGATTAATTAGCTATATCAATATGAAGTGTTGTACATTAGAGGTTATAAGTTAAAATTGTATTTAATGATACTATATTTCTATAAAATCATTGAAGCATGACGATGATTGACAACAATTCATCACTTCGTTGATGTGATGAGTTTTTGTACTAACGTTATAAAAACTATGAGCAAAAATTTAATAATATATATTATAACAAGATATTTGTATCTAGACTATTTTACTCCTGCATACGATATGCTAATCGGCATAGATTTAGCAATAATAAATTGAGAAATCTAAAATCGGAGAAAATACAAGTAAATCTCTAAATGAACGGGAAAATAAGCAAGGAAATCATTATAATAATTGATCTTATTGATAACATCGATATTGCAGTATTACCAACATTCGTAGCTAGTAAAAGGCGATAGCCGCCCTTACTTAGTTATCAAGTAAATACGAATATAACTTCCATGTATAGTTTAAGTATATTACTAATAGTTTAAGTATAGTACTAATAGTTTAAGTATAGTACTGCGTTCGAATCATAATGTAATAAATGAAAAAGTTCAGCCTGTATTGAAATACATTACTTCTGAATAATTAAATCGTCTCGTTGATATAGTTCGCGAGTTTAACCGTATCAATAATTCACTTTTATTCCGTCTTCACCCATCAACCCAGATCTAGTGGTTAATTCGATCCATGTGGCTTCAACTTCGACCCCGACCTCGACCGGTATCCTTAGCCCCAGTGGAAAATTCTGTCCAAATGACTAAATTGGTTACGACCTCGTCCTCGATCTCACCAATACCAGTGACCTTAACCCCAATAGCACCCAGGTATTCTGGAAATACATATATTGTATATCCTGTAAGTACAGTGTACTCTTCGATATTATTGTCCCATGTTGGTACGATTACATATATAGAAAAATGTTTTAAATATGTCACTTGTAAACGCAATCAACGAACAAAAACGATTACAATGAATTGGTAAAAACAATGATAGTGTTAAAATGTTCTTCTAGTTAAAATAATGTAGTTGTTCTCGTCTGCACACTTAGATATATCGTTATGTTCAATGTTATTTTAATGACTCTGTGATCGATGATACTAAGAAAAATGTTTTTTTCTTTTAATCTTTATTTCTGAATTAATAATCACCAAATACTTTATGTTATGTATAAATGGAACGAAATAGTTCTGATAAAAATATTTAACATTTTTAATTTCAAGAGCACTGTTTCTCAAAAGAAGAACGTATTATCAACATTATCAATAATGAGTTGTTAGATTTTGGATTGATGGCTTCGATAATAACATTTTTAAAAGAATGACCTTTTTGTGGAGCATTCATGTGAAAACATCATCTAATTATTTATATCCATTACTTGCTATCATGCCTACGCATACGTAGATGGTTTATTATAATTACACATATTTTTTGAGAGCTTTTCATATCATACTAAATATAATGAATGTATTACAAACATATTCATATTTGTTGCGAATCTAAATTTAATTTAATAAAGACAGTTTAATGTCTAATAAAATACTGCTTGATAATAGCCAATTTACCTATATCAGCATGTAAATCACGTTCCTGGATTGATCAATGAATATTAATTATATACTTATTGATTATGATTGCATTCTATCTGATCGTCATCCTATTAGTTTTAATATTTTGATAACATTAGACAATAAACACTCTATATCAACCAATATATATAGATATACGTATTTTAATGAATTATCTTAATTAATAGTAATGCCAATATAAGTGTCAAGATTGGAAATGAGCTTAAATATTTGGTATATATAACGAATATAAGTTAATATTTTATTATCGTTTTGATAGAAAAAGTTAAAGTCGGATTGAATATATATAAAATCCATCTCAAGCCACAGGTTGTATCAAAATAGTAATGTATATGTATTAAAAAGCCAGGTCAAAAATGATACAGACTTTTTTATATATATTATTTTATTATATGATAAAATATCATATTATATTACTATTTTGTATGATTTTGTATACCACTATTGTAACATCTATTATTTGCATATAAAATATATTACACTACATAATATTATTAAATATAATTAAATTATGTATTTAGAAAATATCTGTATATATCTTTAAGAATTCACAGACAATAGATAAATATTTGTAAATAAATTGTATATTTAAAAAAAATATTTTATACATTTTTATATATTAGTTGTTGAGTTAATTGTTACTAGTGTTCACTACATATAACACACTTATATATTATAATATATATATATATAAATATATATATATTATAGTAATTTAATACTTATTTAAAATTCTTAACATAAAACTAATTATATTCTTGTATGTTAATTTTATTAAAAAATATAATGAGTACATTAATTAGATAAATTAAATAACACTTTATAATATATTTTGTATTGACATTATTGCTTAGTAACTAGTTATTTGAGCTATAATTTACTTTTATTAATTATATTGTTATTATTTTGAGTATTAATAGAAATGTCATTAAGTGAAGAATGGAATCCCCTAGGTGATGTTTTTTATAGGTTAGTAACTAATCTATTTTACAATTAATTATATATAAAATATAATTGATAAATATAATTAATTGCAACCTCAGTGTACTAATATAATACAATATACTAATTGGTTATTAGTACAATTATCTACAAAATAATATTTCTGCTACGAAAACTAAATAACAAATAAAACTATAAAATCTGTAAATTATCCAAAAAAATCAATCAAATTAAGTATATTAAGTATATTTAATAATTATATATTTGTTATTATTTACATTAGAATTAATTTCTAATGATCATTATTTGTATGTATTGTTCAAACTGTAACTTCACCCAATTTCATAAACTCTATACACCCAATTATGTACTATATAGATTCTTAATAAATATTTAATATTTAATTAAATAATATTATATAATAGTTATCATGTGTTTACAAATATTAATATGACCTTATTATTGAATTAAACTTATATGATATATTTTATTGATTATTATAATAAATACTTTTGTATTATAATAATCTATAATTATATATTTACCAGTATGAATTTTAACAGGAAATTAGATGTATATGATATGGAGTGGTCATTGGAGATGGACCAAGAGAAATATATAATTGCAGCGGCAAGATATGCTGGTCCTATAGGTTCATCGGATAATCTAATAACTTTTTACGTACTTACATATGTTTACCACCTATTTACCACATTCAATTGCTACCCTAATACGTTCTACGTTACAAATGGTTTACCAGTCATCCCATCGCCCATATCGACCATTCACCATCATTCTTCACCAACCTTCTAACCCTCTAACCCACTTAGTAGAACTTTTCTCACATATCCACATGCATACTATTTCTTCCTTCCAATATTAACCTCTCACAACCTATACTCCCTCTAACCTTTCATCTGCTCCTATTTCTTATGACCTCGCTCCACTTCTTTAACTCCTTATGCTCCCTACCACCACTCCTTCCGCAAGCTATGATGCTCAGAGATCAGAATGAGAATTCTCGGGTTAAGTGTGCTATTCACATATTCACTTCGGCTGGCATTCTTATTTCCTCCATTAAGGTTACTGCCTAGTTAATATGTGGGTACGCAATTTATGATTTCATGTTATTTAAACGTATAGTTACTAAAAGTTTCAATGAAATTTAATGTCCGACGGAATTTTGTCCATTCGTAGATAGCCTCTACCCCCAGCTGACCATATATCCTACACCGCTCTAACCTTATCCATACCTTCAGTTATCCGCACACCCCGTCTCAGCCCTACCATACCCCCACTACACCCCGCAGTGGAATAGTGGTATAGTGCAAAACATCACCTGGACTGACAATGAACATTTGCTGTGCGTACAGATTGATGGAACAGTGCTTCGCTATGACATTCATGGTAAACTGCAAGGCACATTCAGTCTTGGCAAGGTTTTGTCCTTATCAATGTTATAGGACAATGTGTTGTCTTTATTAACTGGATGGTAAGATTATCCATTTCAATGGATAATAATTTTTTTATCTTAATTACTTTCATATATAAGTTTATTTATATAATAATAAATTATAACAATATGTTTATTGTAAAAAACATTTGATTTTAATACAAAAGTTAATTTATTGACACCGATTCTATCTTTCCAATAACTGAGAAATGGACTCGGTTGTGCCCCTCTCACTCCCAGATTCCCGACCCCAACATCCTCGCCCCATCATAAGATGGCCAAAGAGTCCGGGGTCGTGGATAGTCGGTCATTTCGCAATGGTACTCGCGCGGGTCTCGCGGTGTTGACCACCGGACGAAAGTTTGTCATCGCCACGGACGTCGCCAACATACGCCTGAAATATCTGCCCCCTGTACCAGGTTAATTGAGGTGGGGGGGAGGTGGGGGGCGGCAGTAGTGGATGGAGATAAGAGTGGTATTGTATGGGTTAAGGGAGCAGTTAATTGAGGTGGGGGGGAGGGCGGCAGTAGTGGATGGAGATAAGAGTGGTATTGTATGGGTTAAGGGAGCAGTTAATTGAGGTGGGGGGCGGCAGTAGTGGATGGAAATAAGAGTGGTATTGTATGGGTTAAGGGAGCAGTTAATTGAGGTGGGGGGTGGCAGTAGTGGATGGAGATAAGAGTGGTATTGTATGGGTTAAGGGAGCAGTTAATTGAGGTGGGGGGTGGCAGTAGTGGATGGAGATAAGAGTGGTATTGTATGGGTTAAGGGAGCAGTTAATTGAGGTGGGGGTGGCAGTAGTGGATGGAAATAAGAGTGGTATTGTATGGGTTAAGGGAGCAGTTAATTGAGGTGGGGGGTGGCAGTAGTGGATGGAGATAAGAGTGGTATTGTATGGGTTAAGGGAGCAGTTAATTGAGGTGGGGGGTGGCAGTAGTGGATGGAGATAAGAGTGGTATTGTATGGGTTAAGGGAGCAGTTAATTGAGGTGGGGGTGGCAGTAGTGGATGGAGATAAGAGTGGTATTGTATGGGTTAAGGGGGCAGTTAATTGAGGTGGGGGGTGGCAGTAGTGGATGGAGATAAGAGTGGTATTGTATGGGTTAAGGGAGCAGTTAATTGAGGTGGGGGTGGCAGTAGTGGATGGAAATAAGAGTGGTATTGTATGGGTTAAGGGAGCAGTTAATTGAGGTGGGGGGTGGCAGTAGTGGATGGAGATAAGAGTGGTATTGTATGGGTTAAGGGAGCAGTTAATTGAGGTGGGGGGTGGCAGTAGTGGATGGAAATAAGAGTGGTATTGTATGGGTTAAGGGAGCAGTTAATTGAGGTGGGGGGTGGCAGTAGTGGATGGAAATAAGAGTGGTATTGTATGGGTTAAGGGAGCAGTTAATTGAGGTGGGGGGTGGCAGTAGTGGATGGAAATAAGAGTGGTATTGTATGGGTTAAGGGAGCAGTTAATTGAGGTGGGGGGTGGCAGTAGTGGATGGAAATAAGAGTGGTATTGTATGGGTTAAGGGAGCAGTTAATTGAGGTGGGGGGTGGCAGTAGTGGATGGAGATAAGAGTGTTATTGTATGGGTTAAGGGAGCAGTTAATTGAGGTGGGGGGTGGCAGTAGTGGATGGAGATAAGAGTGGTATTGTATGGGTTAAGGGGGCAGTTAATTGAGGAGGTCATGTAGATCATAATTTAGAGGTGGAGGTGAAGGGAGATAGAGGTGAAAAGAGGTAAGGATGAAGGTAAAAGATTTGTTTTGGGTTTTTGTAAAGTAACTCATTTTTATCATTTGTCAGTTTATTATTATTTTATGGGATTATTTCATTTCATTTCATTCCCCCTCCCCTTTCCCCCTCACCCTCCCTCTATGTCTTTACTTCCTAACCAATATACATTTTAATTATTTCCCTCTACTCTTCATCATTCCACAGGTCTTGACCTGATTCCTACAGCATGGACCGTGCTGACTACAACTGACCACGACTCTCCGACCATCCTTGTGGCCAGCCAATCGGATATCTACACTCTTGACCATAGTGGTCAGTGGCAACTATGTGTTAGTCAATATTGATCTAAATATGACTCAAATCTAGAGTTTATATTATAGAAATATAATATATATAAATATATGTATACATTTAAATATAAATATGCACCAAATATTATATACCTGCATACCTTTACTGCAATATACATACCATTACTGCACTTTGCATACCTTTACTACACTCTACATACCTTTACTACACTATACATACCATTATTGCACTATACATACCTTTACTACACTATACATACCTTTAATGCACTATGCCTACCATTACTACATAATACATACCTTTACTGAACTCTACATACCTTTACTGAACTCTACATACCTTTACTGAACTCTACATACCTTTACTGAACTCTACATACCTTTACTGAACTCTACATACCTTTACTGAACTCTTACATATTTTTACTGAACTCTACATATCTTTACTGAACTCTACATACCTTTACTGAGCTCTACATACTTTTACTGAACTCTTACATATTTTTACCTAACTCTACATACCTTTACTGAACTCTACATACTTTTACTAAACTCTACATACCTTTACTGAACTCTACATACCTTTACTGAACTCTACATACCTTTACTGAACTCTACATACCTTTACTGAACTCTTACATATTTTTACTGAACTCTACATACCTTTACTGAACTCTACATACCTTTACTGAACTCTACATACCTTTACTGAACTCTACATACCTTTACTGAACTCTTACATATTTTTACTGAACTCTTACATATATTTACTGAATTCTACATACCTTTACTGAACTCTACATACCTTTACTGAACTCTACATACCTTTACTGAACTCTACATACCTTTACTGAACTCTTACATATTTTTACTGAACTCTACATATCTTTACTGAACTCTACATACCTTTACTGAGCTCTACATACTTTTACTGAACTCTTACATATTTTTACTGAACTCTACATACCTTTACTGAACTCTACATACCTTTACTGAACTCTACATACCTTTACTGAACTCTACATACCTTTACTGAACTCTACATACCTTTACTGAACTCTACATACCTTTACTGAACTCTTACATATTTTTACTGAACTCTACATACCTTTACTGAACTCTACATACCTTTACTGAACTCTTACACACCTTTACTGAACTCTACATACCTTTACTGAACTCTACATACCTTTACTGAACTCTACATACCTTTACTGAACTCTTACATATTTTTACTGAACTCTTACATATATTTACTGAACTCTACATACCTTTACTGAACTCTACATACCTTTACTGAACTCTACATACCTTTACTGAACTCTACATACCTTTACTGAACTCTACATACCTTTACTGAACTCTACATACCTTTACTGAACTCTACATACCTTTACTGAACTCTACATACCTTTACTGAACTCTACATACCTTTACTGAACTCTTACACACCTTTACTGAACTCTTACATATTTTTACTGAACTCTTACATATATTTACTGAATTCTACATACCTTTACTGAACTCTACATACCTTTACTGAACTCTACATACCTTTACTGAACTCTACATACCTTTACTGAACTCTTACATATTTTTACTGAACTCTACATATCTTTACTGAACTCTACATACCTTTACTGAACTCTTACATACCTTTACTGAACTCTACATACCTTTACTGAACTCTACATACCTTTACTGAACTCTTACATATTTTTACTGAACTCTTACATATATTTACTGAACTCTACATACCTTTACTGAACTCTACATACCTTTACTGAACTCTACATACCTTTACTGAACTCTACATACCTTTACTGAACTCTACATACCTTTACTGAACTCTACATACCTTTACTGAACTCTTACATATTTTTACTGAACTCTTACATATATTTCCTGAATTCTACATACCTTTACTGAACTCTACATACCTTTACTGAACTCTACATACCTTTACTGAACTCTACATACCTTTACTGAACTCTACATACCTTTACTGAACTCTACATACCTTTACTGAACTCTACATATCTTTACTGAACTCTACATACCTTTACATCACTGAACATTGGCTTTCTTTTTATTCAAAAAAGTTATTAATATAACTATTAATTACGATAGTTCTACACCCTCTCAATAGTGTCCTACCCTCAATAGTGTCCTACCCTCAATAGTGTTCTACCCTCAATAGTGTTCTACCCTCAATAGTGTCCTACCCTCAATAGTGTCCTACTCTCAATAGTGTCCTACCCTCAATAGTGTCCTACCCTCAATAGTGTTCTACCCTCAATAGTGTCCTACCCTCAATAGTGTCCTACCCTCAATAGTGTCCTACCCTCAATAGTGTCCTACCCTCAATAGTGTCCTACCCTCAATAGTGTCCTACCCTCAATAGTGTCCTACCCTCAATAGTGTCCTACCCTCAATAGTGTCCTACCCTCAATAGTGTCCTACCCTCAATAGTGTCCTACCCTCAATAGTGTCCTACCCTCAATGGTGTCCTACCCTCAATAGTGTCCTACCCTCAATAGTGTCTTACCCTCAATAGTGTACTACCCTCAATAGTGTCCTACCCTCAATAGTGTCCTACCCTCAATAGTGTCCTACCCTCAATAGTGTCCTACCCTCAATAGTGTCCTACCCTCAATAGTGTCCTACCCTCAATAGTGTCCTACCCTCAATAGTGTCTTACCCTCAATAGTGTACTACCCTCAATAGTGTCCTACCCTCAATAGTGTCCTACCCTCAATAGTGTCCTACCCTCAATAGTGTCCACCCTCAATAGTGTCCACCCTCAATAGTGTCCTACCCTCAATAGTGTCCTACCCTCAATAGTGTCCTACCCTCAATAGTGTCCTACCCTCAATAGTGTCTTACCCTCAATAGTGTACTACCCTCAATAGTGTCCTACCCTCAATAGTGTCCTACCCTCAATAGTGTCCACCCTCAATAGTGTCCTACCCTCAATAGTGTCCTACCCTCAATAGTGTCCTACCCTCAATAATGTCCTACATATCCAACACAGACACCCCACATGAGCAGTGCCCCCTATGGATACCTATTGGCGTCTGCTTCTTTCACCAGTAAATACATTGCTTTGTATACAGAGGATGGTCGCATCTGGATTGGAAATAGTGATTTGCAGGTTTCACAGTTCTGCCCTATCTTCACTTAGAGCCCTTCTTCACTTAGAGCCTGGTCCTCTCTTCACTTAGAGCCTGGTCCTCTCTTATTCACTTAGAGCCTGGTCCTCTCTTCACTTAGAGCCTGGTCCTCTCTTATTCACTTAGAGCCTGGTCCTCTCTTCACTTAGAGCCTGGTCCTCTCTTCACTTAGAGCCTGGTCCTCTCTTATTCACTTAGAGCCTGGTCCTCTCTTCACTTAGAGCCTGGTCCTCTCTTCACTTAGAGCCTGGTCCTCTCTTCACTTAGAGCCTGGTCCTCTCTTCACTTAGAGCCTGGTCCTCTCTTCACTTAGAGCCTGGTCCTCTCTTATTCACTTAGAGCCTGGTCCTCTCTTCACTTAGAGCCTGGTCCTCTCTTCACTTAGAGCCTGGTCCTCTCTTATTCACTTAGAGCCTGGTCCTCTCTTCACTTAGAGCCTGGTCCTCTCTTCACTTAGAGCCTGGTCCTCTCTTATTCACTTAGAGCCTGGTCCTCTCTTATTCACTTAGAGCCTGGTCCTCTCTTCACTTAGAGCCTGGTCCTCTCTTCACTTAGAGCCTGGTCCTCTCTTATTCACTTAGAGCCTGGTCCTCTCTTCACTTAGAGCCTGGTCCTCTCTTCACTTAGAGCCTGGTCCTCTCTTCACTTAGAGCCTGGTCCTCTCTTATTCACTTAGAGCCTGGTCCTCTCTTATTCACTTAGAGCCTGGTCCTCTCTTATTCACTTAGAGCCTGGTCCTCTCTTATTCACTTAGAGCCTGGTCCTCTCTTCACTTAGAGCCTGGTCCTCTCTTATTCACTTAGAGCCTGGTCCTCTCTTCACTTAGAGCCTGGTCCTCTCTTCACTTAGAGCCTGGTCCTCTCTTATTCACTTAGAGCCTGGTCCTCTCTTATTCACTTAGAGCCTGGTCCTCTCTTCACTTAGAGCCTGGTCCTCTCTTCACTTAGAGCCTGGTCCTCTCTTATTCACTTAGAGCCTGGTCCTCTCTTCACTTAGAGCCTGGTCCTCTCTTCACTTAGAGCCTGGTCCTCTCTTATTCACTTAGAGCCTGGTCCTCTCTTCACTTAGAGCCTGGTCCTCTCTTCACTTAGAGCCTGGTCCTCTCTTCACTTAGAGCCTGGTCCTCTCTTCACTTAGAGCCTGGTCCTCTCTTCACTTAGAGCCTGGTCCTCTCTTCACTTAGAGCCTGGTCCTCTCTTATTCACTTAGAGCCTGGTCCTCTCTTCACTTAGAGCCTGGTCCTCTCTTCACTTAGAGCCTGGTCCTCTCTTCACTTAGAGCCTGGTCCTCTCTTCACTTAGAGCCTGGTCCTCTCTTATTCACTTAGAGCCTGGTCCTCTCTTCACTTAGAGCCTGGTCCTCTCTTATTCACTTAGAGCCTGGTCCTCTCTTCACTTAGAGCCTGGTCCTCTCTTCACTTAGAGCCTGGTCCTCTCTTCACTTAGAGCCTGGTCCTCTCTTATTAACTTAGAGCCTGGTCCTCTCTTATTCACTTAGAGCCTGGTCCTCTCTTCACTTAGAGCCTGGTCCTCTCTTATTCACTTAGAGCCTGGTCCTCTCTTATTCACTTAGAGCCTGGTCCTCTCTTCACTTAGAGCCTGGTCCTCTCTTCACTTAGAGCCTGGTCCTCTCTTCACTTAGAGCCTGGTCCTCTCTTCACTTAGAGCCTGGTCCTCTCTTATTCACTTAGAGCCTGGTCCTCTCTTCACTTAGAGCCTGGTCCTCTCTTCACTTAGAGCCTGGTCCTCTCTTCACTTAGAGCCTGGTCCTCTCTTCACTTAGAGCCTGGTCCTCTCTTATTCACTTAGAGCCTGGTCCTCTCTTCACTTAGAGCCTGGTCCTCTCTTATTCACTTAGAGCCTGGTCCTCTCTTCACTTAGAGCCTGGTCCTCTCTTCACTTAGAGCCTGGTCCTCTCTTCACTTAGAGCCTGGTCCTCTCTTATTAACTTAGAGCCTGGTCCTCTCTTATTCACTTAGAGCCTGGTCCTCTCTTCACTTAGAGCCTGGTCCTCTCTTCACTTAGAGCCTGGTCCTCTCTTATTCACTTAGAGCCTGGTCCTCTCTTCACTTAGAGCCTGGTCCTCTCTTATTAACTTAGAGCCTGGTCCTCTCTTATTCACTTAGAGCCTGGTCCTCTCTTCACTTAGAGCCTGGTCCTCTCTTCACTTAGAGCCTGGTCCTCTCTTCACTTAGAGCCTGGTCCTCTCTTCACTTAGAGCCTGGTCCTCTCTTCACTTAGAGCCTGGTCCTCTCTTATTAACTTAGAGCCTGGTCCTCTCTTATTCACTTAGAGCCTGGTCCTCTCTTCACTTAGAGCCTGGTCCTCTCTTCACTTAGAGCCTGGTCCTCTCTTCACTTAGAGCCTGGTCCTCTCTTCACTTAGAGCCTGGTCCTTTCTTCACTTAGAGCCTGGTCCTCTCTTATTCACTTAGAGCCTGGTCCTCTCTTATTCACTTAGAGCCTGGTCCTCTCTTATTCACTTATAGCCTGGTCCTCTCTTATTCACTTAGAGCCTGGTCCTCTCTTCACTTAGAGCCTAGTCATCTCTTCACTTAGAGCCTGGTCCTCTCTTATTCACTTAGAGCCTGGTCCTCTCTTCACTTAGAGCCTGGTCCTCTCTTATTCACTTAGAGCCTGGTCCTCTCTTCACTTAGAGCCTGGTCCTCTCTTCACTTAGAGCCTGGTCCTCTCTTCACTTAGAGCCTGGTCATCTCTTCACTTAGAGCCTGGTCCTCTCTTCACTTAGAGCCTGGTCCTCTCTTCACTTAGAGCCTGGTCCTCTCTTCACTTAGAGCCTGGTCCTCTCTTCACTTAGAGCCTGGTCCTCTCTTCACTTAGAGCCTGGTCATCTCTTCACTTAGAGCCTGGTCCTCTCTTCACTTAGAGCCTGGTCCTCTCTTCACTTAGAGCCTTGTCCTCTCTTCACTTAGAGCCTGGTCCTCTCTTCACTTAGAGTCTGGTCCTCTCTTATTCACTTAGAGTCTGGTCCTCTCTTATTCACTTAGAGCCTGGTCCTCTCTTCACTTAGAGCCTGGTCCTCTCTTCACTTAGAGCCTGGTCCTCTCTTATTCACTTAGAGCCTGGTCCTCTCTTATTCACTTAGAGCCTGGTCCTCTCTTCACTTAGAGCCTGGTCCTCTCTTCACTTAGAGCCTGGTCCTCTCTTCACTTAGAGCCTGGTCCTCTCTTCACTTAGAGCCTAGTCCTCTCTTATTCACTTAGAGCCTGGTCCTCTCTTCACTTAGAGCCTGGTCCTCTCTTCACTTAGAGCCTTGTCCTCTCTTATTCACTTAGAGCCTGGTCCTCTCTTCACTTAGAGCCTGGTCCTCTCTTATTCACTTAGAGCCTGGTCCTCTCTTATTCACTTAGAGTCTGGTCCTCTCTTATTCACTTAGAGCCTTGTCCTCTCTTATTCACTTAGAGCCTGGTCCTCTCTTCACTTAGAGCCTGGTCCTCTCTTATTCACTTAGAGCCTTGTCCTCTCTTCACTTAGAGCCTGGTCCTCTCTTATTCACTTAGAGCCTTGTCCTCTCTTCACTTAGAGCCTGGTCCTCTCTTCACTTAGAGCCTGGTCCTCTCTTATTCACTTAGAGCCTTGTCCTCTCTTCACTTAGAGCCTGGTCCTCTCTTATTCACTTAGAGCCTGGTCCTCTCTTATTCACTTAGAGCCTGGTCCTCTCTTATTCACTTAGAGCCTGGTCCTCTCTTATTCACTTAGAGCCTGGTCCTCTCTTATTCACTTAGAGCCTGGTTCTCTCTTCACTTAGAGCCTGGTCCTCTCTTCACTTAGAGCCTGGTCCTCTCTTCACTTAGAGCCTGGTCCTCTCTTCACTTAGAGCCTGGTCCTCTCTTCACTTAGAGCCTGGTCCTCTCTTCACTTAGAGCCTGGTCCTCTCTTCACTTAGAGCCTGGTCCTCTCTTCACTTAGAGCCTGGTCCTCTCTTCACTTAGAGCCTGGTCCTCTCTTCACTTAGAGCCTGGTCCTCTCTTATTCACTTAGAGCCTGGTCCTCTCTTCACTTAGAGCCTGGTCCTCTCTTATTCACTTAGAGCCTGGTCCTCTCTTCACTTAGAGCCTGGTCCTCTCTTCACTTAGAGCCTGGTCCTCTCTTCACTTAGAGCCTGGTCCTCTCTTATTAACTTAGAGCCTGGTCCTCTCTTATTCACTTAGAGCCTGGTCCTCTCTTCACTTAGAGCCTGGTCCTCTCTTATTCACTTAGAGCCTGGTCCTCTCTTATTCACTTAGAGCCTGGTCCTCTCTTCACTTAGAGCCTGGTCCTCTCTTCACTTAGAGCCTGGTCCTCTCTTCACTTAGAGCCTGGTCCTCTCTTCACTTAGAGCCTGGTCCTCTCTTATTCACTTAGAGCCTGGTCCTCTCTTCACTTAGAGCCTGGTCCTCTCTTCACTTAGAGCCTGGTCCTCTCTTCACTTAGAGCCTGGTCCTCTCTTCACTTAGAGCCTGGTCCTCTCTTATTCACTTAGAGCCTGGTCCTCTCTTCACTTAGAGCCTGGTCCTCTCTTATTCACTTAGAGCCTGGTCCTCTCTTCACTTAGAGCCTGGTCCTCTCTTCACTTAGAGCCTGGTCCTCTCTTCACTTAGAGCCTGGTCCTCTCTTATTAACTTAGAGCCTGGTCCTCTCTTATTCACTTAGAGCCTGGTCCTCTCTTCACTTAGAGCCTGGTCCTCTCTTCACTTAGAGCCTGGTCCTCTCTTATTCACTTAGAGCCTGGTCCTCTCTTCACTTAGAGCCTGGTCCTCTCTTATTAACTTAGAGCCTGGTCCTCTCTTATTCACTTAGAGCCTGGTCCTCTCTTCACTTAGAGCCTGGTCCTCTCTTCACTTAGAGCCTGGTCCTCTCTTCACTTAGAGCCTGGTCCTCTCTTCACTTAGAGCCTGGTCCTCTCTTCACTTAGAGCCTGGTCCTCTCTTATTAACTTAGAGCCTGGTCCTCTCTTATTCACTTAGAGCCTGGTCCTCTCTTCACTTAGAGCCTGGTCCTCTCTTCACTTAGAGCCTGGTCCTCTCTTCACTTAGAGCCTGGTCCTCTCTTCACTTAGAGCCTGGTCCTTTCTTCACTTAGAGCCTGGTCCTCTCTTATTCACTTAGAGCCTGGTCCTCTCTTATTCACTTAGAGCCTGGTCCTCTCTTATTCACTTATAGCCTGGTCCTCTCTTATTCACTTAGAGCCTGGTCCTCTCTTCACTTAGAGCCTAGTCATCTCTTCACTTAGAGCCTGGTCCTCTCTTATTCACTTAGAGCCTGGTCCTCTCTTCACTTAGAGCCTGGTCCTCTCTTATTCACTTAGAGCCTGGTCCTCTCTTCACTTAGAGCCTGGTCCTCTCTTCACTTAGAGCCTGGTCCTCTCTTCACTTAGAGCCTGGTCATCTCTTCACTTAGAGCCTGGTCCTCTCTTCACTTAGAGCCTGGTCCTCTCTTATTCACTTAGAGCCTGGTCCTCTCTTCACTTAGAGCCTGGTCCTCTCTTATTCACTTAGAGCCTGGTCCTCTCTTCACTTAGAGCCTGGTCCTCTCTTCACTTAGAGCCTTGTCCTCTCTTCACTTAGAGCCTGGTCCTCTCTTCACTTAGAGCCTGGTCCTCTCTTATTCACTTAGAGCCTGGTCCTCTCTTATTCACTTAGAGTCTGGTCCTCTCTTATTCACTTAGAGCCTGGTCCTCTCTTCACTTAGAGCCTGGTCCTCTCTTCACTTAGAGCCTGGTCCTCTCTTATTCACTTAGAGCCTGGTCCTCTCTTCACTTAGAGCCTGGTCATCTCTTCACTTAGAGCCTGGTCCTCTCTTCACTTAGAGCCTGGTCCTCTCTTATTCACTTAGAGCCTGGTCCTCTCTTCACTTAGAGCCTGGTCCTCTCTTCACTTAGAGCCTTGTCCTCTCTTCACTTAGAGCCTGGTCCTCTCTTCACTTAGAGCCTGGTCCTCTCTTCACTTAGAGTCTGGTCCTCTCTTATTCACTTAGAGCCTGGTCCTCTCTTCACTTAGAGCCTGGTCATCTCTTCACTTAGAGCCTGGTCCTCTCTTCACTTAGAGCCTGGTCCTCTCTTATTCACTTAGAGCCTGGTCCTCTCTTCACTTAGAGCCTGGTCCTCTCTTCACTTAGAGCCTTGTCCTCTCTTCACTTAGAGCCTGGTCCTCTCTTCACTTAGAGCCTGGTCCTCTCTTATTCACTTAGAGCCTGGTCCTCTCTTATTCACTTAGAGTCTGGTCCTCTCTTATTCACTTAGAGCCTGGTCCTCTCTTCACTTAGAGCCTGGTCCTCTCTTCACTTAGAGCCTGGTCCTCTCTTATTCACTTAGAGCCTGGTCCTCTCTTATTCACTTAGAGCCTGGTCCTCTCTTCACTTAGAGCCTGGTCCTCTCTTCACTTAGAGCCTGGTCCTCTCTTCACTTAGAGCCTGGTCCTCTCTTCACTTAGAGCCTAGTCCTCTCTTATTCACTTAGAGCCTGGTCCTCTCTTCACTTAGAGCCTGGTCCTCTCTTCACTTAGAGCCTTGTCCTCTCTTATTCACTTAGAGCCTGGTCCTCTCTTCACTTAGAGCCTGGTCCTCTCTTATTCACTTAGAGCCTGGTCCTCTCTTATTCACTTAGAGTCTGGTCCTCTCTTATTCACTTAGAGCCTTGTCCTCTCTTATTCACTTAGAGCCTGGTCCTCTCTTCACTTAGAGCCTGGTCCTCTCTTATTCACTTAGAGCCTTGTCCTCTCTTCACTTAGAGCCTGGTCCTCTCTTATTCACTTAGAGCCTTGTCCTCTCTTCACTTAGAGCCTGGTCCTCTCTTCACTTAGAGCCTGGTCCTCTCTTATTCACTTAGAGCCTTGTCCTCTCTTCACTTAGAGCCTGGTCCTCTCTTATTCACTTAGAGCCTGGTCCTCTCTTATTCACTTAGAGCCTGGTCCTCTCTTATTCACTTAGAGCCTGGTCCTCTCTTATTCACTTAGAGCCTGGTCCTCTCTTATTCACTTAGAGCCTGGTTCTCTCTTCACTTAGAGCCTGGTCCTCTCTTCACTTAGAGCCTGGTCCTCTCTTCACTTAGAGCCTGGTCCTCTCTTCACTTAGAGCCTGGTCCTCTCTTCACTTAGAGCCTGGTCCTCTCTTCACTTAGAGCCTGGTCCTCTCTTCACTTAGAGCCTGGTCCTCTCTTATTCACTTAGAGCCTGGTCCTCTCTTCACTTAGAGCCTGGTCCTCTCTTCACTTAGAGCCTGGTCCTCTCTTCACTTAGAGCCTGGTCCTCTCTTATTCACTTAGAGCCTGGTCCTCTCTTCACTTAGAGCCTGGTCCTCTCTTCACTTAGAGCCTGGTCCTCTCTTCACTTAGAGCCTGGTCCTCTCTTCACTTAGAGCCTTGTCCTCTCTTCACTTAGAGCCTGGTCCTCTCTTATTCACTTAGAGCCTGGTCCTCTCTTATTCACTTAGAGCCTGGTCCTCTCTTCACTTAGAGCCTGGTCCTCTCTTATTCACTTAGAGCCTGGTCCTCTCTTCACTTAGAGCCTGGTCCTCTCTTCACTTAGAGCCTGGTCCTCTCTTCACTTAGAGCCTGGTCCTCTCTTCACTTAGAGCCTGGTCCTCTCTTATTCACTTAGAGCCTGGTCCTCTCTTCACTTAGAGCCTGGTCCTCTCTTATTCACTTAGAGCCTGGTCCTCTCTTATTCACTTAGAGCCTGGTCCTCTCTTCACTTAGAGCCTGGTCCTCTCTTATTCACTTAGAGCCTGGTCCTCTCTTCACTTAGAGCCTGGTCCTCTCTTCACTTAGAGCCTGGTCCTCTCTTCACTTAGAGCCTTGTCCTCTCTTCACTTAGAGCCTGGTCCTCTCTTCACTTAGAGCCTGGTCCTCTCTTCACTTAGAGCCTGGTCCTCTCTTCACTTAGAGCCTGGTCCTCTCTTATTCACTTAGAGCCTGGTCCTCTCTTCACTTAGAGCATGGTCCTCTCTTCACTTAGAGCCTGGTCCTCTCTTCACTTAGAGCCTGGTCCTCTCTTCACTTAGAGCCTGGTCCTCTCTTCACTTAGAGCCTGGTCCTCTCTTATTCACTTAGAGCCTGGCCCTCTCTTCACTTAGAGCCTGGTCCTCTCTTATTCACTTAGAGCCTGGTCCTCTATTCACTTAGAGCCTGGTCCTCTCTTATTCACTTAGAGCCTGGTCCTCTCTTCACTTAGAGCCTGGTCCTCTCTTCACTTAGAGCCTGGTCCTCTCTTATTCACTTAGAGCCTGGTCCTCTCTTCACTTAGAGCCTGGTCCTCTCTTCACTTAGAGCCTGGTCCTCTCTTCACTTAGAGCCTGGTCCTCTCTTCACTTAGAGCCTGGTCCTCTCTTCACTTAGAGCCTGGTCCTCTCTTCACTTAGAGCCTGGTCCTCTCTTATTCACTTAGAGCCTGGTCCTCTCTTCACTTAGAGCCTGGTCCTCTCTTCACTTAGAGCCTGGTCCTCTCTTCACTTAGAGCCTGGTCCTCTCTTCACTTAGAGCCTGGTCCTCTCTTCACTTAGAGCCTGGTCCTCTCTTATTCACTTAGAGCCTGGTCCTCTCTTCACTTAGAGCCTGGTCCTCTCTTATTCACTTAGAGCCTGGTCCTCTCTTCACTTAGAGCCTGGTCCTCTCTTCACTTAGAGCCTGGTCCTCTCTTCACTTAGAGCCTGGTCCTCTCTTCACTTAGAGCCTGGTCCTCTCTTATTCACTTAGAGCCTGGTCCTCTCTTATTCACTTAGAGCCTGGTCCTCTCTTCACTTAGAGCCTGGTCCTCTCTTCACTTAGAGCCTGGTCCTCTCTTATTCACTTAGAGCCTGGTCCTCTCTTCACTTAGAGCCTGGTCCTCTCTTCACTTAGAGCCTGGTCCTCTCTTCACTTAGAGCCTGGTCCTCTCTTCACTTAGAGCCTGGTCCTCTCTTATTCACTTAGAGCCTGGTCCTCTCTTCACTTAGAGCCTGGTCCTCTCTTCACTTAGAGCCTGGTCCTCTCTTCACTTAGAGCCTGGTCCTCTCTTCACTTAGAGCCTGGTCCTCTCTTCACTTAGAGCCTGGTCCTCTCTTCACTTAGAGCCTGGTCCTCTCTTCACTTAGAGCCTGGTCCTCTCTTCACTTAGAGCCTTGTCCTCTCTTCACTTAGAGTCTTGTCCTCTCTTCACTTAGAGCCTGGTCCTCTCTTCACTTAGAGCCTTGTCCTCTCTTATTCACTTAGAGCCTGGTCCTCTCTTATTCACTTAGAGCCTGGTCCTCTCTTATTCACTTAGAGCCTGGTCCTCTCTTCACTTAGAGCCTAGTCCTCTCTTATTCACTTAGAGCCTGGTCCTCTCTTCACTTAGAGCCTGGTCCTCTCTTCACTTAGAGCCTGGTCCTCTCTTCACTTAGAGCCTGGTCCTCTCTTCACTTAGAGCCTGGTCCTCTCTTATTCACTTAGATCCTGGTCCTCTCTTATTCACTTAGAGCCTGGTCCTCTCTTCACTTAGAGCCTGGTCCTCTCTTCACTTAGAGCCTTGTCCTCTCTTCACTTAGAGCCTTGTCCTCTCTTCACTTAGAGCCTGGTCCTCTCTTCACTTAGAGCCTGGTCCTCTCTTCACTTAGAGCCTGGTCCTCTCTTCACTTAGAGCCTGGTCCTCTCTTCACTTAGAGCCTGGTCCTCTCTTCACTTAGAGCCTGGTCCTCTCTTATTAACTTAGAGCCTGGTCCTCTCTTCACTTAGAGCCTGGTCCTCTCTTCACTTAGAGCCTGGTCCTCTCTTCACTTAGAGCCTGGTCCTCTCTTCACTTAGAGCCTGGTCCTCTCTTCACTTAGAGCCTGGTCCTCTCTTCACTTAGAGCCTGGTCCTCTCTTCACTTAGAGCCTGGTCCTCTCTTCACTTAGAGCCTGGTCCTCTCTTCACTTAGAGCCTGGTCCTCTCTTATTCACTTAGAGCCTGGTCCTCTCTTATTCACTTAGAGCCTGGTCCTCTCTTCACTTAGAGCCTGGTCCTCTCTTCACTTAGAGCCTGGTCCTCTCTTATTCACTTAGAGCCTGGTCCTCTCTTCACTTAGAGCCTGGTCCTCTCTTATTCACTTAGAGCCTGGTCCTCTCTTATTCACTTAGAGCCTGGTCCTCTCTTATTCACTTAGAGCCTGGTCCTCTCTTCACTTAGAGCCTGGTCCTCTCTTCACTTAGAGCCTGGTCCTCTCTTCACTTAGAGCCTGGTCCTCTCTTATTCACTTAGAGCCTGGTCCTCTCTTCACTTAGAGCCTGGTCCTCTCTTCACTTAGAGCCTTGTCCTCTCTTCACTTAGAGCCTGGTCCTCTCTTATTCACTTAGAGCCTGGTCCTCTCTTCACTTAGAGCCTTGTCCTCTCTTCACTTAGAGCCTTGTCCTCTCTTCACTTAGAGCCTGGTCCTCTCTTCACTTAGAGCCTGGTCCTTTCTTCACTTAGAGCCTGGTCCTCTCTTCACTTAGAGCCTGGTCCTCTCTTCACTTAGAGCCTGGTCCTCTCTTATTCACTTAGAGCCTGGTCCTCTCTTATTCACTTAGAGCCTGGTCCTCTCTTCACTTAGAGCCTGGTCCTCTCTTCACTTAGAGCCTGGTCCTCTCTTCACTTAGAGCCTGGTCCTCTCTTCACTTAGAGCCTGGTCCTCTCTTCACTTAGAGCCTGGTCCTCTCTTCACTTAGAGCCTTGTCCTCTCTTATTCACTTAGAGCCTGGTCCTCTCTTCACTTAGAGCCTGGTCCTCTCTTCACTTAGAGCCTGGTCCTCTCTTCACTTAGAGCCTGGTCCTCTCTTATTCACTTAGAGCCTGGTCCTCTCTTATTCACTTAGAGCCTGGTCCTCTCTTTACTTAGAGCCTGGTCCTCTCTTCACTTAGAGCCTGGTCCTCTCTTCACTTAGAGCCTGGTCCTCTCTTATTCACTTAGAGCCTGGTCCTCTCTTATTCACTTAGAGCCTGGTCCTCTCTTCACTTAGAGCCTGGTCCTCTCTTCACTTAGAGCCTGGTCCTCTCTTCACTTAGAGCCTTGTCCTCTCTTATTCACTTAGAGCCTGGTCCTCTCTTCACTTAGAGCCTTGTCCTCTCTTATTCACTTAGAGCCTGGTCCTCTCTTCACTTAGAGCCTTGTCCTCTCTTCACTTAGAGCCTGGTCCTCTCTTCACTTAGAGCCTGGTCCTTTCTTCACTTAGAGCCTGGTCCTCTCTTCACTTAGAGCCTTGTCCTCTCTTATTCACTTAGAGCCTGGTCCTCTCTTCACTTAGAGCCTGGTCCTCTCTTATTCACTTAGAGCCTGGTCCTCTCTTCACTTAGAGCCTGGTCCTCTCTTCACTTAGAGCCTGGTCCTCTCTTCACTTAGAGCCTGGTCCTCTCTTATTCACTTAGAGCCTGGTCCTCTCTTCACTTAGAGCCTTGTCCTCTCTTATTCACTTAGAGCCTGGTCCTCTCTTCACTTAGAGCCTGGTCCTCTCTTCACTTAGAGCCTTGTCCTCTCTTATTCACTTAGAGCCTGGTCCTCTCTTCACTTAGAGCCTGGTCCTCTCTTCACTTAGAGCCTTGTCCTCTCTTATTCACTTAGAGCCTGGTCCTCTCTTCACTTAGAGCCTTGTCCTCTCTTATTCACTTAGAGCCTTGTCCTCTCTTCACTTAGAGCCTGGTCCTCTCTTCACTTAGAGCCTTGTCCTCTCTTATTCACTTAGAGCCTGGTCCTCTCTTCACTTAGAGCCTTGTCCTCTCTTATTCACTTAGAGCCTGGTCCTCTCTTCACTTAGAGCCTGGTCCTCTCTTCACTTAGAGCCTTGTCCTCTCTTATTCACTTAGAGCCTGGTCCTCTCTTCACTTAGAGCCTTGTCCTCTCTTATTCACTTAGAGCCTGGTCCTCTCTTCACTTAGAGCCTGGTCCTCTCTTCACTTAGAGCCTGGTCCTCTCTTATTCACTTAGAGCCTGGTCCTCTCTTCACTTAGACCCTGGTCCTCTCTTCACTTAGAGCCTGGTCCTCTCTTCACTTAGAGCCTGGTCCTCTCTTCACTTAGAGCCTGGTCCTCTCTTCACTTAGAGCCTGGTCCTCTCTTATTCACTTAGAGCCTGGTCCTCTCTTCACTTAGAGCCTGGTCCTCTCTTCACTTAGAGCCTGGTCCTCTCTTCACTTAGAGCTTGTCCTCTCTTCACTTAGAGCCTTGTCCTCTCTTATTCACTTAGAGCCTGGTCCTCTCTTCAATTAGAGCCTGGTCCTCTCTTCACTTAGAGCCTGGTCCTCTCTTCACTTAGAGCCTGGTCCTCTCTTCACTTAGAGCCTGGTCCTCTCTTCACTTAGAGCCTGGTCCTCTCTTATTCACTTAGAGCCTGGTCCTCTCTTCACTTAGAGCCTGGTCCTCTCTTCACTTAGAGCCTGGTCCTCTCTTCACTTAGAGCCTGGTCCTCTCTTATTAACTTAGAGCCTGGTCCTCTCTTCACTTAGAGCCTGGTCCTCTCTTCACTTAGAGCCTGGTCCTCTCTTCACTTAGAGCCTGGTCCTCTCTTCACTTAGAGCCTGGTCCTCTCTTCACTTAGAGCCTGGTCCTCTCTTCACTTAGAGCCTGGTCCTCTCTTCACTTAGAGCCTGGTCCTCTCTTCACTTAGAGCCTGGTCCTCTCTTCACTTAGAGCCTGGTCCTCTCTTCACTTAGAGCCTTGTCCTCTCTTCACTTAGAGCCTTGTCCTCTCTTCACTTAGAGCCTGGTCCTCTCTTCACTTAGAGCCTGGTCCTCTCTTCACTTAGAGCCTGGTCCTCTCTTCACTTAGAGCCTGGTCCTCTCTTCACTTAGAGCCTGGTCCTCTCTTCACTTAGAGCCTGGTCCTCTCTTCACTTAGAGCCTGGTCCTCTCTTCACTTAGAGCCTGGTCCTCTCTTATTCACTTAGAGCCTGGTCCTCTCTTATTCACTTAGAGCCTGGTCCTCTCTTCACTTAGAGCCTGGTCCTCTCTTATTCACTTAGAGCCTGGTCCTCTCTTATTCACTTAGAGCCTGGTCCTCTCTTCACTTAGAGCCTGGTCCTCTCTTCACTTAGAGCCTGGTCCTCTCTTATTCACTTAGAGCCTGGTCCTCTCTTCACTTAGAGCCTGGTCCTCTCTTATTCACTTAGAGCCTGGTCCTCTCTTCACTTAGAGCCTGGTCCTCTCTTATTCACTTAGAGCCTGGTCCTCTCTTCACTTAGAGCCTGGTCCTCTCTTCACTTAGAGTCTGGTCCTCTCTTCACTTAGAGCCTGGTCCTCTCTTATTCACTTAGAGCCTGGTCCTCTCTTATTCACTTAGAGCCTGGTCCTCTCTTCACTTAGAGCCTGGTCATCTCTTCACTTAGAGCCTGGTCCTCTCTTCACTTAGAGCCTGGTCCTCTCTTCACTTAGAGCCTGGTCCTCTCTTCACTTAGAGTCTGGTCCTCTCTTCACTTAGAGCCTGGTCCTCTCTTCACTTAGAGCCTGGTCCTCTTTTCACTTAGATCCTGGTCCTCTCTTCACTTAGAGCCTGGTCCTCTCTTATTCACTTAGAGCCTGGTCCTCTCTTATTCACTTAGAGCCTGGTCCTCTCTTCACTTAGAGCCTGGTCCTCTCTTCACTTAGAGCCTAGTCCTCTCTTATTCACTTAGAGCCTGGTCCTCTCTTCACTTAGAGCCTGGTCCTCTCTTATTCACTTAGAGCCTGGTCCTCTCTTCACTTAGAGCCTGGTCCTCTCTTCACTTAGAGCCTGGTCCTCTCTTATTCACTTAGAGCCTGGTCCTCTCTTCACTTAAAGCCTGGTCCTCTCTTCACTTAGAGCCTGGTCCTCTCTTCACTTAGAGCCTGGTCCTCTCTTATTCACTTAGAGCCTGGTCCTCTCTTCACTTATAGCCTGGTCCTCTCTTCACTTAGACCCTGGTCCTCTCTTCACTTAGAGCCTGGTCCTCTCTTCACTTAGAGCCTTGTCCTCTCTTCACTTAGAGCCTGGTCCTCTCTTCACTTAGAGCCTGGTCCTCTCTTCACTTAGAGCCTGGTCCTCTCTTCACTTAGAGCCTTGTCCTCTCTTCACTTAGAGCCTGGTCCTCTCTTCACTTAGAGCCTGGTCCTCTCTTCACTTAGAGCCTGGTCCTCTCTTATTCACTTAGAGCCTGGTCCTCTCTTCACTTATAGCCTGGTCCTCTCTTCACTTAGACCCTGGTCCTCTCTTCACTTAGAGCCTGGTCCTCTCTTCACTTAGAGCCTTGTCCTCTCTTCACTTAGAGCCTGGTCCTCTCTTCACTTAGAGCCTGGTCCTCTCTTCACTTAGAGCCTGGTCCTCTCTTCACTTAGACCCTGGTCCTCTCTTCACTTAGAGCCTGGTCCTCTCTTCACTTAGAGCCTTGTCCTCTCTTCACTTAGAGCCTGGTCCTCTCTTCACTTAGAGCCTGGTCCTCTCTTCACTTAGAGCCTGGTCCTCTCTTCACTTAGAGCCTGGTCCTCTCTTCACTTAGAGCCTGGTCCTCTCTTCACTTAGAGCCTTGTCCTCTCTTCACTTAGAGCCTGGTCCTCTCTTCACTTAGAGCCTGGTCCTCTCTTCACTTAGAGCCTGGTCCTCTCTTCACTTAGAGCCTGGTCCTCTCTTATTCACTTAGAGCCTGGTCCTCTCTTCACTTAAAGCCTGGTCCTCTCTTCACTTAGAGCCTGGTCCTCTCTTCACTTAGAGCCTGGTCCTCTCTTATTCACTTAGAGCCTGGTCCTCTCTTCACTTAGAGCCTGGTCCTCTCTTCACTTAGAGTCTGGTCCTCTCTTCACTTAGAGTCTGGTCCTCTCTTCACTTAGAGCCTGGTCCTCTCTTCACTTAGAGCCTGGTCCTCTCTTCACTTAGAGCCTGGTCCTCTCTTCACTTAGAGCCTGGTCCTCTCTTCACTTAGAGCCTGGTCCTCTCTTCACTTAGAGCCTAGTCCTCTCTTATTCACTTAGAGCCTGGTCCTCTCTTCACTTAGAGCCTGGTCCTCTCTTCACTTAGAGCCTGGTCCTCTCTTCACTTAGAGCCTGGTCCTCTCTTCACTTAGAGCCTGGTCCTCTCTTCACTTAGAGCCTGGTCCTCTCTTCACTTAGAGCCTGGTCCTCTCTTCACTTAGAGCCTTATCCTCTCTTCACTTAGAGCCTGGTCCTCTCTTATTAACTTAGAGCCTGGTCCTCTCTTCACTTAGAGCCTGGTCCTCTCTTCACTTAGAGCCTTGTCCTCTCTTATTCACTTAGAGCCTTGTCCTCTCTTCACTTAGAGCCTGGTCCTCTCTTATTAACTTAGAGCCTGGTCCTCTCTTCACTTAGAGCCTGGTCCTCTCTTCACTTAGAGCCTTGTCCTCTCTTCACTTAGAGCCTGGTCCTCTCTTCACTTAGAGCCTGGTCCTCTCTTCACTTAGAGCTTGTCCTCTCTTCACTTAGAGCCTGGTCCTCTCTTCACTTAGAGCCTGGTCCTCTCTTATTCACTTAGAGCCTGGTCCTCTCTTCACTTAGAGCCTGGTCCTCTCTTCACTTAGAACCTGGTCCTCTCTTATTCACTTAGAGCCTGGTCCTCTTTTCACTTAGATCCTGGTCCTCTCTTCACTTAGAGCCTGGTCCTCTCTTCACTTAGAGCCTGGTCCTCTCTTCACTTAGAGCCTGGTCCTCTCTTCACTTAGAGCCTGGTCCTCTCTTATTCACTTAGAGCCTGGTCCTCTCTTCACTTAGAGCCTGGTCCTCTCTTATTCACTTAGAGCCTGGTCCTCTCTTCACTTAGAGCCTGGTCCTCTCTTCACTTAGAGCCTGGTCCTCTCTTCACTTAAAGCCTGGTCCTCTCTTCACTTAGAGCCTGGTCCTCTCTTCACTTAGAGCCTGGTCCTCTCTTATTCACTTAGAGCCTGGTCCTCTCTTCACTTAGAGCCTGGTCCTCTCTTATTCACTTAGAGCCTGGTCCTCTCTTCACTTAGAGCCTTGTCCTCTCTTATTCACTTAGAGCCTGGTCCTCTCTTCACTTAGAGCCTGGTCCTCTCTTCACTTAGAGCCTGGTCCTCTCTTATTCACTTAGAGCCTGGTCCTCTCTTCACTTAGAGCCTGGTCCTCTCTTATTCACTTAGAGCCTGGTCCTCTCTTCACTTAGAGCCTGGTCCTCTCTTCACTTAGAGCCTGGTCCTCTCTTCACTTAAAGCCTTGTTATCTCTCTTATTAACTAAGAGCTTAGTTACGAATTGTGATTCCTTAAGATACTTCTACTTCTTTATGATGATAAGGTGTAAATTATAGAAACTTGTTTGAGTTAAAGTGGAGAAGATACCGAATTTAACAATAGATAGAATGGACAATAGTCTAACTCTTATTGATATTAGTTATAAGTAATTTACTGTAATTAAATTTACAGTAATATTCGCACTTGTTTCAACAATAGTTTCATTGTTGACAGTAAATGAAATAAATTTATTTTTAAAAGAAATCACGGGAATTTTGTAACTTTTAAATAATTTTACCACAATTTGTGTAAAACAGTAAAATATTAAAAGAAATTAATTGTCATATAGCTGTAACTTAAATATTAGTCTAAATCAGACCAATGTAGACTCAATGTAAACCTGGCTTGCCATTTTAACCCTGTTTGACCTTACACAGACTGTACATTGTGAATTCAACACTGGTAACACTAGCACACCATTGCAGATGGAGTGGTTAGTAAAGTATAGGAGGGGTGGTTAGGTGTGGGCGTGGCTTGGAGACTAGATGTGGGTGTGTCTTAGAGACTTGGTGTGGGTGTGGCTTAGAGACTAGGTGTAGCTTGGAGATTAGGTGTGGGTGTGGCTTGGAGGCTTGGTGTGGGTGAGGCTTTGAGGCTTGGTGTGGGTGTGGCTTAGAGACTTGGTGTGTGTATGGCTTAGAGTCTAGGTGTGGGTGTGGGTGTGGCTTATAGACTAGGAGTGAGTGTGGCTTGGAGACTAGGTGTGGGTGTGGCTTAGCGACTAGGTGTGGGTGTGACTTAGAGACTTGGCGTGGGTATGACTTAGAGACTAGGTGTGTGTGTGGGTGTGGCTTGGAGACTAGGTGTGGGTGTGGCTTGGAGACTAGGTGTGGGTGTGGCTTAGTGACTAGGTGTGGATGTGGCTTGGAGATTAGGTGTGGGTGTGGCTTAGAGACTAGGTGTGGGTGTAGCATAGAGACTAGGTGTGGGTGTGGGTGTGGCTTAGAGACTTGGTGTGGGTGTGGCTTGGAGACTAGGTGTGGGTGTGGCTTAGAGACTTGGTGTGGGTATGGCTTAGAGACTAGGTGTGTGTGTGGGTGTGGCTTGGAGACTAGGTGTGGGTGTGGCTTGGAGACTAGGTGTGGGTGTGGCTTAGTGACTAGGTGTGGATGTGGCTTGGAGATTAGGTGTGGGTGTGGCTTAGAGACTAGGTGTGGGTGTAGCATAGAGACTAGGTGTGGGTGTGGGTGTGGCTTAGAGACTTGGTGTGGGTGTGGCTTGGAGACTAGGTGTGGGTGTGGCTTAGAGACTTGGTGTGTGTGTGGCTTGGAGACTAGGTGTGGGTGTGGCTTAGCGACTAGGTGTGGGTGTGACTTAGAGACTTGGTGTGGGTATGGCTTAGATACTAGGTGTGGGTGGGGCTTAGAGACTTGGTGTGGGTGTGGCTTGGAGACTAGGTGTGGGTGTGGCTTAGCTACTAGGTGTGGGTGTGACTTAGAGACTTGGTGTGAGTATGGCTTAGAAACTTGGTGTGGGTGTGGGTGTGGCTTAGAGACTTGGTGTGGGTGTGGCTTGGGGACTAGGTGTGGGTGTGGCTTAGCGACTAGGTGTGGGTGTGGTTTGGAGATTAGGTGTGGGTGTGGCTTAGAGACTAGGTGTGGGTGTGGCATAGAGATAGGTGTGGCTTAGAGACTTGGTGTGGGTGTGGCTTGGAGACTAGGTGTGGGTGTGGCTTAGAGACTTGGTGTGGGCATGGCTTAGAGACTAGGTGTGGGTGTGGCTTAGAGACTTGGTGTGGGTGTGGCTTGGAGACTAGGTGTAGGTGTGGCTTAGCGACTAGGTGTGGGTGTGGCATATAGACTAGGTGTGGGTGTGGCATAGAGACTAGGTGTGGGTGTGGCTTGGAGACTTGGTGTGGGTGTGGCTTGGAGACTTGGTGTGGGTGTGGCTTGGAGACTAGGTGTGGGTGTGGCCTGGAGATTAGGTGTGGGTGTGACTTAGAGACTTGGTGTGGGTTTGGTCTGGAGATTAGGTGTGGGTGTGGCTTAGAGACTTGGTGTGTGTATGGTCTGGAGACTTGGTGTGGGTGTGGCTTGGAGACTTGGTGTGGGTGTGGCTTAGAGACTTGGTGTGGGTATGATCTGGAGATTAGGTGTGGGTGTGGCTTAGAGACTTGGTGTGGGTGTGGCTTAGAGACTAGGTGTGGGTGTGGCTTAGCGACTAGGTGTGGGTGTGACTTAGAGACTTGGTGTGGGTATGGCTTAGATACTAGGTGTGGGTGGGGCTTAGAGACTTGGTGTGGGTGTGGCTTGGAGACTAGGTGTGGGTGTGGCTTAGCTACTAGGTGTGGGTGTGACTTAGAGACTTGGTGTGAGTATGGCTTAGAAACTTGGTGTGGGTGTGGGTGTGGCTTAGAGACTTGGTGTGGGTGTGGCTTGGGGACTAGGTGTGGGTGTGGCTTAGCGACTAGGTGTGGGTGTGGTTTGGAGATTAGGTGTGGGTGTGGCTTAGAGACTAGGTGTGGGTGTGGCATAGAGATAGGTGTGGCTTAGAGACTTGGTGTGGGTGTGGCTTGGAGACTAGGTGTGGGTGTGGCTTAGAGACTTGGTGTGGGCATGGCTTAGAGACTAGGTGTGGGTGTGGCTTAGAGACTTGGTGTGTGTGTGGCTTGGAGACTAGGTGTGGGTGTGGCTTAGCGACTAGGTGTGGGTGTGACTTAGAGACTTGGTGTGGGTATGGCTTAGATACTAGGTGTGGGTGGGGCTTAGAGACTTGGTGTGGGTGTGGCTTGGAGACTAGGTGTGGGTGTGGCTTAGCTACTAGGTGTGGGTGTGACTTAGAGACTTGGTGTGAGTATGGCTTAGAAACTTGGTGTGGGTGTGGGTGTGGCTTAGAGACTTGGTGTGGGTGTGGCTTGGGGACTAGGTGTGGGTGTGGCTTAGCGACTAGGTGTGGGTGTGGTTTGGAGATTAGGTGTGGGTGTGGCTTAGAGACTAGGTGTGGGTGTGGCATAGAGATAGGTGTGGCTTAGAGACTTGGTGTGGGTGTGGCTTGGAGACTAGGTGTGGGTGTGGCTTAGAGACTTGGTGTGGGCATGGCTTAGAGACTAGGTGTGGGTGTGGCTTAGAGACTTGGTGTGGGTGTGGCTTGGAGACTAGGTGTAGGTGTGGCTTAGCGACTAGGTGTGGGTGTGGCATATAGACTAGGTGTGGGTGTGGCATAGAGACTAGGTGTGGGTGTGGCTTGGAGACTTGGTGTGGGTGTGGCTTGGAGACTTGGTGTGGGTGTGGCTTGGAGACTAGGTGTGGGTGTGGCCTGGAGATTAGGTGTGGGTGTGACTTAGAGACTTGGTGTGGGTTTGGTCTGGAGATTAGGTGTGGGTGTGGCTTAGAGACTTGGTGTGTGTATGGTCTGGAGACTTGGTGTGGGTGTGGCTTGGAGACTTGGTGTGGGTGTGGCTTAGAGACTTGGTGTGGGTATGATCTGGAGATTAGGTGTGGGTGTGGCTTAGAGACTTGGTGTGGGTGTGGCTTAGAGACTTGGTGTGTGTATGGTCTGGAGACTTGGTGTGGGTATGGCTTAAAGACTAGGTGTGGGTATGGTCTGGAGACTTGGTGTGGGTATGGCTTAAATACTTGGTGTGTGTATGGCTTGGAGACTTGGTGTGGGTGTGGCTTAGAGACTTGGTGTGGGTGTGGCTTAGAGACTTGGTGTGTGTATGGTCTGGAGACTTGGTGTGGGTATGGCTTAAAGACTAGGTGTGGGTATGGTCTGGAGACTTGGTGTGGGTATGGCTTAAATACTTGGTGTGTGTATGGTTTGGAGACTTGGTGTGGGTGTGGCTTAGAGACTTGGTGTTGGTATGGTCTGGAGACTAGGTATGTTTACACTTGTTTATTTTATTTAAGTTTAATTAATTTTCTACTTTATAACTTTCAGTGGATAATAGATATAATATATGACATAATAGGTGATACTCTCTTCACCAGGTGTGCTAGTGGTGCTCTGGTTGTTTACTGGACTGAAATCATTATGGTCATAGGCCCGAAGGAGGAATACTTCTCGTTAGTTGTCGGCTTCATGGCCCGCCCCTTCATGGCCCGCCCCTTCATGGCCCGCCCCTTCATGGCCCGCCCCTTCATGGCCCGCCCCTTCATGGCCCGCCCCTTCATGGCCCGCCACTTCATGGCCCGCCCCTTCATGGCCCGCCACTTCATGGCCCGCCCCTTCATGCCCCGCCCCTTCATGCCCCCACTTCATATTAGAAGTCAAAATAAGAGTGCATGCATCTTCTTTAACATTACATCTTTTTTAATCTTTAATCTTATGATTAATATGATTTTAGCAACATTTTAGTAATTTATCCTAAAACTTGACCATTAATTTGATCCCAATATGACCTTAATTTAAACTCTAATGTAATCCTAGCATGTCCTCTAATGTGACCCCTAGTAGAAATACTAGTGCAATCTCTATAGTGACATATAGCTTGACCTTATATCCAGGTATGGGGTCGATGAGTCCTATTTATTGATTCCTGAGATCGATGGCCTCCGTATCATAAGCCAGAGTAAACATGAGTTTTTGCAGAGAGTACCTAGTTAGTGAAGAAATGGAATTGCATGTGTGATGTGTGTGGGAGATGCATTTGTTAGTGGTGATATGGGGTTTGGGGTGAAGTTAGGTAATACGATGTGCATGTAGGGTTTGGCTTTATAGCTTTTACTTTAGTATTACGAGTAATCATTCATTATAGATGCTGTGGAGGATATCATGAAGATTGGCTCTATGAAGCCTGGAGCTTTACTT
>OZ038312.1:28571124-28611494 GCA_964035775.1 Osedax frankpressi
TACAACCCCAACTCAAGCCAAATCATAACCCCTCCTAACGTACTAAACATAAAGCTCGCCATTATATAAAACCACCTCCATTACTGTGATTGTTTATCATTAAAAATCATCGATCGTTAGAAAATAAATTATATTTTTATAAATTCCTTGTTAATTATAAATAACAATATTTAAGTATTATTTAATGTTAATTTAAATCGTTCCTGGTTATGAGCTGCATTATTTATCTATTATATTTTAAAAGACATCTAATATTATGTCAATAGATTGAAGTCGATTACAAATGAAATAATAGTTTGTAGTATTAAAAAGTATAATACAAGTATAATACAAGTATAATACAAGTATAATACAAGTATAATACAAGTATAATACAAGTATAATACAAGTATAATACAAGTATAATACAAGTATAATACAAGTATAATACAAGTATAATACTAGTATAATACAAGTATAATACAAGTATAATACAAGTATAATACAAGTATAATACAAGTATAATACAAGTATAATACAAGTATAATACAAGTATAATACAAGTATAATACAAGTATAATACAAGTATAATACAAGTATAATACAAGTATAATACAAGTATAATACAAGTATAATACAAGTATAATACAAGTATAATACAAGTATAATACAAGTATAATACAAGTATAATACAAGTATAATACAAGTATAATACAAGTATAATACAAGTATAATACAAGTATAATACAAGTATAATACAAGTATAATACAAGTATAATACAAGTATAATACAAGTATAATACAAGTATAATACAAGTATAATACAAGTATAATACAAGTATAATACAAGTATAATACAAGTATAATACAAGTATAATACAAGTATAATACAAGTATAATACAAGTATAATACAAGTATAATACAAGTATAATACAAGTATAATACAAGTATAATACAAGTATAATACAAGTATAATACAAGTATAATACAAGTATAATACAAGTATAATACAAGTATAATACAAGTATAATACAAGTATAATACAAGTATAATACAAGTATAATACAAGTATAATACAAGTATAATACAAGTATAATACAAGTATAATACAAGTATAATACAAGTATAATACAAGTATAATACAAGTATAATACAAGTATAATACAAGTATAATACAAGTATAATACAAGTATAATACAAGTATAATACAAGTATAATACAAGTATAATACAAGTATAATACAAGTATAATACAAGTATAATACAAGTATAATACAAGTATAATACAAGTATAATACAAGTATAATACAAGTATAATACAAGTATAATACAAGTATAATACAAGTATAATACAAGTATAATACTAGTATAATACAAGTATAATACAAGTATAATACAAGTATAATACAAGTATAATACAAGTATAATACAAGTATAATACAAGTATAATACAAGTATAATACAAGTATAATACAAGTATAATACAAGTATAATACAAGTATAATACAAGTATAATACAAGTATAATACAAGTATAATACAAGTATAATACAAGTATAATACAAGTATAATACAAGTATAATACAAGTATAATACAAGTATAATACAAGTATAATACAAGTATAATACAAGTATAATACAAGTATAATACAAGTATAATACAAGTATAATACAAGTATAATACAAGTATAATACAAGTATAATACAAGTATAATACAAGTATAATACAAGTATAATACAAGTATAATACAAGTATAATACAAGTATAATACAAGTATAATACAAGTATAATACTAGTATAATACAAGTATAATACAAGTATAATACAAGTATAATACAAGTATAATACAAGTATAATACAAGTATAATACAAGTATAATACAAGTATAATACAAGTATAATACAAGTATAATACAAGTATAATACAAGTATAATACAAGTATAATACAAGTATAATACAAGTATAATACAAGTATAATACAAGTATAATACAAGTATAATACAAGTATAATACAAGTATAATACAAGTATAATACAAGTATAATACAAGTATAATACAAGTATAATACAAGTATAATACAAGTATAATACAAGTATAATACAAGTATAATACAAGTATAATACAAGTATAATACAAGTATAATACAAGTATAATACAAGTATAATACAAGTATAATACAAGTATAATACAAGTATAATACAAGTATAATACAAGTATAATACAAGTATAATACAAGTATAATACAAGTATAATACAAGTATAATACAAGTATAATACAAGTATAATACATTGTAAGAACAAATAAGAGTGCTGGGAGAAGTAGTCAAGATTAAAGATAACATATGAAGGTTAGCTAAAATGAAGGTTTTAAGAAATATAGATATAGGTCATAATGACCAAATTGCATAGATGACAAAACTGTACATGACACTATCCCGAAATAGCATCCGATCTAGTTCAAACATTAAAATGTACTCTTGTATATAATAGCATATATCTTCGTATATATGCAGATATCCATAGTGCGGAAGATTGAAAGATTTATTATAAAATAAATTTAATTTTAAAAAATTATAATGCCTCCACTTCTATTCTCTAAATAAATAATTTGTCCTCCTTGACCTTTTGTTTTTCTTTCTATTGGAATATTGAAAAATATGATATCGAAAAATATGATATATTATGATGTAAACAAATTTAGTTGTTTTTTACTATACGAATTCACTTTTTAGTTATTTAATGTATGTATACAAATTGAGAGTTTAGTTGATGCAAACATATATATATCATTGAAAAAACGTATTCATTTTAGGGACTGACCTATTTATGATATATAGTAGTTAGTAATTAAAAGTTGTATTAATATGTATTATTATTAATCTATAATATAAATAAAACAAAATATAGATTCAGAAATTATACAAAATATACATACCGTTATGAAAATTAATTTCCTTGAAGTCTATTTCATTTAACTGTATAGTAAAACTTGTATTAATATTTAAAACTTGTATTAATATTTATATTTAAATAATAGTTGAACTAAAACTAAGATTATGTACGATAATGATGTATAATTGAAATAACTAACTTATCCTTCAAGACAGATTCTATGTTAATACGAATACGATTATAATTCGTCGAATACGTAGTCGAGTAAATTAATAATTAAATATAATTAAAAAAACAAACTGAGTAAGTTAGAAATGAATATAAAGGAATACGAAATTAATAAGTTCGGTGTACAGTATAGTAATTAATGTTTTATTAATATTATTAATATTAATATTTAAATAATAGTTTATAAATATTAATAACTAAAACTAAGATGATGTATAATTTAAATAACTAACTTGTCCTTCGAGACAGTTTCGATGTATGTTAATTAAAAATTGTATTAATATATAATTTGTATATTCAATAATATAATAGTATAAATAAAACACAATATATAAATATGAATACATAGTCGAGTTAGTTATATAATTAGTTAAAGGAAAATTAAATATATTTTTTTAAAAAATGAGTAGTTAGACATTTTTATAAAGGAATACAAAATTAATAATAAACAATATTTGAATAAATAAATCAATACTATTGGTTGATAATTTTAATACAAAATGAACCACGTCTCATATTAATTTCTATATTTTATATAATATTATTTAATTTAATTGACTTAGATCGTGAATATGGAATATTTACTTATGAAAATTTGAAAATTAGTTTATTTTATAGATCATTAAATTTAATAATTTTGAATCTACTAATCCACAAATGATTTTTATTAAATTGGTTCGCGTCGGCTTTAATCGTCGAGAAACAAACACAAACATTAAATACTTCATATATTTTAAAACATTGTTGTAATTTACAATAAAATAAAATAAAGCTATAAACTATATACTATTATTATCTAATTAGTTTACTTATTTATATACGTATATAAATAAGTGTAAATATAACATTTATGTATTATATAGTAATATTTCAAGTATTTATATAGCAAGCGTGGCTCATATATTATATTATATCATGGTATATAATATATAGAACTTTAACTATGATTTATAAGCTTCAGTAATTTAATAAAGTGGGTAGCTACCCTTCGTTAACAACATACTATAGAACATATTATTGTCACGATATAGTACATACATTTAAATTCATATTCGTGTTTTAGCTATCAGAGTATCGCCTAAACCTTCATATATACATACATAGAGATCGAGAGCGCAGTGATTCATCGATTTACTCGACTCTAAAAAATATGAGTGATAATCTCGCAAAATATTATAAAAAATATCGATACCTAAAAGGAAAGATACGGACGAAATCTAAAACATAGAATTGATTACAATATATAACAATATATTAATATATAATATTATTATCTAAATAGTTGACATATATATATATATATATATATATATATATATATATTGTTAACTATACCCACTATATATTGTTTATACGTATAATCATATTCATAAATAAAATTCTGTAAATTTACAATGTTTATAATAATTTAAAATACAATTGGTAGATAGATTACATACAAAGTTTGTTAGATCTACTATTAATGTATCAGCTAAGGAGGAAATAGATGCATGAATTAATACATAGATATCGAATGTTTGGCGATATAGAAAAATAATATCAAATGTGCAGTAATTTTATGGATATAGGAAGATAAATACTATAAATAGATATTTGCAATAATGTATAGTATAAATTGATAATAAATGATTAATATAGCTTAATAATAGTATCTAGATGTTTAACTGTATTAGTATAAACAAAATTATATAATTCATCTAAAGTGATATGTTTGATTATTTTGGTTAGTAAGTTGGTATATTAATATTATGATACAACTATATCAATATTTATATTGCGAGTTATAATTATTAAATTACATATTAAACTAAAATAAACATATAAATATTAAAATAATAATATAATCAATGTTAAAATATAATACAAATTATATATATATATATCATTAAAAACTAACTTATCGGTATTGACTGACATCTTTATACTGTATATTATAATAATAATTATAATTATAAGTAGCATTAATAGTATTTAATTAAAGATAGATTAGTTAGTTAATAATTAAATAATAATAATTAGTCTAACGGGTTAATAAATTTTAAAAACGCACTAAGCGATGTGAGACATATTGATACATGGACGAGAAGTTAATAATTAGAGCCTGAATCAGAGTTGATTAAATAAATCACTTAATCCGATTGGTCTGATAATTTAAATAAAAATTAATCACGCCAAATTTAATACGTTAGAATTACATGTTATTGTATTGCCTAGATTATAATTACATTTCATTGTATTGACCTAGATTATAATTACATTTCATTGTATTGACCTAGATTAGAATTACATTTCATAATATTGACCTAGATTAGAATACAATTTATTTATGAGCATACGGAAAATTTTGAATATTCAAATATTAATGTTACATAAGTTTTTAGTTTTTTATATAAATCGATATCTTTCATAATTTTGAATTGTTATCTAATAGATATGATTCCACTTGGCCAGTTGCGGGTATATTCTTTAAATGAAATGCTAATTAGCAAAGTCAGTTTCAGGCTACTTCGAACCCGATTAATATCATTATTAATATTATTATTTGACACTATTATAATTTTGCTATTATTATTATTATTATTATTATTATTATTATTATTATTATTATTATTATTATTATTATTATTATTATTATTATTATTATTATTATTATTATTATTATTATTATTATTATTATTATTATTATTATTATTATTATTATTATTATTATTATTATTATTATTATTATTATTATTATTATTATTATTATTATTATTATTATTATTATTATTATTATTTTGTTATTATTATGAATCGTTATTATATTGTAACAGGTCTTAAAATAAATAATACAACGAATACGACTTATTTCTTATACTATTATATACAACATTATCTTTTGAATATACTAAGTTCTCATAGAAATCCTATTGTGTTATGTAAGTATCATCATATATACCAGGTAACATGTGTTACCTATTACTCTTGTTAATGACACACGATGAATTGTTTAGAGAATGTCATAGTCTAACCTGGTTTATGGTGATTTACAATATATATATATCAAATAACTATATATGAATTTATTATATGTCATTTATTATTATTTGACGGATATTTATTTTTTATATATTATTACTCTAAAATATAAATGCTTACTCATAAATTTTCGTATAATATAATAACATTATTTGTTATAATAGATATGAATATATAATGATTAATTAAAAAATAAAACATTACATTACCTAGATTCTCAGGATATAGAGTGATAGTAATATAAGATCATATGAGAATTACTAATAAAATAATAAATTTTATAAGGGTGTAAGAGAAATTATCCAAATTAAAATTAAAATTATCTAGCTTTTTATAAATGAGATTTTTGCATTGTATGATTTGTTATGGTATTTTTGTTTTTATTATATTATCAAAGAATTTGAAAACATTCTTAAATCACGGTGTTTTCACAAAATGTAATGTAAAAAAAACCTTACATCACTGTAATGTGCATCTCAGGCAAATAATCCATGTAATTTCATATTTTTGTATTGCATAATATATTTTATATTAACCATAATATATTTTATGTCATAACATATGAATCATTTTTATAAAACTATTACATCACTCTATTTGGGGAGATATAAATTTTAGATTATTTTAAATCTTCATGTTTTCTTGAATTGAAATAGTACACTTTGAATTTACCTTAAAATCTCCGACACGTTCAATATTACCTACAGTAAACTCTACAGAATCTTATCTAAATTGAACATCGGCTAACTTCGAATTTCTTAATTCATATTTACCATCCTACGACTCTTTAAGCATAGTCGTGGCATTTTCTAATCTACAAAATAGTTTATATAACTTCTACCATAAAAACTCTATGAATCCAAACAACCAAAATATAATGTTATAAGTTTCTTTAATAAAAACCTAACTCGGTTAAATACTAATATCCAAAATCATTCTGCAAAACTAAAATAAAATAAACACGATCTCCATTCCACGTCTTCACAAATTATAATTTATAAATTTGCTTTATAAGAGTAAGCATTTTCTAATTTTTTTAATATTAATATCAGCATGCACTATTGAGATTAGCATGCACTATTGAGATGAGCGTACAGTACAAGCCATACACTATTGAGATCAGCATGCACTATTGAGATCAGCGTACAGTATAAGCCGTACACTATTGAGACCAGCATGCACTATTGAGATCAGCGTACAGTATAAGCCGTACACTATTGAGACCAGCATGCACTATTGAGATCAGCGTACAGTATAAGCCGTACACTATTGAGATCAGCATGCACTATTGAGATCAGCGTACAGTATAAGCCGTACACTATTGAGATCAGCATGCACTATTGAGATCAGCGTACAGTATAAGCCGTACACTATTGAGATCAGCATGCACTATTGAGATCAGCGTACAGTATAAGCCGTACACTATTGAGACCAGCATGCACTATTGAGATCAGCGTACAGTATAAGCCGTACACTATTGAGATCAGCATGAACTATTGAGATAAGCGTACAGTATAAGCCGTACACTATTGAGATAAGCGTACACTATTGAGATGAGCGTACAGTATACGCTGTACACTATTGAGATCAGCATTCACTATTGAGATAAGCGTACACTATTGAGATCAGCGTACAGTATAAGCCGTACACTATTGAGATCAGCATGCACTATTGAGATCAGCGTACAGTATAAGCCGTACACTATTGAGATAAGCGTACACTATTGAGATCAGCATGCACTATTGAGATAAGCGTATAGTATAAGCCGTACACTATTGAGATCAGCATGCACTATTGAGATAAGCGTATAGTATAAGCCGTACATTATTGAGATAAGCGTACATTATAAGCCGTACACTATTGAGATCAGCATGCACTATTGAGATCAGCATACAGTATAAGCCGTATACTATTGGGATCATCGTACACTATTGAGATAAGCGTACACTATTGAGATAAGCGTAGAGTATAAGCTGTACACTATTGAGATCAGCTTACAGTACAAACCGTACACTATTGAGATAATCGTACAGTATAAGCCGTACACTATTGGGATAAGCGTTCAGTATACGACGTACACTATTGAGATCAGCATACACTATTGGTGTCAGCGTACAGTACAAGCCGTACACTATTGAGATCAGCGTACACTATTGAGATCAGCATGCATTATTGAGATAATCGTACAGTATAAGCCGTACACTATTGATATAAGCGTACACTATTGAGATCAGCATGCACTATTGAGATAAGCGTACAGTATAAGCCGTACACTATTGAGATAAGCGTACAGTATAAGCCGTACACTATTGAGATCAGCGTACACTATTGGTGTCAGCATACAGCATAAGCCGTACACTATTGAGATAAGCGTACACTATTGAGATAAGCGTACACTATTGGTGTCAGCGTACAGTATAAGCCGTACACTATTGAGATAATCGTACAGTACAAGCCATACACTATTGAGATCAGCATGCACTATTGATATAATCGTACAGTATAAGCCATACACTATTGAGATAAGCGTACAGTATAAGCCGTACACTATTGAGATCAGCGTACACTATTGGTGTCAGCGTACAGTATAAGCCGTACACTATTGAGATCAGCGTACAGTATTGAGATAAGCGTACACTATTGGTGTCAGCGTACAGTATAAGCCGTACACTATTGAGATAATCGTACAGTACAAGCCGTACACTATTGAGATCAGCATGCACTATTGATATAATCGTACAGTATAAGCCATGCACTATTGAGATAAGCGTACAGTATAAGCCGTACACTATTGAGATAATCGTACAGTACAAGCCGTACACTATTGAGATCAGCGTACACTATTGGGAGCAGAGTACAGTATAATCTGTACACTATTGAGATCAGCGTACAGTATAAGCTATACACTATTGAGATCAGCATACACTATTGAGATAATCGTACAGTACAAGCCGTACACTATTGAGATCAGCATACACTATTGAGATCAGCGTACAGTATAAGCCGTACACTATTGAGATCAGCATACACTATTGAGATCAGCGTACAGTATAAGCCGTACACTATTGAGATCAGCATACACTATTGAGATCAGCGTACAGTATAAGCCGTACACTATTTAGATCAGCGTACAGTATAAGCCGTACACTATTGAGATCAGCGTACACTATTGAGATCTGTATGTGCTATTAATATCAGAATTTGATATTGATACCAGCATGATGTAATAACATTAACATATTAAGGGGAGATCGCAGTTGCCATTATTTACATTGTAGTCATAGAGATTTATACAGCTATATAACATATAACTAGTTTTTAATTTGTGGAATATTGACTTATATAAGCAAATTTTAATGTAGTATTAATTTGACAATGCTATATACGCATATACAATGCTATACAGTATATGCCAATATAACTATGTATCATATACTGAACTTTACTAAATAATATTTACAATTTGGGTGCATAAATTCGATCGTTTATTTAATATATATGAAATTATTTACATAAATTTGACAAATGAGCTATTTTGTTTTATTGATACATAAATTACCATTGCATACAAATACAAATTATTGAATGTAAAGTGTAAGTAAAGTAGCAGTGTTTTTATTTATGTAAGGTCGGAGTTTATATAAGTTGTATAAATGATAGGTAGTGCTATAGCACATATATGTCATTTATGAAAATCTTTGGGAATGCAATTATTTTAGCAGTGGATATATTTATGAGTTTCATTTTAGTAGAACTCGTTTTAATCGGCGCAAGTTTGTCAATTAGATTTTTCAGTGAAGTGTAAAGTATTTGTGTAGTAATGTCATTATCTTGTATGGAATGTATTAAGTCAATTGAGAATGAGTCATAGTCAATTTTATTAAAATATTTATATGTCGTAAATCTTCTTGTCAGTCTAAGTTTAGTGATATTAATATGGCAGTCAATTGCATAATGGTCAGTTAGTAAAGTCGATCGTGTAATTCGGTTAATTAAGTTCGAGGAAGATATAAGGAAGTATAATGTCGAGTTTAGGTCCATGTGAGTGAGTCGGCAAGTTAACGTATTGTGTAAGATTAATTTCAATACACAGTCGTTTAAAGGTAAGTTTTTGATTAAGGTCGGGTCAAAATGAAAGTTAAAGTCCCCAAGTATTAAAGGTATGAATATTTAGAGTAACCGTGTACAAGTTCAGTAAAGTCAGTGAAATATATATTGTAGTATGTGTGTGTGTGTGTGTGTGTGTGTGTGTGTGTGTGTGTGTGTGTGTGTGTGTGTGTGTGTGTGTGTGTGTGTGCGTGTGTGTATGTGTGTGTGTGCGTGTGTGTGTGAGTGTGTATATGTATGTGTGTGTTTATGTGTGTGTTTATGTGTATGAGCGTGTGGGTGTGTATGTATATTTGTGTGTCTGTATGTGGGTGTAATTATGTGCATGGCATTGTATATACTATACATTTTAATTAAGTTCAGTAAAGGATAAGTTTATCTAAAGTTTACACGAGTTTATCTAAAGTTTACACGAGTTTATCTAAAGTTCACACGAGTTTATCTAAAGTTTACACGAGTTTATCTAAAGTTTACACGAGTTTATCTAAAGTTTACACGAGTTTATCTAAAGTTTATACGAGTTTATCTAAAGTTTACACGAGTTTATCTATGGTTTATACGAGTTTATCTAAAGTTTACACGAGTTTATCTAAAGTTTACACGAGTTTATCTAAAGTTTACACGAGTTTATCTAAATTTTACACGAGTTTATCTATGGTTTATACGAGTTTATCTAAAGTTTATACGAGTTTATCTAAAGTTTACACGAGTTTATCTAAAGTTTATACGAGTTTATCTAAAGTTTACACGAGTTTATCTAAAGTTTATACGAGTTTATCTAAAGTTTACACGAGTTTATCTATGGTTTATACGAGTTTATCTAAAGTTTATACGAGTTTATCTAAAGTTTACACGAGTTTATCTATGGTTTATACGAGTTTATCTAAAGTTTATACGAGTTTATCTAAAGTTTACACGAGATACAGAAGTTATACATTATTATTTAAAATATATTATATTATTTTTTGGTTAAAAAATGTTAACATGAAAGAATAGAACTATATTAACTATTAATAGTTATATCGTCTTGTTTCTTATTTATTTCACAAAACATTTTTCCAAAATTAATTTAGATATTCAATATGTACTACACGTATTATAAATAAATATATATTATAAATAGAATAGCAGTGAATGTACTTGATCCAATATTTACTGAATACAAAACCACAAAGTTATGTCTAGTAGGTAACAAATCGCATTTAAAACAAATTGTTTTGTTCGAAAGTTTATTGATTTAAGTAATCTTAATTTGATTAAACAAAAGAACGTTCATTAATTAAATAATTTAACATATACGCATATAAACAACTCTAAATATGAATAATCTGGACTTGTTAAGACCATGTAAAGGTATTCTTTTTACTGTCTTGAATATGTTGAATTTCGTTTATACTGCGTTGTCAGTAATCGCAAGAACCATCTTTGCTAAATACAAATATATCATGTTATTATCTCATAGAGAATACAATAAATGAATATATTATATTAAAATATAGGAAATCTATAGTTAAATATAACTGTTGCTGTGTTTGATATATGAGTAATCAGTGATAGATTATCTTCAACATTTCAGAAATATAAGTTAAGTTCTATTAAATGAATTGAATGATAATTGTAATGATATTGTAATATAACACATACCATATCATACTTAAACACTGTCTTTTTTCAGTTATGTATAAATAAATGTTCTATCTAATATTATATGATCCTATTATTAATATTTGACATTATAAGTTACCATTATTACTATTTAATATTATAAGTTACTATTATTAATATTTAACATTATAAGATACTATTATTAATATTTAATATTATAAGTTACCACTATTAATATTTAACATTAATAGTTACGATTATTAATATTTAATATTATACTTTACTATATATATATATATATATATATATATATATATATATATATATATGTATACGTATATATACAAACTATATATGTTAAAATACATTTTTAACGTGTGATACATTTATAAATTTATACATTCTTTATGATACATTCAACTTATAATATAAACATTGTAGGGATGGTTTAATAATAGAGACCTCGTAGACAAATAAATAAACATATTAATTATAATTTTAACTAAATCATCTATTTTAATAATTTCAATTAAATCACTTCACAATATCATTCCAAAATACATTTACTTAAAATAATAAAATAATAATAAATATTCAAGAGAATTTAATATTTTAAATCGCAACTAACTCTTCCCAGGTCATTTTGCAATGGAATCCGTTATTATTGCATACACTACAGTCGAGACAACGTTTTCCAATGTTCATCTTTCCTACGGATTCTCCCAAATCCAACATTTTGAATATATGACCTTCATAGAACATGCATTTCATTCCAATTTTACCATCTATGAAATAAACCGCGATATTGAATGATTAGTTACTCTACTAGAACAAATGTAATCTGTACTCAAGAAACTCTATAGAGGATCACTACTCCATTGTAATACATATAGTTCATATAGTATACTTAATCACATACCTATTATAAATACATCCTTGATCAACGGAATAAACTATTATATAATTATACATGTATTCTGCAATTCAAGATTTCAATTAATATCGCAAATACAAGTATAATTATAATGCATGTATTAATAAACTGAATAACGTGACAGACATAGAATATCATAATATCCTTAATAATAAACTATAATATTCATTATTATAAATTGATATATTCATATAGCATGATATTATAAATACTATGTACTTTCATAAAGTTAGTTATTAACATTTAGTAGTTAATATAATGACACCAATCCTGGGATTTATCAGTATAGCTAGATAATGTCATGGGTCATACCGTACGACTAATACCCCCAGTGCCCTCTTGTTTAATAAAGTGAGTTCCACAATTAGATGGCACTAACCAATTTGGAATGGTATCGATGGATAGCGCTGGATATCTGGTCCCAATTCATATTTTGTTGGATTTGCTGTTGCTATGGCTACAAGGTAAATAGCCACTATCAAGGCAAACGCGCAGTGTACATATGAGTTCTGGCTATGCATATCGTTAGAGTTAGTCGGATAGTTATTGAAGAGAAACAAACCTATTTATCGACTTATATAGTGGACGAGGGTTTGTGCCACGCCCACACAAGTCAATTCACGTCAATATCTGCCAACTAATCACACTCATCGTTTGCAAGATGTCGTACATTAGAGATTGATGAGAGACTTGACTAGATGCATATATATGGATATATATGCCGATGTATTCACTATGATCTAATAGAAATAATCTTTAGGATCCTAGAAATATCTAGAGGATCCTATAAGTGGGAATAATAGATTGAGAGCCTGTTTTAGAAATGGATAATCTTTATTGTGATTAGTTTAAACCCAAACTAATCACAGAAAAACTAGTCAATAAATTATTAATTATACTTTAATATGCTTAATATATAACACTCATAAATCAAGTAAAATTAATAGTACATTAAATAATGAGAAATATAAATTATTAAAATTTAAAATGTTTTAAATACAGCATTTTTGTTAATTTATACTTCCATATTATAAGCCTAGTATAAGAACTTTTCCATCCCAAATTAAAGTAGGTCTGAAATATAATTTGATACATATGCTCCAAATGGACCTTTTTTATAGTTCGATTTCTTATATTTAGAATTGTTCAAATAAAATATAAATACAATTGGTTTTTTAAAAAATGAATCAATATATATATATATATATATATATATATATATATATATATATATATATATAATATGCATACAATGTCCTGTCTTATTATTAATACTATTATAGTTCTGAAATGATTAATATTTAAAATTTAATTATAATATTCCATATTCACATTATAAATAATTTCTTATTAAGTTTGTATTAAAATAACTCAACTCCATATATTAATTATTAATTATTAATTATTATCTAATATATGATATATATATATATATATATATATATATATATATATATTACATATTCTCATAATTGATAATTAAAATATAATATATTCAATAATATTATAGAATAATTATTATGTAATCAACGTATTTAATATTTTACTAGTTGTATATCATTGTCTTACAGTTTTATTTCATGTTAATGACCTAGTAATGTTACCTATAGTAAATTCGAATGAGAATATCTAACCTGTGCAGAATATAATATAAAGCAATTAAATTACTAAACACACTTTGATATATTGAAAATGTTATTAATTGATATTCTCAAAAACATTTATATAATATTTAATATAAATATTTTACATCCAAAAAAAATTATCTACTTTACATGTATTTTTTCCAAATCAATAATTACGTAATAATTATTTATAGAATATATATAATTACATACTCTAAGTACTTACAATTAAGACTTTTGTATTCAATCACTTTAAACTTTAAAATGTGTGATGTACCTTTTTAATCTATGTTGTTATCAAACAATATTCTAGATATCTTTGTTTATATTTGTACAAATATACTCGTATTATATGAATTTTATGTATTTAGATAGTTACTACTATTTATAGCTGTAATATAAACTCCTGAATATATAATATATGTTCATATAAATAGTAGTAACTTTCTAAATACATAATATTCATATTATAAAAGTATATTTTTACAAATATTTTAATGAATAAGTAAATTTACTTATTATAAATTCCTTGATATTTACTTCATATTGCGATGAAATAAAAAATAATATACCAGTTCAAGAAAAAAGGCGTATTATTTATATTAATTATGGGGATTAGTTATTAATTAATATTTAGAAACAAAATAATATTCTAACGACTTTGTGGAGATAAAAAATTACTATTTTCCCTATTTCAAATAATTAGGATCATATTTTGCCAGTATGAAATTATATTCTAATAGACTAATTAATAATAATTCGACAATTTTACTTCCATATTACATTGACCAAATATCACATTATATTAATTTATTAAATCAGAAATAATTATAATACAAATTAAACCATTAATGACACACATAACTAGACCACTGAAATTACATTAAACTTAAACCTACCTACTCTAGTTGTTAGTTATATTTGGTTTAAGATCATATATTTAGATTTAAATATATTTCATAGAAATATTAATATAGCTATTTACCTATATAAAAGATATTTAAATTTAAAAGTAAATTATATCGGAGTAAACTTAGAATATAACTCTAGTTGGAGTTCAAATCATATCAATAGATAATTATAAAGGTTAAGTATATAGATAGCAAGGGAAATATTCAATATTTTACAAAGATATTATATTATGGTCTTCCTTATAAAATATAAGTTATAGTTATTATATTGACTATGAAATCGTTATTTCTACTTTTAAGTATGTATTTTGAGTTGTGCTTTCTAACTTACGGCAATACATTATTATATAATTTGTATTATAATTTAAATTAAAGATAATTATTTATTTTTTAATATAATTATTTAATATAATTATTATTCCGTAATATTACTAAAAAATATGTAAATAAATAAAGTTCCTGATTACCCTATGGAATATAATTTTACTAATAGAATTACATATACTATTATCATATCTGCATCCTTTATAATGTATCTCATAATGTATACAGTTTTTTTTGCCTATCTTTGTTGTTCTACATTGTTCTACATCGTATTCCATTGTTCCGCGAGGTCAACATACGAGGACACTATGGGGGGGGGGATATAATAATAAATAATATCATTATAATTCATATTTATAATAATATTAAATTATGATGTTATAATTATATAAGCCATTACCTTCTTGATTGATCGTATCAAATTTCGGCATCTGGAAATAGATCACGTTATTATTTTTTCTTAGTAAAGTCGCTTCTCATCAATTTCACTCATGTAACAGAAAACACTTACTCCGAGATGATACACACATAGGTGGGCGAGGTAGGCACTAGGTAGGCTACAGAAGGTTGGTTGATGTGATCTATCCTTGTCTCGTATCCGAATAGATCTGTATCCCTTAGATGTTGGAGGCGGGGTAGTTGCGGCTAGTGTAATGGGACATGAGGAGTGGGGGTGGGGGCGTAATATAGAGAAGTGGGATATGCAAGGTGAAACGGCGGTATCCCAGTAAACAGAACAAAAAATGGCGTAAAACACCGTTTTTTCAGTACTAGTTTTTACACATCCCTTTGTATTTAATTTATTCAGTCATTTATTAGAAAATATATTAAAAATAATATTCAATTATTAACTAGTAACTGATAACATAAAATTATATTCATTAATTATATTATATAAGTGAAATTTAAAGTAGGTATTAATTAGAGATACAGAATGGTGTTTAACACCATTTTTTTATCTTATTTTTACACCAACATATATTTGTATTTTATATAGAATACAATATTAAATATTTATATTTATATTTATATTTAAATTATATATTTAAAATTATACTCATTAATTAACTATTAACTGATAAAATTATATTATATTAATTAATTATATTAAAAAGTGAAATTGTACGCCGTACAGTGTGTTCGTCGTACGGGGTTACGCCGTACGGGGTGTTCCTCATATCGTGCTCTATTTAAAAATAATCAAAATACAAAAATCAATTTTAGATATTCTTATCTATATCAATATATATATTTATATAGTATATATACCAATTATGTATGGGTATACCCATTGCCCATATCATACACTGTACGGTAAGGGTGGTCGATGATAAAAAATATAATTAAAATACTCTGAATCTTAAAGTATATACTAATGTAAGACTAATGTTAAATTTTTAGATTTTTGCAATTAATATTGAGCCAGCGCCATGGTTTAAAAAAAAATATTTTTAATCTCGAAATTGATGATATGATCTACTGCACATGACGAAATGGTGTTATTGTTTGAAAATTTGAATTTAAAATTTTTTCTATAATTTCACATGGATTTGAGAAAAAAATAATATTTTGCCAATAAATTCCAAAGAAAAATTTCAAATATTACTTACATTTGGTTTTGGCAATCACTATACTCATATTATGCATTTTTCGGAGTTTCAAAAATTAATATTCATTATCTATATATTAAATCTATATTTTCGAATTTTATATTTTTCTAATGTAAATTTTCCTATCTACTACATGCAAAATTTCAATGGGCTGGCGCTACCCCCAATACATAACCAAATTGTCTGAAATTTTTTTTGTAGAGTATTATTATATAACTCTATAAGATGCAACTAGTTTTAATCAGATTTATCAAAATAGGCATAAAAATGACCACCCTTACTGTACGGCGCACAGCGCCCTCTATATTTTTATATTTAAAATAATTATTTTCACTTCTTATTTTTATTTTACTTTATCTATATTTATCATAAGACATTTTATATAATCATATATATTTATTAATAATTTCGTATATTTATTATTATGAATACCCAGATATGCTAATAATTTTTTAATAATATAATAATAATTGTTTTATTATAGGTATGAATTCAAATTATAATAAACGTTACAATTCTATTAACAGATTTTTGAAATCTGAAGTAAAAAAATTTCGCAAAGTATCAAATTTTAATTCTGATAGTAATAATAATATTTCATTAAATTATCATAATCATGATATGGTCAATGAGATTTCAAATACATCAATCATTTCTCATAATAACAGTAATTCTGATGATCTAATAAGTGATATTTCTAGTAATTCTAATTATAACATGATTAGTGATAGTACTAGGATAACTCAAATACTCCCAATTATTATGGTAATAATAGTAATAGTTTTAAACAAGATCTGTCAAATTTATTATTGAAATATAGCTAATCACATAATTTTACTGATGATTTACTAAAATTATTAAAAATGAATGGGCACCCAGAATTACCATCTACTTGTAGAATTTATTAGGTACAAGCAAACATAATAAATTATATTTAATATCAAATGTTAAATATGTATACTTAATTAAATGTTAAAAATAATATAGTTACTGTATTAGAAAAATATAAATTATAAAAACTAAAGAATATAAAAATATACCAATTTCTTTAAATTTAGATGGTTTACCATTATTTAGTAGTAGGCATATATCACTATGGCCTTTATTAATATGCATAAATATTCATTCGTTTCAAGTTTTTCCTTCGTGTTTGACATTAGGGGGTACACCCAATAATTTAGATGTTTTGAATGAAAGTATTAATGATATAAATAATTTATTATCCGTAGGTATATATGTTAAACAATGACATTTTAAAATATAACTTGTATATATAATATGCGATGCTCTAGCAAAATCTTTTATAAAACAGACAATCCAATACAATGGTTACCATGGTTGTGATAGATGTGATCAAATTAAAAAAAATATAGTCCTCCCTAATGAGACAAAAGGTAGAAATGTATATTCAAATTTAAATATTAATAGCCGCTCAGATTATTCTTTTAGGAACGAAATTGATCCACAGCACAATATTGGTGCAACTCCTTTGATAAACCTTCCAATATATACAAGTATTTCCAGTAGATTACATGCATTGTACACTATTATGTGTAGTTAGAAAATAAGTTCGATTACGGAATACTGGATGCCATCAACCTGGTACAAATGTAATTCTAGATTTAGAATTTCGAATAGACAAAAAGATATAATAAATGAACGATTGTTTATTCTTAAAAAATATATTCCAAGGGAGTTTCTCTAGAAAACCTTGAGATCTTTCTGAATTCGATAAGTGGAAAGCAACAGAAATCCTACTATTTTTAATGTATATTGGTAAAGTTACACTAAAAGGTATCATTGATAAGGTATATAATTTTCTCATTCTTAGTACGACATTATCTATATAAGTTTCCGCAGATCTCGTTAATTCTTTAGAGAATATAGAAATAGCGAGGTGTATGTTAAGATTATTTGTAAATGAATCAATTGCACTGAATGGAAATGCATTTGCAGTATATAATGTTCATAGTTTATTACATTTACACGAATATGCACTTCTATATGGATCGTTAGATAACTGTTCTTATTTTGTCTTTTAAAATTACCTACAGAAGTTAAAATTATTCATTAAATTATTCATTAAATCTGACAAAAACACTTTGATTAAATTAACAAATAGGATAGAGGAACATATGCATATTCCAATTGAATATAAAAATAATTTATTTGTAAATAAATTGTTTTTATATAGATAATAAATATATATGTGAAGTTTTGGAAAATGATTTAATATTAAATACTGTTAATTATAATACTCATTCAAAATGTAGGATTTAACATAATAAAAAAGCAAATTATATAAACAAGAATTAAACATATCAGCGAATTATGATTCATCAATTATTGATTGTTATGAATCTAATATACAAGATTCGGATTAATTAATAATACATCTGTTATAATTAATAATTAATAATAATAAATTAGTTAAAAAAGGAATATTAATTAAAAAAAATTTAGCAGTAATTTGTTTTTTTTTAAAATTATATTATTTATATCATCCTTTGTTATCTATTATAATTTATTCTTGACATTATATGTATTCCATATATATATATATATATATATATATATATATATATATATATATTCCAATGTATTGTTTATATATTTTTTTTAGTTTTAATGTTACATTTATTTCTAGTTATAGCAATACTTGTTTTAGTTTTCTATTTTTATTTATAATATATTTATGTTGTGATATATGAAAGATAATTAATTCATAGAAACAGATATATTGTCACACAATTTAAGAAACTGAAAGGCTATGAACTTGTTCCTTTAAGCTGGATTTCGAAAGATGAATATAATGTTAGTAAATTGTTTATTAGTAAACACATATATTCAGTATTATAATTCTTATTCTAAATTAATATAATATTTTATTATACATGTTACAATCACGATAGGAATCAATTGTGTATTGGCCGCCGTCAGCAGAAGCACATGCTAAAAGATATACATTGGAAGGCATACTCAATTAAAATAATTAATAAATTTCTAAGTTCATATAATAAAAAGATATATAAATTAAATCTCCTATATAATTTGTATTGTAATTTATTTTAAAACATTAAATCTATTCTAGCTGATTACTCTTCTGGATATGAATAACTATTAAAAAACCTTAATGAAAATACGAGCAGCTCATGTTTGTTTATAATTGATATTTAGATTAGATTATCTTTATAAATAATTATATAGAATTAATAGTACCTACATATGCAATAACATATGTTTTAAATTATGTTACATTTTATATAAAATATCTATTCATAACACAGAATTATATAATATTCTATAACACAGCTGGTAATTATAGTACCATTGCAGTTAGACTATCTGGAAATAATGGTTTTTATAATTATATTGGCATGAAGATTAATATATTAAGCTATATAATATGTATTAAGTACTATATATTACTATTAAGTACATATACTAACTTTTTAAAATTGAATAACCTTAAATTGGTCTTTCATATATTTCTATGTACTAATTTCTTTATATGATTATTTTTTCAGATATGAAATTTATTATATTGATTATTAATATCTTATTAATATAACTCAATTATATAAAACAATTTTTTCTACTCTAAATAGATATCTTATGAGCTTATATCACTATTTCATAAAAAAAATAATATAAATATGGTTAAGAGTAGATTCATATATATTTATATGAATCTATTTGTTTATTATAATATAACATTATCAATAATAGAATTTACTATATTTTATACAATTAATATTTTTTACAATTTTAATTTATTGTCGATGCCAAACAATATTATAATCATTAAAGAACAGTTTTTAATTATGAAGCAAAACAAAGTTGTGAAAGTTGCTGTACAATTAATTGACATGAATTTATACTATTATTATTTGTTATATTTATAATTTATATATAAGTTATATTTTAAAGTATATAAAATGAAATTGTATTTATTATATGTATTAGTTACTTATTATATGTATTAGCATATGTGTTAACCAATATATCAAATATTTTGAATTGGAAATAAAAATAATTCTTATTTAATTATACATACTATATCAAAGGTTCATAAAATAAGTCACAATTGGATCTCACTGAATCAGATACAGATGATGATGAAGAAATAGGTTATATAGTAATACTTATATATACATATTACACTTCAATAAATATATATCTAAAAGTATCTTATTAATCAAAGTATCTAGTAAAAACTTAAAAGATATATATAAATTTATATTCATTTTCAAAGGATTATTACAAAAAAATAAATATAGTTTCCGATGACTCAAATTATGGAAATAATGGTTATAAATCATTAGCAATTATCAACAGATATATTAGTAATAAATAAATAACATTTAATACTAATTATAAAATAATTACAATTTATTTTGTAGTGATTTTTATCATATATGATATTTGTACATATATGCATTTCAATTTATACACAATAATATATAATATAATTTATAGTAAATCTAAAAGAATCTATTGGTCGACCAAAAATAAATTTGTTTAACTTTTTAATTGTGACCAACAAGAATTGACACAGACAAATCAAAACGAAGGTTAACCTTGAAATTTGATTTAAAATATTATACATATTTACGTATGCATATATATAGATTATAATCTAATTAGATTATCTCCTGAAATTTTGTATACAGCTACTTCTTAAGCTAGGGGTTAAATCTAATAGCTGATTATTGCGAAAAATAGAAGAAATATTAGATAACCAAACATCGATCGAAAAAAGAATGTTATATTTAGAAAATTCTCTAATTAATAAACCTGAAATGGAATCTATTAAACAAAATTTCATCAATACGAATTTAAATTTGAAAGATTTTGAAAAATATTATGAGAATCTAAATAATCCGGAATATTTTAACTTAATGGTTATTATTTATTTATGTATATATAATATAATGTAAATAATTGATAGTGGTCATGAATAATATATACTAGCATATTAGATATAATATGGTTTATTATAAAAATATACTATTCTTAATATGCATATTGTTAGATAATTATATATTGTCAATAGTGTTAAAATAATTACATGAGAATTTATAAATACATATTTATGTATTTAAATAAATTATTTTAGTTTATTTTTACTAAATATTCTTATTTTAGTTTATTTTTACTAAATATTCTTATTTTATAGTTTAATTATTTGAAAAATTAAAAAAAAATATATACCGTCCTTTAACGTATTTGCAGTAAACTATATATATAATACACTAGATTGGACACACGTGATTACTGGTATTTAACAAAACAAAAGTGTTCTATTTATTATTAAGTTGGTAAAATATTAAAATAATATTATTATGTATTTAAACTTTACTTTATTTCACTACATTTCTTAAAGATTTAATTGTGTATTCGTAATTTTACTTATAAAAATATATTAATTGACATTTAATCTTTATTTTTCCATGATGAGATTTGCATATTATATTATAATTACTAAGTTAAGTTGATTATAATTGTATAATATATATATATCATTTATATAACAGATGTACTGAGAGAAATATATCTGGAATTTATAGAAGCACAAATTAATAAAACTCTGGACACTTTTTTAAAAAATATCAAGAGAAAATCTAGATATTTGAATGAATCCTGATTATTAAGTTTGTAGATTATATGAATGATATATTAATAAGTTAACGTTAACGTTATTTAGTAGAATGGCCTCTACGTAGTGGAGATGGCCTCTACGTAGTGGAGATGGCCTCTACGTAGTGGAGATGACCTCTACGTAGTGGATATGACCTCTACGTAGTGGAGATGACCTCTACGTAGTGGAGATGACCTCTACGTAGTGGAGATGACCTCTACGTAGTGGATATGACCTCTACGTAGTGGAGATGACCTCTACGTAGTGGATATGGCCTCTACGTAGTGGAGATGTCCTCTACGTAGTGGAGACGGCCTCTACGTAGTGGAGATGGCCTCTACGTAGTGGAGATGACCTCTACGTAGTGGATATGACCTCTACGTAGTGGAGATGACCTCTACGTAGTGGAGATGACCTCTACGTAGTGGAGATGGCCTCTACGTAGTGGAGATGGCCTCTACGTAGTGGAGATGACCTCTACGTAGTGGAGATGACCTCTACGTAGTGGAGATGACCTCTACGTAGTGGAGATGACCTCTACGTAGTGGAGATGACCTCTATATAACCTTCATAAGTATGAGGTTCATAACAGATTAAAATCATTATAAGTAATTCTTTCAAACAATTCTTCATAATTATTTTGTATTAATATATTTGAAATATACAACATTTGGAATTCTATTTAATTACTTTTTATTAAATATATTTTAATTATTAATATAGTTTACATTTAATAATTATAATAATTTATACAACAGATACACAGAGGCAAATTCATCCAGAAAAATATCTATATATCCTATATTAGCTATATTTGTTTATAAAAATATTAATATTTACTTTCATTTCCAATAAATATATATACACATTTTTTGTTTTAAATAATAATTCTGTAATAATAATTAATAAGAAATTTTAAATAATTGAAATGATAATGTAAAATATGTCAGAAAAGAAAGGTGTAATACACTTCTGAAAAAAGAGGTATACAATGCTTTCGAAAATAGAGGTGTATTACAACACTTTTTAAACTTAAGGAAGTGTTTTATCCTTACGAATAAAGAGGTGTAAAGCACCGCTTTTTACACCGCTGTTCACTGGAATGGCCTAATGGATGAAACTCATTAGTTGTCATTCTTCGAAGATTCAGGAGTCTCAGTAAATTCTTCACTGGATAATATCAGCAAAAGGAGATATAATTATTCCAGGGTGTAGAACCAAATTATAGGATTCTAGCAGAGAGTATTTGTATTAGATCATAGAGAATACATCTATATATTTATATAACCATGTATATAAACATCTACGTAAGTCTCTAATTAATCTTAATGTACGACATCTTGGAAACTCTGGGCGTGGTCCGATTATAGAAATAGGTGTGGCTAGTTTTGGCTGTGGGAGTGGTATCGATACTAGGCCACCATATAATACGATACAGCGGCTTATATCTCTTCAATAACTATCCGACTAACTCTAACGATATGCATAGCGAGAACACAACTGTACATTGCGCGTTTGCCTTGACGGTGGCCATTTACCTGGTAACCATGGCAACCGCAATTCCGATTAAATTCAAATTAGGACCAGATATCCAGCGCTATCCATCGATACCATTCCAAATTGGTTAGTGGCATCTAATTGTGGAACTCACTTTATTAAACAAGAGGGCACTGGGTGTATTAGTCGTATGGTATGACCCATGACATTATCTAGCTATACTGATAAATCCCAGGATTGGTGTCATTATATTAACTACTAAATGTTAATAACTAACTTTATGAAAGTACATAGTATTTATAATATCATGCTATATGAATATATCAATTTATAATAATGAATATTATAGTTTATTATTAAGGATATTATGATATTCTATGTATGTCCCGTTATTCAGTTTATTAATACATGCATTATAATTATACTTGTATTTACGATATGTTTTGAAATCTTGAATTGCAGAATACATGTATAATTATATAATAGTTTATTCCGTTGATCAAGGATGTATTTATAATATGTATGTGATTAAGTATACTATATGAACTATATGTATTACAATGGAGTAGTGATCCTCTAGAGTATGGATACAATGTATTCTAGTCGAGTAACTAATTAATATCGCGGTTTATTTCATAGATGGTAAAATTGGAATGAAATGCATGTTCTATGAAGGTCATATATTCAAAATGTTGGATTTGGGAGAATCCGTAGGAAAGATGAACATTGGAAAACGTTGTCTCGACTGTAGTGTATGCAATAATAACGGATTCTATTGCAAAATGTATTGGGAAAAGTTAGTTGCACTGCACAGTTAATCTAACTTGTAAAATACTAATATACCGGAACCGATTAAATTTAATCTTTGGTTTATCTATATACACATAAATAATTAGTTTTGTTATATCATTTGGCCAACAAAGAAAAAAAGAAAAATTTTTTTAATTATAATGTGATGTAAAATACGAAATTCTCTCTAATATTTATTATAAGTAAATCTATTTTTGAATGATAATGTGAAGTGATTTAGTAGAAAATGTTAAAAAGGATGATTTAGTTACAATTCTAATTTGTGTTTATTTGTTTATCTACAATTGATTTATTATCAAACAGGCCTACAATGTTTATATTATAAAGTGAATGTATTGTAATGAATGTACACATGTATCACATATTACAAATATATTGTAATTTATTATAGTTTGTATATAATATATACATATATAGTAATTTATAATGTTAAATATTAATAATAGTATCATATAATATTAAATAGAACATCTATTTATACATAACTGAAAAAAGACAGTGATTAAGTGTTATGATATGGTATGTGTTATATTACAACATCATTACAATTATCATTCAATTCATTTAATAGAACTTAACTGATATTTCTGCAATGTTGAAGATAATGTATAACTGATTACTCATATATCAAACACGGCAACAGTTATATTTAACTATAGATTTCCTATATTTTAATATAATATATTCATTTATTGTATTCTCTATGATATAATAACATGCTATATTTGTATTTAGCAAAGAAGGTTCTTGCGATTAATGACAACGCAGTATAAACGAAATTCAACATATTCAAGACAGTAAAAAGAATACCTTTACATGGTCTTAATAAGTCCAGATTATTCATATTTAGAGTTATTTATATGCGTATATGTTAAATTATTTAATTAATGAACGTTCTTTTGTTTCATCAAATTAAGATTACTTAAATCAATAAACTTTCGAATAAAACAATTTTTTTATTAGTATATAAATTCTATTTATTTCTTATTTAACAAGCTGTACTTGATTCACTCTAGAATATTCTAGCGATCGCTACTTCAGCATAGAGGTATTCATGAATTCAGAGTCTGTACATGGGAAATATGTATTTCCAAACCTATCATTCAATACTCGATTTTTGCTAGATTCTTGTAAACTTGAATTAAATTTGAGATAGATTAATGTAATCTAGCGATAAATTTGAGATAAACTCGTTTAAAAGTTGGATACATTATAGTAAACTTGGGTTAAAATTCGGATATATGAACTAAAACTATTTTTTAAATATGTATTTTTTATTTATTTTTTATTTATTAAGAAACATTCCTTACAAATTAAATTAAATAGTTTTCTTTTATATTTATACACAATATGAATACCTATAAGATATAAATATAGTTTATATAGATATATAATATAGTTTAAACATTTAAAATTATTAGTTAATTATTAAATAAAAATAACACATGGAATTAGGATAATAATAAAAGTTTTAAAATACATACACACATACATATGTTTTAAATATTATACATACACACACACACATACACACATATATATATATATATATATATATATATATATATATATATGTAAACTACTATATATGTATACACAACCATATATATATATTTTCATAATAATATATATAAGGTATCACATAAATGACATCATTCATGTTTTATTATGTCGGATACAATATAATATGAAAGTTCATTTTTGATCTCAATGAATTTTCCATGATAATTTAACATTTGATTTATATGTAGATATTTATATTTTTAGAGTTAATCTGGAGTTAATAGCCATACAGGCAGATGAGTTTATATATATAGAAAATTTGTATTTGTATACCGAGATTAACTCGCGGTGTACATCATATATACTTCGTGATATATGAAAAACTTTAGATTTATACAAATACAGTTTTGAATGCTGGGTAGGCAACAACATTGATATTTTAAAATGTGATGTATAAACATAGTTTGGGTTTATTGTGATGTTTTGCCGGATAGAAGAGGGATAGTTGGTGATTTTGTTGGTATATCGTGATTTTATAGAATTTTATAGAAAAGTTTTGTTTTTCAAATGCAATGTAAATAGTTATTTTATGCTATCACTAAAATTGTTAGTATTTAGTAGCATTTGAATAGATATATTATTATAATGTGGCGTATAGAAGGTTGTAGATTAGTTACGTAGGAGCCAACACACAACTTCCTATAAGTTATCTCATAAAAAATTGAGATTGTGATTTTTAAGATTGATTTTCATAGGTTTGTATTCAGTAGTGATGATTTTGAAAGCAGTGTTTGGGCGATTATTTGATTTGAAAAGTGTCAAAGTAGGATATTATAAGAAATTGTCAATACTATTTTTATAAATGTATAGTTTAGCAGTTTCCATACTTTGAAATTTGTCAGGATCTAGTTTAAAGTTAGACGAGAGCAATATCAGACTCCTATATATTACATTTAGCAAGTTAAACAGTAGTAATGTTTGGGATAAGTAGTATTATTTCAACAACAAAAATCACACATATTCAACATTTTCAAATAATTTATTTTGAGAAGTTATTACGTTATATTGACATTATTCTGATTTCATCAAATTAGTTAGGAAAATTGAATATGTTGAAATACTTAATATATAAATAAAATAACAATTAACATACTAAATAGTCCATACTTATGTGAATTATTACATCATTTAGTATGCATTATTATAGTATAGTTATAACTATATATAGTTGAATTTCATATTTTTATGTAATCTCTAAAAGCATTAACATACATTTTTAACTAATATACTTAAGATTAATTTGTAAATATCTTTTAATTCTATTTTAAATCATTCTTAAACAAATATCATATATTACAATTTTAATATATTTATTAAACACAGTTAAAGACAACTCAAAATGGATATAATATTTTATATATCTAATAGAATATATAGTATATCGATAAACATAACCTATATCGATAACTATAAAATTGATTATCCAATACGAAATGTGATAATATTTTTTTATTAATTATGTTTTCTATATATATATATATATATATATATATATATATACATATAATATATATTATGATAATTTTTATATCCATTATGGAGATATAAGTGATAGGCGATATTTCTTTTCTTGGGACTACTCTATATCGTATATAATTTCATAAAAATTATATAATATTTCATAACAATACGCTAAATTAACTAGAAAAGGGAAACTTTATACTTATACAATTTCACTGAGAACATTTAACTAAGGAAATAGTGATTAAAGGTTTATTGCTTTAATTTTAATTATAAGTTAAATTATTATATGAAATTTGTAAAATTAGTTTTTTAATATAGATTTACAAATATTTAACATAATTATAATATAATATTATTATAAAAATATGTTAACTATAATACACATATTCATAAGAAATCACAGTTTTAGTTGTTCTTTTATGTTTTGAACCAATTTCACAGAGTTTAATTTAATTTTATTTTAAATATAAATATTTAAAAATATAATAATGTATAGCATCTAAATAATTAAGAATGTAAACAAATTACACCATTGTTAAATATTCGATTTTCATACAAGATTACAATTCATTGACTAAATTTCAATAGATCGTGATTTAAACATCGCATATATTGCAACATATAATAAAAAAGCGATCCGCTTGTGTTATTTGACTCAATTCATTTAAAACAGAATACTTTTTTGACAAATCCTAAAGAGAGGTCTAGTAACGAGTTTGTGTCAAAGGCTGTATATAACAGCAAACTTGGATTGTTTGCAAATTACAAGTATCTCTATAAGAAAATAAATCTAGAGGATAAATAATTGATAATTCATAAATAGTGAGAAATAACGGTATTATGTAGTATTCGGTATTATGCAATAGTAATAGAAATACATTATCAAAGTTGTGTAGTATTCGGTATTCTGCAATAGTAATAGAAATACATTATCAAAGTTGTGTAGTATTCGGTATTATGCAATAGTAATAGAAATACATTATCAAAGTTGTGTTGTATTTTAATTTGATTATGAACTTTTTTGAAGTTTATTCCATCATAGGTCGGTCATAGGGATATTCTGAGGAAATGATTTGTAATTATCAATACTAATCAATTTAATAACTTATATAGAAATATGGATATATACAATTGTAAACATATATTATTTATATTGTACATTATTATATATTATTATAATTACACATTATCATATATTATTAATATTATATATTATTAATATTATATATTATTAATATTATATATTATTAATATTATATATTATTAATATTATATATTATTAATATTATATATTATTAATATTATATATTATTAATATTATATATTATCAATATTATATATTATTAATATTATATATTATTAATATTATATATTACTCATATTATGTGCACAGAATTCCATGTAATAATATTAAATTGAATTTCATTATATTGAATTTCATAGTAATGTTGATATGCTTTAGACTATTTACATGTCAATTATTGTAATACTAATTATAATATTGCCCGTTATGTGATATGGTATTATGGATGAACATAGTAATGAAAATGATTGGTTTGTTATTTACATATGTATTTATATATAGATAAATAAATTAATATTTATTAAAACCTTTTTCAAAACGGTTTCTATTGGAAGATAGGGTACTTTAGAAACTCTGCAAATTTCAGATTTTTCAACTACAGAATAAACGTTTTAGTTAAAAAATCAGAGTTTATATTTTATATCATATATAGTCAATAAATGTAATTATATATAATATACATCAACATCGTCAAATAGTGAATATAAAATATATGTTATATATAATAAAATATTAGAAATTTTATTTATATTTATTTTATATGTTTAAAGGTAAATAAAGGTGATTTTTATGATTATATGATAAGCTTTATCGAACATTCTAATTATTAATTTACATAATACATTATTTCTATATATATTCATATATATATATATATATATATATTCATATATATATATATATATATATATATATATATATATATATTCATATTGCCATTAATTTTCCGATGGATTAATGCTTAAGGCATAGACTGCTAAAAAATACGTCATTGGTTAAACTAAAAAATGTATCTAGAAATAATATATATATATATATATATATATATATATATATATATATATATATACTCACTATTCTCCTGAATAAATGCTAGATTCGTATAGGTACCATCCATGGTTTGCACTTTGATATCTGGACGTGAAGTGAGTTTATACAGAAGATAGCGAGGAGTTATACGCCGTGTTCGGGGGGTTCACAACACTAGATAACTTCATGACAATATAATAGATTAAACGGTAAAGAAAATAAGTCATAGGACGCAGTGGACTAGTACTAGTATTACTGAGATATAGGAAATACATGGTTAGGATTATTATAATAATAATTATAGATGCGAAAAATGCAACAAGAAAATCTCGAAGTTGCGAATAAAGCAAACCGTGAACAACATCTCCGCAAGTGGGCGTATTCATGGGCGTGGTCGTAGTCGTCACTACCACGCCTATCTGCACGAAATCTGTAGATTTGCACGGCCTCAATGGCGGGTCGGTGACGTTAAACAGCGTGGAATCGCTCTTGGCTCTCAATAGGCCACCGTGGTACCCACTTCTGCTGTCCGCTTCTGGTGGGGACAGTATGTATAGAGGTGTAAGAGAGTTAATGAGAGAAATAGTTGAATGATGATGGTGAAGAATGGAGAAAGGGATTACGGAAAGAATAGAAGAGTGAAAGGGTAGAGAAAATTATTGGTATCTAACATAACTGCCATTCGTTATATATCATTAATTTTAAAATTAATAAAGTTCATTGATACCCTGGAAGTGAATTTGCAAATTATTTCTACCTGGAAGAGAAATTTGGCCAGCGAATAAAGATGATTCGGAGGCGCTGGTCAACATCTTTCGCATAGAGAATATAGGCTTCTGATTGGCTGAGAATATCTGTTTATAATTCGACTCATAGAGCTGACCTGTTTATGTTATTATGCTTTTACTATATTATATAATAACTATATTCGTGATTTATATTAGAAATAATTCTGACTATATTTTAATTGGGAATTGAAAGAACAATTGTTGTGATTTTTTATGAGCCAGACGTGTACCATATACAGAACAATGCACTGTGCATTATGAATTATACATTATGAATTATATAGTATGTAATGTCAATTGTACAATGTACAATTTACCGTATAAACTGTTTATTTTACTCAATACAACTAACTTTTATTTTTATAATCTGCCTCGCATACCAAACTCATTTGGCTCAATTTTAAACGTTCATTCTCCGTCTGTAAAAAGTCATACCCGTTATACCTAGATAATACTGATAATATACTTAGATAATACCTAGAGAATACTTAGAGAATACCTAGAGAATACCTAGAGAATACCTAGAAAATACCTAGAAAATACCTAGAGAATACCTAGAGAATACTTAGAGAATAGCTAGAGAATACTTAGAGAATACTTAGAGAATACTTAAAGAATACTTAGAGAATACTTAGAGAATAGCTAGAGAATACTTAGAGAATAGCTAGAGAATACTTAGAGAATACCTACAGAATACTTAGAGAATAACTAGAGAATACCTAGAGAATACCTAGAGAATACTTAGAGAATACCTAGAGAATACCTAGAGAATACCTAGAGAATACCTAGAGAATACTTAGAGAATACCTAGAGAATACCTAGAGAATACCTAGAGAATACTTAGAGAATACTTAGAGAATACCTAGTGAATACTTAGAGAATACGTAGAGAATATCTAGAGAATACTTAGAGAATACCTAGAGAATACTTAGAGAATACTTAGAGAATACCTAGAGAATACATAGAGAATACTTAGAGAATACTTAGAGAATACCTAGAGAATACTTAGAGAATACTTAGAGAATACTTAGAGAATAGCTAGAGAATACTTAGAGAATACCTAGAGAATACTTAGAGAATACTTAGAGAATACCTAGAGAATACCTAGAGAATACCTAGAGAATACCTAGAGAATACTTAGAGAATACTTAGAGAATACCTAGAGAATACTTAGAGAATACTTAGAGAATACCTAGAGAATACTTAGAGAATACGTAGAGAATACCTAGAGAATACCTAGAGAATACCTAGAGAATACCTAGAGAATACTTAGAGAATAGCTAGAGAATACTTAGAGAATACTTAGAGAATACATAGAGAATACTTAGAGAATAGCTAGAGAATACTTAGAGAATACCTACAGAATACTTAGAGAATACCTAGAGAATACATAGAGAATACATAGAGAATACCTAGAGAATACCTAGAGAATACTTAGCGAATACTTAGAGAATACCTAGAGAATACTTAGAGAATACTTAGAGAATACCTAGAGAATACTTAGAGAATACCTAGAGAATACATAGAGAATACTTAGAGAATACTTAGAGAATACCTAGAGAATACATAGAGAATACTTAGAGAATACTTAGAGAATACGTAGAGAATACTTAGAGAATACCTAGAGAATACTTAGAGAATACCTAGTGAATACATAGAGAATACTTAGTGAATACCTAAAGAATACCTAGAGAATATCTAGAGAATACCTAGAGAATACTTAGAGAATACCTAGAGAATACCTAGAGAATACTTAGTGAATACATAGAGAATACCTAGAGAATACCTAGAGAATACTTAGAGAATACTTAGTGAATACTTAGAGAATATCTAGAGAATACCTAGAGAATACTTAGAGAATACTTAGAGAATACCTAGAGAATACTTAGAGAATACCTAGAGAATACTTAGAGAATACCTAGAGAATACTTAGAGAATACTTAGAGAATACCTATAGAATACTTATAGAATACCTAGATAATACCTAGAGAATACCTAGAGAATACCTAGAGAATACTTAGAAAATACCTAGAGAATACCTAGAGAATACTTAGAGAATACCTAGAGAATACTTAGAGAATATCTAGAGAATACCTAGAGAATACTTAGAGAATACTTAGAGAATACTTAGAGAATACTTACAGAATATTTAGAGAATACTTAGAAAATACTTAGAGAATACTTAGAGAATACCTAGAGAATACTTAGAGAATACCTAGTGAATATTTAGAGAATACTTAGAGAATACCTAGAGAATAGTTAGAGAATACCTAGAGAATACCTAGAGAATACCTAGAGAATACCTAGAGAATACTTAGAAAATACCTAGAGAATACCTAGAGAATACCTAGAGAATACATAGAGAATACCTAGAGAATACTTAGAGAATACTTAGAGAATACCTAGAGAATACCTAGAGAATACTTAGAGAATACCAAGAGAATACTTAGAGAATACCTAGAGAATACTTAGAGAATACCTAGAGAATACCTAGAGAATACCTAGAGAATACTTAGAGAATACCTAGAGAATACTTAGAGAATACCTAGAGAATACTTAGAGAATACCTAGAGAATACTTAGAGAATACCTAGAGAATACCTAGAGAATACCTAGAGAATACCTAGAGAATACTTAGAGAATACCTAGAGAATACCTAGAGAATACATAGAGAATACCTAGAGAATACTTAGAGAATACCTAGAGAATACCTAGAGAATACATAGAGAATACCTAGAGAATACCTAAAGAGTACCTGATAATTAAATACAACGTTACCGTTAATTTAACGATTTCTTCTCTGAGTTTTGAATACTTTTCCTCGGCAAATTTAAGGATTTTCATTTGCGATATGGAAGACCCACTAATCATTTTGCTGTTCTCTTGAGTTTGATCTGAGAGTACGTTGGATAACGGTGTTATTGGGATATGTAATCTATTGATTTATATATAGGTAAATATAGCCTATAGGCTAGTAGTATATCTACTAATTATAGCCTTATATATTTGTATTATACTTAAACATTGGTTTATTTTTATTAATAGATATACTAACTGCAATTTATTACATTTATGAATAGATTATAATCGTACGTAAATATTTTCTATATAAATATGGAAATACCATTATAGTATGATATATATAAATATATTGGCAAGCATCTCTTGTATATATATAACCCAGATATAATACAAATACTCATTTATTACAACATAATTTAAATATGTTTAAATATGTAAAAACAAACAAAATTACTGCGAAATTTAAGTGTCGATATCAACCAATTAGCGTTTAGACTTACTTTGGTAGATCTTATAGATTCTGTTGTATCTCAGGAATATTATGAATGCCGTTAGATATCTGTACCTACTCTGATCTACCAACAGGGTCAGTGTGATGTAGATACATAACGACGTAATCACGACTACGGAATCGAATATCTGCAATATAGGTCGATGAGATATAGTGGCGGAGGTGAGGTAGGAGTGGGCGAGGAGTGTGGATACGCGGAGTGGGTGAGGGTAGTAGATCGTGGATATACGGTATATAATATAATAGGATAGTGGGTGACTTCAGTGAGGATAGTGGGGAGTCGATAAGATGGATAAAAGTAGTAATGTAAGATGTTATGGTTAATGAGATGCTGTGGTAGTAACTTCAACTAATGAGGATAGTGGATACAGGAGAGGGAATCATCAGGGAACAGGCGAGTGTGATTTTAATTTATTTTTATTTAGATCAAAAACTTTGAATGCTGTATTTGTATATGTGTTTATAAACCTATTTATATATATATATATATATAAATATATATATATATATATATAAATATATATATATATATATATATATATATACATATATATTGCATATCATCGATGTAAATAAAAATTGTATATTATAATAATTAACATGATTTACATCCGAAGGTGGCGATACTAAATCTGACTTATTAATAGTGTTTAATGTCGCTAGGTAGCGATACCTACCCAGCTAAAATGCTACGTACGCACAAAATATATGCAGCAGATGACATCATTTGAAGTCTTTGTGATAAATCGTTCCTTCGCGTACTATTTAATCTGATATCCTTCGTTTACGCCCAAATAGGACACTAGATACGCTTGGGGAAAGCTTAGGATACGCTTAGATACGCTTGGGGAAGCTTAGCGGAGAGTTGGTTTGTTCTACGTGTTATATGAGTACATTATATAGTACATTCGGTACGTATGGCATAGAGAGTATAAGAATTACGAAGGATATGGAGGACATGATATATATGAAGGACACGAACACCATATATAGTATATCTAGTATAGTTTCGATTGGCATAAGTGACAAGATGTTAGGGACTTAGAAGTTATAAATGAAATTAAGGAAATTGGAGACATGAGAGTCGTTAGTATATGAATGAAATTATGGACATGGTAGACACGAGGAGATGTTTGCGTGTAGGCTTTTGCATTAATAAAATAACGAGTTGCAACTACAGAATGTATCCCGTAGTAATTAGTACATACTCCTATACACACTCCTTACATACTCCTATATTATGTATATTATGTATACACCCCATGATAATATTATGTATAGCATATATTGCAGGGCGGTGTAGTGGATATAGTATACATGTATGTAGTAACTATACGTACGTATACATGGTTTCTATGGTAACTATAAATAATAAGTTAACTCTTGTTTATAATCTAAATTTTGTTATTTACTAAATAGTAATTAATAATTTTCATACCGTGTTTAAAATGTCTTAGTATACTAATAGAAAAGTATATTTAAAAAAATATTTTTAAATACCTAAATATAGAAATAATGAAAAAATAACAATAATTCAATGTATATATTCACACGTGACACACAAACACACACACGCATATATATATATATATATATATATATATGTATATAAATATTTATATATATATATATATAAATATATATATGTGCTTCTCACTTATATGTTTATGTACAATATATGGTATGAATTATCAGGTTATATATAACATTATAATGCTCTAAAAATAAAAAACAGGCAAAGAGCTTTTTAAATGTTAGTTCCATGTTAGCTGTTTAAATTCATGCAATTTCTAAAAGTTGATTCAAAATGATTTAATAAATTCTTTAAAAGGTATTATAATACTCACATCTAAAACCTCACAGATTACATCTTAAACATAGTCTTTTATAAGTCACTAACTAGGACTTTATCGGAGAGCAAATAGTGAGTTCTCGTGCAAATCCTGATGATTACCTGTAAATAGGAGATCCTACTTCGTATTTCTATTCATTATATTACTTGATATTGGATAAGTATAACATCCTTTTGAGAACTATTTGTATAGGATATAAAATAACCATAATCTAGATTCACTTTAAGAATACAATATTCATAACTTGGTTAAATGAATAATGATCCTATTTTTATAAATAAAATTAACAAATGAAAATGGAATCCTATAATTTAAGTCAAGTCCTATTTAGCTGAATTCGAAATGTATTGCAATATTAATTAAATAAGGCACGACGGAATTGAACAACAACACAATATGGGTTACGAGATTAGATTATGACGTCATACGAGCAATAACCTCGAAGAGAAATACAGATAATACACATATGTGCACCAGATGCAAAACAGATTCAATAGAACGTAAGAGTTGTAGATCATCGGGTGAACACCCACAACGTTCAAATCCGCCGGGAACTGCAAACACCATGGGGGTAGTTTAGGAGTAGATAGGAAACTAGGTTAAAGGGCATAGCTAAGTTTACGGGACATAGCAATGACTATAGTCACCCTTTAGTAACCCTATAGTCATCAGGTGTGGATAATAGTATGGAAGTATTAGGGGTCACATTGCCTTTATCGTATTAGGGGTCATATTGCGTGTATTGTATTAGGGGTCATATTGTGTGTGTCGTATTAGGGGTCATATTGCGGTTGGAGGATAAAATAATATTTATAGAAAGTAAAATATAAGAAAGTGCATTATATTACGAGAGATACGGATGGATGCATATCTAGAATATAACGGTGACATATTGTTAGGAGTACGTAACGGTTTGCCTTAAGTATGTAATGATGTAACTTTTATTTCTAATATACATGAACTCCTTCAGAAAAGTAGAATAAACCTCGAATAGCTCCGTAGTCGAGAAATACAAGAATTGTCAATATCGCCAAATCAAATGTTACCACCAGGGAAACTATTGCTTGAATAGAGTTCTTTTCTAGGAAATCGTCAAAACGTCTCTTCCTTCTATTATAATATGGAGAATAATGGATAGATATAGTGATAAGAGGGGATACTTATAACGAGAAAGAGAGAGATAGAAAGATATAATGGGTGTATAACATATATATTATTACATTCAAGTTTTAAAATATAAAACTCTAAAGAAATATATATATATTTATATATATATATATATATATATATATATATATATATATATATATATATATATAGTCTAATAATTATTATTCCATTACAAAAGAACGTAAAGCTGTATCCACTAGAAACTCTTTTGTAAAATATAACTCATTATTAAATAGGCGTTATAGTTAAACATAAACAAAGAATGTTTTAATCCATTAATAATACCACTAGACGCCTTCGATCGACCAGTTAAATTTATCGCTTCTCTTCTGCAGATTTTGGTGAGTTCGATGTATTTTTTATTGGTTGAAAGTAAATCTACTTACCAAGTGTTATTGTTTGAGGTCGGTTACAATAATAAAACTATTTATTAGTGTTCGTCAAATATAAAAGTAGTCGATGACCGCATAAATTTCAACGATAACCCTACTCTAATATCAATACTAATAACAATAACTTTACTAACACCAGCAACAACTAAAACATAAATAACAACCCTGCACTAATACCAAAACCGACACCAAAACCAACACTAAAACCAACACCAATATCAACACCTACGTCTACACTAACACAATCACCCGCACCAACACATTAATCACTCAAGAGATAATTATCGTTTAAGAGATAGTTCTCATAACTGTATAGAATCAAGATATATAACGTACATACATTAAATATAAGAGTCACCCAAATATCGGCAATTTACTAGATATAATTATACATAAAAACGTGCGGAGATAGATATGGAAGAGAGAGAAGTTATATATAGAAGGTAGATAGAGAAATTAGATGCATAGAAAATAAGTGACTTAACCGATAAAGAATTACAAATAATATAAATGTCTATCTGTTTAGGAAGAATGATCTGTGATCTGAACGCGTTTGTGAAGATATGCAACCCTCTTCGCTATGAAAGATAAAAAAAGCCTTAAGAAAATAAAACTCTACTCCGAACTGAGGAATAATTTGTTAGAACTATTTTGATATGGTGAATGTCGACTTATAAGTCGTTAGACTTACTTACTATATAGACTTACTTACTATAGTAAATATACTTACTTAAAACAATGATATTATCTACTATAACTTTACTATACACTTTCCACCAATTATATAATCTCACTTAATAGTAACTTAATCTCATTATATCTTAGTCTCACTTATTACTTAATCTCACGTAAGACTTAATATCACTTGTAATTTAATCAGATTATTACTTAATCATACTCATGACTTAATCTCACTTATTACTTAATCTCAAGTATGACTTAATATCACTTGTAATTTAATCAGATTATTACTTAATCATACTCATGACTTAATCTCACTTATTACTTAATCTCACGTATGAAATATTATCACTTGTAATGTAATCTCATTATGGCATAATTTCACTTATGACATCATTTCATTTATGAATTAATTTAGTGTATGACCTAATCTAAATTACGACATAATTACACTTATGAGATAATCTCACTTTCTACATATGAATATTAATTCTCGTGATTTGCACTTGACTAATGATTTGTACTATATGATTAGCCTACTTGTAGCGGATACCCCATACCATTTTACTAAACTTAACTACTACCTAGTCCAGGGTCTATGGTATTCCTAACTCAATAACTAGATTATATGATGAATCATGTTTTACTAAATCGATTGAATGATTGAGAGTTCGTACAATTAAGCTATATTAGGGAACGTCAAATTAACACTCAATAAAACTTTAACTACAAAAATCAATACTTATAACAAAACTACTAATGAAACCGCAAATGGTGTTTCCGGTAACGTAAATAAAACATTCTATTAATAAAACCTTGTCAAATGTAAATAAGCAATATAAATCCAGAACCTATTAAAATGCTACTATAAATGAGAGAAAAGAAAAGTTCTAAATTATACCTATGCTGGATTTATAGGAATTGGATGTTAACAGGATGTAAATTGAATACAAACTGAAAACATCAGTTGAAAAGTAAATTCTACATATTCTAATCTATAAAAAGGGAAATACAAACAATCAAGCAAATGTCCCACCCATTAGTTTATTGTAGGCAATGCATAAACTATTATCAGGAATTATGGCAAGTATGTCGATATGTGTGGTTGAACCCATAAACACAATATAACTCTGTTATTAGCGGTGTTTACTGTATACGGTAGCACAACTGTATGCTCTAAATGTTAATCTTGTTAATGTTAATGTCAAGACTCGCAGATATAACACAGATTGTATTGTTACTTGACCACTTCTATCCAATACATTATTGGTAATCAGCCATTTGTAACTATTTCTATTATGCTGTGTACTAAATCTCTTTAACACGACTCTCTAAATCTTAAGAGATATATAAACTGATGATATCTGCAGTTATTTATATTTTGAATCATCAGTGACATAATAAGTCAGACAAGGATATACCCTATTGTCATTACGTATCAATTTAACTACTGAACATCTTCTTGTAAGACCATATCATTTAATATCCAGCTCGGTGTAACCTTGAGATCAAGTTCATAACAAAGATTGACTTCAATATATTAGTAATCTAATAAAGAACGTATCTAATAATAGACCCTATCCAATTTCAATACAGATATAAGTTACCCATTGCCAATAGAGCAACTATTCATATTATTATTTATCTAACAATACTTTAAGAGAGATGTGACAATTGCCCAACTACTACTTAGACACACATCTTACTACTAAGACACACCTCTTACTACTTAGACACACCTCTTACTACTTAGACACACCTCTTACTCCTTAGACACACCTCTTACTCCTTAGACACACCTCTTACTCCTTAGACACACCCCTACACTTAGACACACCTCTTACTCCTTAGAC
>OZ038312.1:28611694-28642501 GCA_964035775.1 Osedax frankpressi
AGACATTGTACCTTACATTGAAATGTAGACTAGATTAGTTCATGTCGCTATTAATAAGATTATATTTTGTAAGAGTATCGAATGCATTGATTACTCTAGAAGTATTGCTATAATAAAGCATAGAAATGGTGTTTAATTTATGTATAAATAACACACATTGATCTTCATATCAAACTACAGCTATTACGAATATACTACTCGTAGTGCTAATTAGGTAATAGTTGTTAGAGAAATAGGGATGGGGAACTAGGTATGCCCCTAACTACTTTTAAAAATGAGAGAATATTATTTAAATTCCTTCCAAATATTAATATATATAGTTTAACTTATAAATCAAATCCAATTCAATTATTTATTTCTTATTTCCTCATTTGTAAATAGTTTTAAAATTTAGTTACTAATAGAAACGTACCTCAGTGTATTATAAACATAGTTAATTAGTTCATTCAGAAATATATAATATTTTGTTTGATCTGGTGATATCTTAAAAAGATAACTCTGACAGTAATATCAGGGAATATAGGTATAGGTATTGACGTTTTAAGTGGTATATTTTTGTATATGTCATTATATATGATTATACTAAACAGTAAGATTAACTAATGATATTCTGAATTTGTTAAATTTTATAACGGGTAGCTCTAATAATACATGTGAAGTGTTCCTAGAATCGTATATGATAGAAAGTAATGAATCGAAAACTATATCGTAATGTAAGCTATATATCGTTAATGCATATATCGAATTACTCGAAATTATAAATTATAAAGAATTACAAATTATTTTTCAAATAGACAAAAATAAAATATATTCAAAAATCCTACCACAAATATGTTCGTGTTACAAAATTAATATTCATATTTTAAATAATAATTATTAATATAGACATAGAAAGATTCATTTTACTTTATATGGTTCATAATTTTGTATTGCCACTTTTAATTTATTCGAAACTTAATTAATTCGCGCTTACCAATTTTCTACTGTCATTTATATATATAGGGTTAGAATTTCATAATTTTAGATGAAATCCAGAATGTTGTGAGTAGCTATAATTCGTGATGACTAGCGTATACGTTAGTATCTTTTCGAAGTAGCGATTGACTTAAATATTAATTTCACATTCAATATATTTAATAAATATATTAAAAAAAACCTGTCTATTCTAGAGATAATTATATTTAATTAATTCTGGAATTATGAATATAGTATTTAATTCATGGGATTATATTGACATGATTTCCTCGTACCTTTTTATAAATATAAATAATTATATTAAAACAACTTTTAACGAGGACATGACCCCGGCAGAATGTGAAACAGCGTTATAACCAGAATATAGGAACTGTAATATCTTTTTATTAATAACTCAATGGAATGCTTTTCATCTCGAGAGTTATTTTTTCAATTGCAAACATATACATTTTCTCGTAATAAACTATATCTTCATATTCGACGATATTAAAGAACATATATATGAATAATTCCTCAGCGATTCTAACAATAGCATTTACCCATTCTCCCGTGTCATATATAATATCAAACCTGTGCATATATATATATATATATATATATATATATTTGAGATGTAAATAATGAGATCGATAAAGATGTAGATGAGATCTAAATCATTATCGATATTAGACAATAATGTTATCGTATGCTTTCGTACCATTCTCCCATAACATATTACAATATTGCAACCAGTCAGAGCATCTTAGGTAATCTGTAGATGAATATGCTATGTGAGATATAGCAATAGATTGCATATCGATATTTAATATGACAATTAGCATGAGGTATCAATAAATAATTGATATCGCATATGTGCATTGGATTCACAGACGATTACACTTATGTACACACACACACACACACACACACACACATACACACACACACACACACACACACACACACATACACACACACACACACACTCATACATATACATATACATATACATATACATATACATATACATATACATATACATATACATATACATATACATATACATATACATATACATATACATATACATATACATATACATATACATATACATATACATATACATATACATATACATATACATATACATATAAATATATATATATATATAAATATATATATATATATATATATATATACACATATATTAACTTTGCTACTATATTTATGATATAGTTATTTATTACCTTATGTGAAGGTGAATTAACGTAATTGAGTTGAAACATTATTAAATGGCCTAGCTTCCCTAAAGATGACACTTTTTATTTATTTTTTTAACTATAAGTTCGGTTAATTTGATAGTGTTGATATAACGTGGTGATCTAGTTTATTTATTTATTGATATGTAAGTTAATAATTTGTCTGGTGTAGAGTGTGATCAGAAGTGTTGAGTTCATTATCATTAGCATGTGTTCAATATCATTAGCATTTGAAACCAGTTATTTTATATGTTTGGTTTTGAATTTTTCACTGTTGTTTTTTTTTTGACTTGATAAATTTAGAGTATTATATTTATAGTTTTACAGTATTACGGCATTATAATATTATAGTCGTAGGTGTTATGCAATTATTATTCTATTTATAGCTTTAAGGACACTTTTTAAATATTATGAACGATTATCTAATGCGAATATATATCCCAATGGCAAACCGTAATTTAGAATATGTGATACAATTCAGAATCCAGGTTTTTAGTTATGGTATTCTGGGATTATGATCTATATATAATATAATATATAATATAAAGATATATAATATAGAGACATTAATATAGAAAATAGAGAGGTATGTTTGTTCATTGGTTTGTTATCATAAATATTGTTAGTTTTTTCTGTAAAGCATTTTGCAAAATTAGTGCGAATGATTTATTAGTAGTTTTGTATAATTTCTTTAATTAGTTTTGCACTTGGATATTAAGTGTAGAGAAAATAGTTAAGTAGTGTTGTTGGGTAGATCATGGAGTAAAAAATGTAGAATGATAGTGTTGTTCTGATAGCGAGGATGTTTTATATATTACTGATATGCATACCAGTTAGATTTCTTTTTGGAGATTATATAATATATTTATTTCCCTTTATTTATAAGCGTAATCATATATCTATATTTTATGTTCCCTATTACAGTTAATCTAAATTGATATAAAGAATTACAAAAAATCGTAAACTTGTGTGAAAAAAGAATTTTACTAGAATTTGTATCTTGAGATAAAATATTGATCACAATACAACTAGGGAGGAGTGTTATTGAAATGAATCACAACATTGGCATTTAAATGATGAGACTAATATAGACTTGAGTTACTTAGTTTAGAAAACATATACATCGAAGATTAATAGAAATATAGTCAATACTTTTAATAAATATACTATGAACTGGAGAATTAGTTTTAATTTTCCCAAAATATAATTATGAATTAAAACGGATACAATGTATATTATACACAACATTATTTTCAGATTACATATTATAATATTTAATTAGTAAATTATCTCTTTTACAACTGTATATATACTACACTATTACATATCAACATTTACTTTAACAAATGTATACAAGCATCATACTTTTAAGCTAATTTACTTTTTTATAAATACTATTATATGTATATTGAGATAATTACGAGAATATAAATAATTTCCCGTATATTCTTCTGAAACATTAAACACATACATTATATTAACATATACAATATTGTGAAATCATAAATTCGAGAATCTATTGAATCGACATTGGGCCCAAATGAGATTATATCATGAGATTTTCTCTCGGGAAGGAAGACCAGATGAAGAATTCGATCGATTTTTGGAACCTAGGATTACAACTGAAGTCAAGACTAATCCCAGACTTTACAGTTAACCACAATAACGTCATATATCATCGATATCAATATTCCTTTTGATACTGAATAAAACATCTTCCAATTCGTTGAAAGAAAAGTATCGAAATAAAAACATCCGGGGATTCTATTTACTTCGTTATTGGGAGATAGATTTTTGGTTTACTGAATGAAATGATAAAATCGTTAAAATGAAGTTTAATAACAGTAAATGTAAAACTGAAGAGGATTTATATCCATGTCTCTATTGAAAATATAATACTCTTGATATATAAGTTCTTTAACATCCCAATTCACTTTCTATTTATATTATATTTGTTTTTTTATTGTTTTTAATATTCCTATTCCCTTATGTTTAATGTTTTTATTATATACAATTATTTATTTGTATTAGTTTTTTGATCTCTTGCTATTCTTTCTATGATATTAACTCGATTTCCTGATTTATCAATTTTTCAGTCAATTATTTTAATTTACTTTTATTATCAATTGATACTTTTAACTATTATGCAGTTTATATTACTTTATTTTGTATTTTTACATTTATATTTGTTTACACACGGTGAATGATGATGGTCAACCTTTTTATAATTATTACATTATTTACATAATACACCCTTCTGAACTAAATACTATATATATATATATATATATATATATATATATATACATTATATATTATACTCTTGTTGTTTAGTTAGAATTAAATTTAGAATTTATTAATTTTCAGTGACATTCTTAGCGTATCAATTTATTTTTTGATTATTATAGGAATATTTATATATATATTAAATTAATTAATAAATGGTAGAACTTATAAATAGATACAACCCAGAACGTAAGCATTACATTGTTGGTAGTTATTGACAAAATAACCAATGTAAAAAGTGTTATTTTATATTAAGAAAATAAAGTCTACTATTTCTTGCTGGAACTATAGTAGTCCACTTTAATCTAATAATGCAATACTTATAATTACTATGCACTTGCAAGTTTTATAACGGAATACCTCTCATTTGATAATTGGCCTTTTCCATTTACCATATGTAGGTCTCTAACTACAATAAATACTGAACTAGATAGTACTATTGCTGCTTTTTATATATTAATATAGTAATTACTATTAATAATATTAATATAATAGTGAATTTATGTAATATATTACGTGAATTTAGAATCTCCATTGCCTATTGTTATACAATTCTTTTGTTGTAATTCAGATAATTGTAACTCTTCACTAATATCTTAAATATATTTTATAATTTAATATTGGTTCTTCAATTTTGTAAACAATACAATTTGTATATATATATATACATATTCATATATATACGTATATGGACTTATTATCATATTAATGTATATCAAAATAAATAACAAAATATTTAAAGTATAATTATATATTATAAAATGAATATAATAATATTATTAATGTTACGTTACATCTTTCATCGGATCGTCTAAGTAATGTCATTTGAATAAAACTACAGTAGCAACCGTTACAGATTGGGTTAGGATAATACACGACTAGACGCACGCGTGTCGTTGACCAGTAGACGCGGGTGTTTTGCCTTAAGTAGGCTAACCAACAACTAAGTCAATCGGATATCGCGTCGTCTTAGAATGGGGATATCTAAAAGTGGTATTTGTGACATATTAATTTCGTCTGCTCGGATAATATGTTGGTTTTACTTCCCGAGCGCATAAATGTAAGCATACATAACCTATTAACAGTAATACAATAGTATAGTGTGTCTGTATAACGGAACGTTACATAATGTCGTTAAACCGCGGGCGTTAGATCGTACGGCGTGTAGATCTAACATCGCGTTGTGTATATGCGAATACGTTTGTGGAATTGTACATTGTATCATTATGTCGTAATCAGAAGCGAATCGAACGAATGCACACAAATTAAATATTACTTCGTAAAAACGCATATATCTTTAAGGAATGCATAAATTAATACAATTTTACTCGTGCGATATACATCGAAACGATGAACGATTAATGAAACAAGATCTCTCTAGCCATTAGATATCTGAACATAATTGTAAAGAATGTGTTCATTTAGATATTTAGTAGACACATAAGGTTAACGTTTAAAACAAATCGAATAATTTGAGAAACTGAGTAATTATTGTATTTTATAATTAATTATGATTATAGACTATATGAGGTAGTTCACTTTATTATTATTATTATTATTATAAACAAAATACTAATAATATTAGTACAATTGTTACGGTTAATAAGTGAGTTTCATATAACTGAGATCATAAAAGTGATTAATAAGCAAATTTGATGTGATGAGTAGCCGTCTATCTAATAGTTTTACCGGCCGAATAAAAGAAGTCTGTTCTCTGCAAAAAGTGCCGTTAGGAGAAATATTGAACTTTTGGATTCCATGGTTTCGTTGCTATTTAATTTTGTCTCCTCTCCACTGATAACGTTTCGGGTTTACCGTTATTGTTCTTGGCGTTTTCGTCGCTGGATCCCACTGCGTTACGTAATAATAAGCGATCTAATGGAAAAATTCTCGTCGTTTATATTACCTTATTGTTTAAAAAATTGAATATATAATTTAATTTGTTAATTTAATGAATATGATAAAGAAATAGAACGAGAAAGATTGTATAACACAAAGAATGAAAGAGTAAATATGGATGATTAATAGAGATAGATCAAATATAAATATATGTATAGTAAGAGAAGAATGGCATTGGTCAGAAGATGATAAAAGGAAGTAAGTAAGATTCTATGAGAGTATAGTAAGAGAAGAATGGCATTGGTCAGAAGATGATAAAAGGAAGTAAGTAAGATTCTATAAGAGACACATTATTCCAGGGTTTATTTCAATATGATGTTTAGCTGCCTTGCAAATAATAGTTTTCTATAATTAGTGTATGCCTTACTGCCTTACACCTATCACCTAGCTTATTAATCTCTCTCTCTTACAGTCTTGGTTCTAATTGAATTAATGTTAGCGATTACATCTTAAGAGCTTATCTGATAACTACCATATTATTTACCGGCGATATTTGTATCACTTCCGGTATCGCTGTCAAATGACGAATCAAAGAAAATCTCTTCAATCTTGCTATCAAGCGATGCCTGTTGTTTAAAACTCGGTTTGGATGAAGGCAGGCCATGTATTCCAGAGTTGGTGGCATCCAGGCTATACGGGGATATGGTTAGAGGCATGTTTTGTATTTAGTAGGGAGAGTTACGGTGTGTTAGTTTATGTTTAGGATGTCGCTAGGGTGTAGTTAGGGTATGGTTAGAGTGTTGTCAGGGTGTGGTTAGGGTGGGGTTAGGGTGTGGTTAGGGTTTGGTTAGGGTGTGGTTAGGGTGTGGTTAGGGTGTGGTTAGGGTGTGGTTAGGGTGTGGTTAGAGTGTGGTTAGGGTGTGGTTAGGGTGTGGTTAGGGTGTGGTTAGGGTGTGGTTAGGGTGTGGTTAGGGTGTGGTTAGGGTGTGGTTAGGGTGTGGTTAGGGTGTGGTTAGGGTGTGGTTAGGGTGTGGTTAGGGTGTGGTTAGGGTGTGGTTAGGGTGTGGTTAGGGTGTGGTTAGGGTGTGGTTAGGGTGTGGTTAGGGTGTGGTTAGGGTGTGGTTAGGGTGTGGTTAGGGTGTGGTTAGGGTGTGGTTAGGGTGTGGTTAGGGTGTGGTTAGGGTGTGGTTAGGGTGTGGTTAGGGTGTGGTTAGGGTGTGGTTAGGGTGTGGTTAGGGTGTGGTTAGGGTGTGGTTAGGGTGTGGTTAGGGTGTGGTTAGGGTGTGGTTAGGGTGTGGTTAGGGTGTGGTTATGGTGTGGTTAGGGTGAGGTTATAGTGTGGTTAGGGTGTGGTTAGGGTGTGGTTAGGGTGTGGTTAGGGTGTGGTTAGAGTGTGGTTAGGGTGTGGTTAGGGTGTGGTTAGGGTGTGGTTAGGGTGTGGTTAGGGTATGGTTAGGGTGTGGTTAGGGTGTGGTTAGGGTGTGGTTAGGGTGTGGTTAGGGTGTGGTTAGAGTGTGGTTAGGGTGTGGTTAGGGTGTGGTTAGGGTATGGTTAGGGTGTGGTTAGGGTGTGGTTAGGGTGTGGTTAGGGTGTGGTTAGGGTGTGGTTAGGGTGTGGTTAGGGTGTGGTTAGGGTGTGGTTAGGGTGTGGTTAGGGTGTGGTTAGGGTGTGGTTAGGGTGTGGTTAGGGTGTGGTTAGGGTGTGGTTATGGTGTGGTTAGGGTGTAGTAAGGTTGTGGTTAGAGTTTGGTTAGGGTGTGGTTAGGGTGTGGTTAGGGTGTGGTTAGGGTGTGGTTAGGGTGTGGTTAGGGTGTGGTTAGGGTGTGGTTAGGGTTTGGTTAGGGTGTGGTTAGGGTGTGGTTAGGGTGTGGTTAGGGTGTGGTTAGGGTGTGGTTAGGGTGTGGTTAGGGTGTGGTTAGGGTGTGGTTAGGGTGTGGTTAGGGTGTGGTTAGGGTGTGGTTAGGATGTGGTTAGGGTGTGGTTATGGTGTGGTTATGGTGTGGTTAGGGTGTGCTTAGGGTATAGTTAGTGTTTGGTTAGGGTTTGGTTAGGGTTTGGTTAGGGTTTGGTTAGGGTGTGGTTAGGGTATAGTTAGGGTTTGGTTATGGTATGGTTAGGGTGTGGTTATGGTATGGTTAGGGTATAGTTAGTGTTTGGTTAGGGTTTGGTTAGGGTTTGGTTAGGGTGAGGTTAGGGTTTGGTTAGGGTGAGGTTATGGTGTGGTTAGGGTTTGGTTAGGGTTTGGTTAGGGTGTGGTTAGGGTGTGGTTAGGGTGTGGTTAGGGTTTGGTTAGTGTGAGGTTAGGGTGTGGTTAGGGTGTGGTTAGGGTGTGGTTAGGGTGTGGTTAGGGTGTGGTTAGGGTGTGGTTAGGGTGTGGTTAGGGTGTGGTTAGGGTGTGGTTAGGGTTTGGTTAGGGTGAGGTTATGGAGTGGTTAGGGTGAGGTTATGGTGTGGTTAGGGTTTGGTTAGGGTTTGGTTAGGGTGTGGTTAGGGTGTGGTTAGGATGTGGTTAGGGTGTGGTTAGGGTTTGGTTAGGGTTTGGTTAGGGTGTGGTTAGGGTATAGTTAGTGTTTGGTTAGGGTTTGGTTAGGGTTTGGTTAGGGTGTGGTTAGGGTGTGGTTAGGGTGTGGTTAGAGTGTGGTTAGGGTGTGGTTAGGGTGTGGTTAGGGTATGGTTAGGGTGTGGTTAGGGTGTGGTTAGGGTGAGGTTAGGGTGTGGTTAGGGTTTGGTTAGGGTGAGGTTATGGAGTGGTTAGGGTGAGGTTATGGTGTGGTTAGGGTTTGGTTAGGGTTTGGTTAGGGTGTGGTTAGGGTGTGGTTAGGATGTGGTTAGGGTGTGGTTAGGGTTTGGTTAGGGTTTGGTTAGGGTGTGGTTAGGGTGTGGTTAGGGTTTGGTTAGGGTTTGGTTAGGGTGTGGTTAGGGTGTGGTTAGGGTTTGGTTAGGGTGTGGTTAGGGTTTGGTTAGGGTGTGGTTAGGGTGTGGTTAGGGTGTGGTTAGGGTGTGGTTATGGTGTGGTTAGGGTGTAGTTAGGGTGTGGTTAGGGTGTGGTTAGGGTGTGGTTAGGGTGTGGTTAGGGTGTGGTTAGGGTGTGGTTAGGGTGTGGTTAGGATGTGGTTAGGGTGTGGTTAGGGTTTGGTTAGGGTTTGGTTAGGGTGAGGTTAGGGTGAGGTTATGGTGTGGTTAGGGTGTGGTTAGGGTGTGGTTAGGGTGAGGTTAGGGTGTGGTTAGGGTGTATTAAGGTTGTGGTTAGAGTTTGGTTAGAGTGTAAACCTGTATTGTTTCTTTCCGGTCTGTAGACGTCTTCTCGGTGCAAGACGTATCGGAGCACCATTGTAATCCCTGGAGCCAAGTTCTAGGTCTCTTGCGTAATCATCCAGGATTGCATTGGTGTCGAAGAGAGCCGCGAAGCTACCATTGATCACCTGTCAATCAAACGAATATATAAATAATGTCGTATGTATAAATAAACATCAGTTATTATTTTATTTGTATATAATATATTTCACAATTGTTTTATGGTAACTAATATCTTGATAAAAGAATCGAAAATAAGTAAACTATTGAAATCATTCCGTACCCAATCGATTCTTTTATAAATTGATATATCCAACATATTTATGTATCACCTTTATATATGCAGGCTAACGGGAAATGCAAAATGTCTGAACGATTATTGTTAATACCCAACCCGTGATATTAATATATTGATTGTGGAGCTATAAATCCTGGTACTTTCGAAGGGTTCTATTTAGTTCTAAATGTAATACGATGTTCACCAGGACCCATTCGAACATATGCGGATATATTAAGGAGCTGTCGTACATACATGTGGTATTCTAGTAACCAATTTCAGATTATTAATATCGATCTGAATGAATGTAGACATGTAACGGATTTATTTTCGTAAAACGTAACGTGAACGCCATAATAATAATTCAATTTAATTATGATATAACAACAATCAGAATAAAACATATAAATATATAAAACATACAAAACATATAAAGCATATACAACTTATAAAACATATAAAACATCTAAAACATATAAAACATATAACACTTATAAAACATCTAAACCATATAAAACATATAAAACATATAAAACATATAAAACATATAAAACATATAAAACATATAAAACATATAAAACATATAAAACATATAAAACATATAAAACATATAAAACATATAAAACATATAAAACATATAAAACATATAAAACATATAAAACATATAAAACATATAAAACATATAAAACATATAAAACATATAAAACATATAAAACATATAAAACATATAAAACATATAAAACATATAAAACATATAAAACATATAAAACATATAAAACATATAAAACATATAAAACATATAAAACATATAAAACATATAAAACATATAAAACATATAAAACATATAAAACATATAAAACATATAAAACATATAAAACATATAAAACATATAAAACATATAAAACATATAAAACATATAAAACATATAAAACATATAAAACATATAAAACATATAAAACATATAAAACATATAAAACATATAAAACATTTAAAGCATATAAATAAATTTATTTTTCAGATAATAGATAATTAAAATAATATACCTGAAATCTGCTTTATAGTTTTGGTTTATTTAGTTTGTCAATTAGATCTGACTTTTATGATCCTAATATTTTATATTCTATTAATTAATTAACACGTTGTGTCTATGTGTTATCCGCGGGTATTTTAATGACATTTCTACCGTATTACAACTTATAAGCATTACGTAATTACATCAAAACAATCTCTCTTTTATATTCCGATACCGCTAGAAAGTGATTTATTATATGTTTATAAAATTAATTGTAAGTCTATTTAAAGAAATGTTTATCATCGATATCGATTTAAAAGTTTTATGATTTATTGATAGTTACGTAATAATATCGTTATCAAAATAGTTAGTAATATCTGTATAGAACAAATAACTTAATGTTAATTTTATAAATTTATTAGCTCGTCAATTGCACTTCATTTAATCGGCGTGATATGATGTAATTATTGCGTAATAATAATTGTAATGGAAGGAATAATAGAATTACAAAGATTAGAACTAGGTGTTAAAGTCAGTCGCGATATCGGAAAATAAAGTCGTTTGAAGGTAAACAAAGGAATGCATATCAAGCGTGTTTGTCACATTACACATTACTCAGTATGCCGTACACTGTACGGCGTACTTTATACAATATACGATATCCTATATACACCATACACTGTCCAGCGTACAGACTACTATGTATACATTAATATATTGTTAAAATATCGTGCACGCCATACACCACGATATCGGGACTTCAGGATACCGCAAGGCTAGCCCTTAACCTTTGGTGACATCGGCATGTTGCTGAGTAATAAACTCATCTCGAAATCTTTGTGGTTAGAGTACTCTACACTTCCGCTGGAACCGCTAGATGCGGAACTCAAAGACAACTGAATGAGAAATAGTTAAATTTTAGAATTTTTATTCATAATTGGTGACATGTTATTAGGATCTATATAGGATTTTACTAATAATAATGAATATAACTTTATAATATATGTATATATATATATATATATATATATATATGTATATATATATATATACATATATATACATATATATATATATATATATATATATATATATATATATATGTATGTATATATATGTATGTATATATATATATACATATATATATATATATATATATATATATATATATATATACATATATATATATATATATATATATATATATATATATATATATACATATATTATATTTGTGTAAGCATTGTATATAGGTAAGTATACATATAATTAGAAACTAAATGTTCCCACAAGTACTAACTTATTTAAGCATCGTGTCAATTATTATTATTATTAATATTATTATAATATATTAAATTATTAATAAATTTTAATTAATATATACTATATATGTCATAACGTAAATAAAATAGTCACCACATACTTATTATTATAATATGAATTATAACAATAAGACAAACTAATAATATATGTCCTGTTTGAAGCAATTCTAAATAGATCTATTTTATAAATTATTACTAAATTGTTTATATTGTTAGTTGGTTTTAATAATGCAATATTCACAATAAAGATTACAAAATATATCGCTCTACCATTTTAAACATGACATACAATATTTTGTATCGGATTTCATTATTTTAATACATGAATCTCATTGACAACTAGTTTATACATGTTTCAACGAGTGTATATTTAGGTCTATGAACTCGTTATGTCAAGTTCCTACGTGTTCAAAGGTATTGTAAGGTGTTGTAAGGTGGTGTAAGGTGCTGTAAGGTGTTGTAAGGTGTTGTAAGGTGTTGTAAGGTGTTGTAAGGTGTTGTAAGGTGTTGTAAGGTGTTGTAAGGTGTTGTAAGGTGTTGTAAGGTGTTGTAAGGTGTTGTAAGGTGTAGTAAGGTGTAGTAAGGTGCTGTAAGGTATTGTAAGGTGGTGTAAGGTGCTGTAAGGTACTGTAAGGTGTTGTAAGGTATTGTAAGGTGCTGTAAGGTATTGTAAGGTGTAGTAAGGTGTTGTAAGGTGTTGTAAGGTGTTGTAAGGTGTAGTAAGGTGGTGTAAGGTGCTGTAAGGTATTGTAAGGTGTTGTAAGGTGTTGTAAGGTGCTGTAAGGTGTTGTAAGGTATTGTAAGGTGTTGTAAGGTGCTGTAAGGTGTTGTAAGGTGTTGTAAGGTATTGTAAGGTGCTGTAAGGTATTGTAAGGTGTTGTAAGGTGTTGTAAGGTGTTGTAAGGTGTAGTAAGGTGTTGTAAGGTGTTGTAAGGTGTTGTAAGGTGTAGTAAGGTGTTGTAAGGTGTTGTAAGGTGTTGTAAGGTGTAGTAAGGTGGTGTAAGGTGCTGTAAGGTGATGTAAGGTGTTGTAAGGTGTTGTAAGGTGTAGTAAGGTGTAGTAAGGTGTTGTAAGGTATTGTAAGGTGTTGTAAGGTGTAGTAAGGTGTTGTAAGGTGTTGTAAGGTGTTGTAAGGTGTAGTAAGGTGTTGTAAGGTACTGTAAGGTGTTGTAAGGTGCTGTAAGGTGTTGTAAGGTATTGTAAGGTATTGTAAGGTACTGTAAGGTGTTGTAAGGTGTTGTAAGGTGTAGTAAGGTGTTGTAAGGTGTTGTAAGGTATTGTAAGGTGTTGTAAGGTGTTGTAAGGTGTTGTAAGGTGTTGTAAGGTGCTGTAAGGTGTTTTAAGGTGTTGTAAGGTGTTGTAAGGTATTGTAAGGTGTTGTAAGGTGTTGTAAGGTGTAGTAAGGTGTTGTAAGGTACTGTAAGGTGTTGTAAGGTGTAGTAAGGTATTGTAAGGTGTTGTAAGGTGTTGTAAGGTGTAGTAAGGTACTGCAAGGTGTTGTAAGGTGTTGTAAGGTGTAGTAAGGTGTTGTAAGGTGTTGTAAGGTGTTGTAAGGTGTAGTAAGGTGTTGTAAGGTACTGTAAGGTGTTGTAAGGTGTTGTAAGGTGTTGTAAGGTGTTGTAAGGTGTTGTAAGGTGCTGTAAGGTGTAGTAAGGTATTGTAAGGTGTTGTAAGGTGTTGTAAGGTGTAGTAAGGTACTGCAAGGTGTAGTAAGGTATTGTAAGGTGTAGTAAGGTGTTGTAAGGTACTGTAAGGTGTTGTAAGGTATTGTAAGGTGTTGTAAGGTGTAGTAAGGTGCTGTAAGGTGTTGTAAGGTGTTGTAAGGTGTAGTAAGGTATTGTAAGGTGTTGTAAGGTGTTGTAAGGTGTAGTAAGGTACTGCAAGGTGCAGTAAGGTATTGTAAGGTGTTGTAAGGTGCTGTAAGGTGTTGTAAGGTGTTGTAAGGTGTTGTAAGGTGTTGTAAGGTGTTGTAAGGTGTAGTAAGGTATTGTAAGGTGTTGTAAGGTGTTGTAAGGTATTGTAAGGTGTTGTAAGGTGTTGTAAGGTGTAGTAAGGTGTTGTAAGGTGTTGTAAGGTATTGTAAGGTGTTGTACTTGCCTGTTGGTTAAGCTTGAGTCTTGCCAAACGTTCACCTACCGAAGAGTTTTCTTTCCGAATCAGTTTTATTTTCTGTTGCTCGGCGAATTTGTCGAAAATCTCTTCGCCAGCATCCTGTAATAAAGCCGGAATTATAATGTTTAATTAATTAATGTAATATTATTATAACAATATTGGTATACCCAATAGTTCTTAAATTAATTAATTACCGATAATGATATACACTATAGACAAAACACGATTCCTAGTATAATGTGATATCGATTATATAATAACATCCAATTCATAACCATAATATGTATATATTAGTAAACATAATTTTTTATGTATAGAAATATTCATGACAATGAGAATATTTATATTAACTTAATTATTTTAAAAAAAATTATCTACTTAAATAACTAAATTTGTTTACAAATATATATTCTTAATACATATTCAGTAAATACAATTGTAGCTATAACATTTATAACATATAGAAATTACTAGTAAATTACTATTAGAAATGTTTTAGTTTAGGTATAAGGATATGTAAGATTGTATTATTTTCTATAAAACGATTTCATATATATTCGTTAATATTTAATACACAGATATGTAAAAGAATAGTAATGAAATATATATTATTGTATTATGAAACTTATCAATGGTTATGTTATATTTGTATTTCTAATCTTTATTTAATGTGACAACTTAATATCCACATGAAATGCAAATACAGATCAATACATTTTTATATTTATTTTAATAAATTTAGACGGTGACACACGCTGGCAGATACTGCACAAAGTTACTCGACACGTTACATACGACACCATATTACGAGCGATACGCGATGGCACGTTATTCATATGTGACACCTGGCACGCTATTGTAAGATGGCAAACGATGACAAATGCAATATGACGCGAGACGACAGCTAATACGTGTGACACGTACCTCGATGATCTTCCAGTCGCGACGAATGTCATCCAGGGTGGTGTACTGTGACGTCACCGTGAATCTTATGACGTAACGATCTGATAGAGATGCCGGCACCATATGTACCTGACCGCACTTATTGAGTCTCTTTAATAGCAATTCTGTGAGTTCATCAGCACCCTGGAAATGGGATGGGCATATCGGGGGAATGAACGGAGTGAGGGGAAGGGGAGATTAGTGCATTTATACGGAGGCTGATAGGGAGGGATTACCGAAGTTTATCAAGGATGAAATGCATGTCGGAGAGGTATAGCTTATCAGGGAGGAATTGCTTATCAGGGAAGATGGGCATTACATGTTATTATTACATGTTTGTTATCAGATAAATTGGTATTACATTATGGAGTGTCACATGTTTGGGTATTACATATCTGGATATTACATTATTGTTTATTATTTCCCTGCCTATTATGTATCGGTGTATTAAATATCGGAGTATTGCGTATCTGGATATTGCATGGCTGGGTATTACGTATCTGGGTATTACGTATATGGGTATTACGTGTATTGTTATTACATTTTTTGGTATTACGTGTTTGGGTATTATATGTCTGGGTATTACGTGTTGTATTACTGCACACATGTGTATTATATGTCTTTATATTATGTGTTTGGTTATTAATAAGTTAATGTGTTAAGTGGGTATATTTAGCATATATAAATCTGTAATCAATATATCATTCTAATAATGTAAATCATATTCTTTTATGATATATTGATATAAATATATTTGTTATTACCATAATAACGGTAGCGACGTCATGCGTAGCATATTAGTATTAATGAATGCCTCAAACAATATAAACACGTAAACGCCGCCAGTTAACCACGTGACGACTAATCACCCGGATGTAGCTATCTCCCGTGAAAGCGACGAGTTCTCTCAAACCTTCAATCTGAACACCACCATGCCAAGAAGTCTGTGCGCCGGAATTTCGAATTTGCTATTGCCGCGCACCATGTATTCGAATTTCTTGGCCAACATGACCCCCTGTTAAGGTCAGAGTTCACGGTCGGTACTCCCTAACTACATATGTACCTATTTCTTATGGGAAATAGGCGTATACGCCGTAAACTATAGCGTATTATATTGCACGTGTCTATTCCATTGTCTTCGCCATTGTCTTCGCCATTGTCCATGTAATTTAAAATGTTATTTAGTTAGAATACACTATTGTCTAACCAGAACTTATACCATTAAGTATTTAAGAAGTAGTAGATAATCTGGATTAAGTACTCAAGAAGTAGTAGATAATATCCATTAAGTACTCAGGAAGCAGTAGATAATATTCATTAAGTACTCAGGAAGCAGTAGATAATATTCATTAAGTACTCAAGAAGTAGTAGATAATATTCATTAAGTACTCAGGAAGCAGTAGATAATAGTCATTAAGTACTCAGGAAGCAGTAGATAATATTCATTAAGTACTCAAGAAGTAGTAGATAATATTCATTAAGTACTCAGGAAGTAGTAAATAATATTCATTAAGTATTTAGGAAATAGTAGATACTATTTATTATATACTTAGGAATTAGTACTACTTAGCTAAGTAGTTACGTAGCTAATATACAATAAGTATTTATGAAGTAGTAGTTAATTTTCATTTTGAATACATTACGTATAGTTAATAAAGCGTAAGAGTATTTGGTCTACCTTGCGGATATGAGCCTGAAGTCCGGAAACTCCGAAAGACCTCAGTACAAACCAGAGTTTCAATGCTCTGAACTTGCGACTAAGAGGAATTTGCCAGTGCTAAAAGGAGGAAGAGTGTACACAAGTGTTAGAGTAACCAGAGAGGAAGACAAGATAGGAAGACAAAGGGTTCATAAAGGATACTATCGATGGGGAGGTGTTTAATAAAGGGCAAGATGGAGTGAAGTTTTTGATTTTAAGGTTAGAATGATGAGAGTCTTAGGGAGAGAAGATTTATTTTATGGGAGAGAGAAGAGTTATGTTAACTATAGTTTATGGAAGAGAGAATTAGGTTATGATGGACTAAGGGAGAGTGTGTAGGAGTTATGTTGACTATAGTTTATGGGAGAGAGAATTAGGTAATGATGGACTAAGGGAGAGAGTGTAGGAGTTATGTTAACTATAGTTTATGGGAGAGAGAGTTAGGTGATGATGGACTAAGGGAGAGAGTGTAGGAGTTATGTTGAGTATAGTTTATGGGAGAGAGAATTAGGTGATGATGGACTAAGGGAGAGAGTGTAGGAGTTATGTTAGTTATAGTTTATGGGAGAGAGAGAGAGTCAGGTGATGATGGACTAAGGGAGAGAGTTTAGGAGTTATGTTAACTATAGTTTATGGGAGAGAGAGAGAATTAGATGATGATGGACTAAGGGAGAGAGAGAGTTAGGTGATGATGGACTAAGAGAGAGAGCGTAGGAGTTATGTTGACTATAGTTTATGGGAGAGAGAATTAGATGATGATGGACTAAGGGAGAGAGAGTTAGGTGATGATGGACTAAGGGAGATAGTGTAGGAGTTAAGTTAACTATAGTTTATGGGAGAGAGAGAGAGTTAGGTGATGATGGACTAAGGGAGAGAGTTTAGGAGTTATGTTAACTATAGTTTATGGGAGAGAGAGAGAATTAGATGATGATGGACTAAGGGAGAGAGAGTTAGGTGATGATGGACTAAGGGAGATAGTGTAGGAGTTATGTTAACTATAGTTTATGGGAGAGAGAATTTCGTTATAAACATTACAATTTCTGCGATTTCTCAATCAGTTATTGAAATATTCGCATTTAAAAAGTAATTTAATACATTACAATAACATCCAGTTTGCCGTTCAATTGTACTATTGCATCGGCGAGTCATCGACAATGTCGTTACGACTACAAAACATCCATTGCAAATAGACAATAGACAATAGATCGCCGACAGTACATTTATTACCTAACCATGTAATCGATGGCAGCTCCTGAAAATTGAATTTAAGTTACACGATGAGAGGAGTAGGATTGAAATACAATTGGTATGCGTGCGTTTTATTTTCATAAGAATATGATAATCTATGGGTTACATTTATATCTCAACGGTGACATAATTACCTCAGTGCATGACAAATTATAGCTGGTATAGCAATAAGATATTGTGCTATCGAATTGATTATGTGTAAATAGTATACGATGTATAATGTACAGTACTGTGTGTATCATACACCGTACAGTGTACATTGTTTAGTGTATATTGTTTAGTATACACCGTACAGTGTACAGTGTAAAGTGTGCAGTTTACCGTGTATAGTATTTAGTGTACATTGTCTAGTGTACATTCTACAGTGTACAGTGTACAATGTACAGTGTACAGTGTACACTGTACAGTATATAATATATAGTGTACACCTTACAGTGAACGGTAAGCTGATGTAAAAGGACTTACAAACCTGTGTTTTCATGTTTCAGGTACAAAGGTTCAACATTGAAGGTTCTGTGAAGAGCTCCGCTATTTGTTACCCTACGAAAAGTGAACGTTTAACCAATTACACGTGACAGTAATATCATGCCAGAAAAGCCAGTGGTTTCTATAGAGTCAATAATAAAATGTTATAGAAAATATAGTATCCGATAATGACACGTGTTATATATCGCATGCCATATGCCATTAATGCCACATGTCACTAATTTAACATGCCACCATTATTCGCTGTTACTTACCACATCGCAGTGCAGTCAAAGTTCACCATTAACCACTTCGAAGGATTGAATGCGAATGAATCAGCTTTATCAATACCTTGCATGTAGTGTCTGAACTCGGGGCAAATGAATGCGGAGCCTGCATAGGCTGCATCTATATGTAACCATAAATACTCCTCTTCACCTATGTGTGCGATATTGATATTGGAGAGTGTGCGATATTGATATTGGGGAGTGAGTGAAGGAGAGTGGGAATGGGTAGTGTGCGATATGGAGATTGGAGAGGGAGCGAAGGAGAGTGGGAATGGGTAGTGTGCGATATTGATATTGGGGAGTGAGCGAAGGAGAGTGGGAATGGCTAGTGTGCGATATGGAGATTGGAGAGGGAGCGAAGGAGAGTGGGAATGGGTAGTGTGCGATATTGATATTGGAGTGTGAGTGAAGGAGAGTGGGAATGGGTAGTGTGCGATATGGAGATTAGGGTGTGAGCGAAGGAGAGTGGGAATGGGTAGTGTGCGATATGGAGATTAGGGTGTGAGCGAAGGAGGGTGGGAATGGGTAGTGTGCGATATGGAATTGGGGAGTGAGCGAATGGGTGCGGGAATGGGTAATGTGATGAGGTATAATGGAGTTCGGAAGATTGTACGAGTGTAATGTAAAGGAGTTGCATATTTGGTGTGGGATTGATATGGTGTGGATGAGGGCAGCGGATTACCATGGGGACAGGGGGTGACAAGGGCAGCGGATTACCATGGGGACAGGGGGTGAAAAGGGCAGCGGATTACCATGGGGACAGGGGGTGAAAAGGGCAGCGGATTACCATGGGGACAGGGGTTGAAGAGGGTGGATGGAGTTTGAGTTTGTTTTATGTATGAAGTAAGGTAAAGTGGATATGGGGTATGGCGGTGCGGTGGTGATAACGGAGTAGGGCTGATAGTGGAGGCACTAGTAATAATTACAAGCGTTACTAATACTGACACTGACCGTTAAACTTGATAATTCTAGCTAACAATCATACACTCTTCTGATACTCGTCGTTGATATTAACACTCTTTGCTAGTACTCTAAACGGTGATTACTAATAATGATTCCAACTGGTACTACTAACAGATAGGGCCAAGTTCGACGAGGTTGTCGAAAGCGCAAGCTCCGGTAGTACCCAGGGTGGCACACAACTGTAGCGATGGAGATGAGTGGTTACGTAATGGAGTAGAGTATTTCTTCGAAATTCCATTAGCCCATAAGATGGAGTCTAGCCATGAAGGTTAGAACATGTGGTTTGGAGGTATAGGAAGGTGAGTAAGTTCTCAGTAGCGCGAGGTTAATACTGGGGGGAGTAAGTGTTGGGTGCGAGGTGTATTCTATAATATAACGTGTATAGACAGTGAATATAGAGGCGGAATTGAATTGTTTACGAAGATGTGTCATGGCTGTTAATTGAGCAGAGAATGTATTAATTCGTCGTGACGATATTGCAGAAGAGTATCGAACACAATGAGATAGGCTCCCTATTGTTCAACCAGGTGCAGGGTCTAACGTAGAAAGGTATGAGGCCTAGCTCTCGATCCTCTTTAATGGCAGCTCGTAAAGTTTCACCCCTCAACGATAAAGATCCGTCAGACGCAAGCAACCTCAATTTCACCATTCCAATGAGTCCGGCCTTTTCAACTGACGAATGCGCCTGCGTGAAGACAGAACACGATGACGTCATGGTTGTCGAATCATGACGCCGGTTACGTGATAGAGACAACGTCGTAATAATGACGTCATATTGGTTATGTATCTCCGACCTCTACTTTATACTAGAATTATAAAATGTCGTTAAATATTATTAGAGATATTTGCTGATAATAAAATGCAGGCGACCTTGGTATATATACGAATTAGGTGAATGACTTCTACTAATACAGTCCATGCATATTTATATGTGTATGTGTATGCGTATGCGTGTGTTCATATAGATGTATATATATGTATGCGAGTTTGTGTGTTTATGTGTGTGGAGGTGTGTGGAGGTGTGTATCGGTTATAGTTTACCCTAAAGATTAAATTAAATTTATTCTAAGATAATCTCTAAATCTTAATCTGAAATACTACGCCAAACCTCACCCGAACAATTGTTACCACTCCAATTCATATATTATACATCCCTTCATTTTCCCTTTAGGCCAAAATTATAAACGTTCCATTCAATTACACTATCTCTCACACACACACCAACACATAAATCATACGTGAGTGATTTTCTCTATATGTGATATTATAATATAACTGCCAGGTTATCATATAACTATGATATTATCTATTAATTGAGATTATTATCTAACTATGAAATTTTTATTTAACTATATTATTATCTATTAATTGATATTATTATCTAATTATGAGATTATGATCTAACCGTGAGATTCTTATCTAACTGTGATATTCTTGTCTAACTGCGAGTTTCTTATCTAACTGTAAGATTATTCTCTAAATGTGAAATAATAGTCTAAATGGGAGAATCTAGTCTAAATGTTAGATTCTAGTCTAAATGTGAGATTCTAGTCTAACGGTTGAGTGAATTTAGCGGACTAGAATAAATCAGCGTAAGAAATCGACTACTGGGAATCATCAGGAGGTCAAGTGATGAGCACGTGACAAGCCGATTTAACCTCATATAACGCCCCGGGGTTAACTAAATACACATCCGGTCATCAAATATACGAACAAAATACTTAAATAAAATTAAAACTTACTATATATAACTATATTTATAGGTATTTTAATACAAAAATAGTAAAATCAATAAAAGCTAATATTGTTTCAGTAAATTGATAAAATATTAAAACAAAATATAACTCAAAGGCGAACGTGATATATGATATTATTCAATACACATACATATACACACACCACACACACACACACATATATATATATATATAAATATATATATATATATATATATATATATATATATATATATATATATATATATATATATATTAATACATCCATTATATATATAAGTTTATATTTGAATATGATTATATTATTAATACAGGAATGCCCGTTAGATTTATGATTAAACCCGATATCGATAGGGTCTCTAGGTTATTATTAATACGATCTCAGTTGGTAGATATCGACTCTGTGTGTATTGCTTATTTACGCTTGAAAGAGCAGACGATATCGGTAACGATGTACTGAGAATGAATCGTGACTTCATTGGTATTTAAATCTAATCATTTGTTCACGATTTAGTAACCCCATGGCTGGGTGATATGTAGTATAGGTATATATATATTATGAATTATTTTTTATCATAGTAATAGTATAATTATATATGAACATATATATATATATATATATATATATATATATATATATATATATACTGATCATAATAAGATATCATAATTGTGTGTACAACATATTGCATACCTCAGTTAACAACACTATATATGTCCATAACAAACTATTTTAACGGGAAATCACATATTCATTGTCATTACACGCAATTTAACAAAATCAATGTAAAAAGGTTACTATATTATAACTTAATATCAATTATGACATATACTTTTTGTAAATAAACGATATATCCGATACATATTCCTTCATATCCAGTAATAATGAGAATATACACTATTAAATCGAAGGAACTATAATAATATAACACTAAATACTGCCGATAATATTTATTATGAGATGTTATATAACATGAGATGTCACTAATATATAATATACTCTTCTTTTTAAGCATAACAATATTTAGAACTTGTCTGACATCAAACTGAAGTCAGTAACTGGAAATATAAATATTAATATTGAATATATATCAAACCTCATTATATATTAATTAAAGATGTTATCATAGACATACTACAAATTGTTAAAATATATCAATATGTAACATTAATTATTATATTGATAAAAAATACGAAAAAAATATACAGTAAAAGATTCCAAAATATACAAAAAATGAAGATCCGAGCAGTAAATAAATGCAAAATAAACTGGACATCAAGAAAATATATTCCGATGATAAAAAACTACAAGTTTGTGAAAATATAAGATTCCGATGTATTAAATCATTTTACGAGAACATTTTAACAAATACTTATCTATTTCAAATATACATTATATTAATGAAGATATATATGATATATATGATAACTTATGGTGGAACGATATTTCCATAGAAGAGAACTTCCTCCTCCTGAGAACCTCCCCAATACCTCCTCAATACCTCCTCAATACCTCCTCAATACCTCCTCAATACCTCCTCAATACCTCCTTAATACCTCCTCAATACCTCCTCAATACCTCCTTAATACCTCCTCAATACCTCCTTAATACCTCCTCAATACCTCCTTAATACCTCCTCAATACCTCCTCAATACCTCCTCAATACCTCCTCAATACCTCCTCAATACCTCCCCAATACCTCCTCAATACCTCCTCAATACCTCCTCAATACCTCCTCAATACCTCCTCAATACCTCCTTAATACCTCCTCAATACCTCCTCAATACCTCCTCAATACCTCCTCAATACCTCCTCAATACCTCCTCAATACCTCCTTAATACCTCCTCAATACCTCCTTAATACCTCCTCAATACCTCCTTAATACCTCCTCAATACCTCCTTAATACCTCCTCAATACCTCCTCAATACCTCCTCAATACCTCCTCAATACCTCCTCAATACCTCCTCAATACCTCCTCAATACCTCCTCAATACCTCCTCAATACCTCCTCAATACCTCCCCAATACCTCCTCAATACCTCCTCAATACATCCTCAATACCTCCTCAATACCTCCTTAATACCTCCTCAATACCTCCTCAATACCTCCTCAATACCTCCTCAATACCTCCTCAATACCTCCTCAATACCTCCTCAATACCTCCTCAATACCTCCTTAATACCTCCTCAATACCTCCTCAATACCTCCTCAATACCTCCTTAATACCTCCTCAATACCTCCTTAATACCTCCTCAATACCTCCTCAATACCTCCTCAATACCTCCTCAATACCTCCCCAATACCTCCTCAATACCTCTCCAATACCTCCTCAATAGTCCCTCAATACCTCCTCAATACCTCCTCAATACCTCCTCAATACCCACACAATACCTCCTCAATACCTCCTCAATACCTCCCCAATACCTCCTTAATACCTCCTCAATACCTCCTCAATACCTCCTCAATACCTCCTCAATACCTCCTCAATACCTCCTCAATACCTCCTCAATACCTCCTCAATACCTCCTCAATACCTCCTCAATACCTCCTCAATACCTCCTCAATACCTCCTCAATACCTCCTCAATACCTCCTCAATACCCACACAATACCTCCCCAATACCTCCTTAATACCTCCTCAATACCTCCTCAATACCTCCTCAATACCCACACAATACCTCCTCAATACCTCCTCAATACCTCCCCAATACCTCCTTAATACCTCCTCAATACCTCCTCAATACCTCCTCAATACCTCCTCAATACCTCCTCAATACCTCCTCAATACCTCCTCAATACCTCCTCAATACCTCCTCAATACCTCCTCAATACCTCCTCAATACCTCCTCAATACCTCCTCAATACCCCCTCAATACCCCCTCAATACCTCCTCAATACCTCCTCAATACCTCCTCAATACCTCCTCAATACCTCCTCAATACCTCCTCAATACCCGCACAATACCTCCTCAATACCTCCTCAATACCTCCTCAATACCCACACAATACCTCCTCAATACCCACACAACACTCCCACTACGCCCACGCCATTTTAACCTGGTCGGAACAGTAGGCCACAAGTCTGGTGTTGATTTGGCAGTCATTTACCTCAGGAGAGTGAACGTGAAACCTCTGAATAGCCATAGTCCTAGCGGCTAGTAGTGCAACTAATGTTGCCTCGCTAGCAGTCGTCTAGTAGGGGGAAGGTTATTACTCATTGTACACTCATTATGGGCGTATCTAGAGTGAGTTTTTGTAGAAGGAAATAATGATTTAGGGGAAGGTTTTAAATGGAACGGCGTAACGTGGACGTGTAATATACGTGCAATTGTGTTTCATTAAAGGGAGAAACGTGGGCTTTTAAATTTAGGTACTTTTAAGGGGTGTGATTATATTGGTTGGGCAGTGAATTAGTGGTGTGATTATATTGGTTGGGCAGTGAATTAGTTTATTCGTATTCATTAAACATCCACTTTATTTGATATCGACGTCTAAAGCATTTCACCTAACCTGGATGACTCCGCCTCCTTTTCTCAACTGTTGATCGCTATGCAGGAAACTACTAGGTAGACCCAATAACTTGCCCAACCAATCCATTACGATTGTCTCTAGTTCCGTACAAGCAGGACTTGACGCCTGGATGAGGTTGTTAGATTATCTAGGCCAAAGTATATATTTACGTCAGTCGTAGGTTAAACATACTGTTAATCAAAGTGATGGCTCACTTATTTGTTTGGTCTAATTATACTATAGTATATATAACCCATTTATATATAACCCATGAAAACACCAATGTAATTTTTTTGTTAAATAATAAGGGTGAAAATATATTTTATTTGCATTCAAAATATGTTATGTTTATATTTTTTTTAATTATATAATATGATTGTATAATCATCATGCTTACATCATATGGTTATTGTATGAGGGTTTATAATTATTATTTTAAAAGTTTAAATATAGATACATTTAATATACATTTAATATAGAGTAGAGATATGTGTACTCAGAAAAGAAATATTAAAAATAATAATTAAGATTTCCATTAATATACATAACATATTTATTTTATAAATATAGTAGTACATATATAGATGCATAGAACCAATAACCGATTATATTACCAAATATATATGTATATATATATTCTTTATATGCATATATACTGAAACATGTGATATATGACAGTAAAGATGCTCAAATAATCTTACATAATAAATATGCACTCAAGTAACAAAATGTCACACATTCTTTTACACAATCACTTCACACGGCACACACGGCACATCTCCTTAAGGTAAAGTAAGATATCTACATTTCTCTACCTCTCTCTCTCCCTCTCCCTCTCTCTCTCTCTCTCTCTCTCTCTCTCTCTCTCTCCCTCTCTCCCTCTCTCTCTCTCTCTCTCTCTCTCTCTCTCTCTCTCTCTCTCTCTCTCTCTCTCTCTCTCTATCTCTCTCTCTCTCTCTCTCTCTCTCTCTCTCTCTCTCTCTCTCTCTCTCACACACACACACACACTCTCTCTCTCTCTCTCTCTCTCTCTCTCTCTCTCTCTCTCTCTCTCTCTCTCACACACACACACACACTCTCTCTCTCTCTCTCTCTCTCTCTCTCTCTCTCTCTTCTCTCTCTCTCTCTCTCTCTCTCTCTCTCTCTCTCTCACACACTCTCTTCATCTATCTATCTCTCTAGCTTTTTCTATCTCCTCTTTAATTTTCTCTTTTAAGTTCTACAATAAAAAAATCACCAACCCAAGTGAATCCGACACAACCAATAGCATCGGCTAGCATTTCTCCTAGTAGCGAAGGACAGGAGGTTAATGCTGGGAAGTAGGCGTGCATGTGTGGAGATTGCCAATGGGTCATCTGTTTTGGTCGAAGTCAGAGTTCATATAATTAAAACTGAGATAATAAAACCTGTAAACAAAAACCAGAAATTTATTTTATTTACTTAATTACTTTAATTATATTACAATATTTAAGTTTATGAATAAATTGTACTAAATATATGATAAGGTAAACTAATACACTAGTTATCTGTACTTATTCATACTGGTATTAATAATATATTAATATATTAAATATTTATTAATATTTAACTTAATCACATAACCTAACACATATAAATAAAATTTAATTTAACCTTAATAATATAAACCTTATCGTTATCTATGAAATAGGGTTTTTGGATCTAAATTCGATATACAATTTACTGAGGAAATATCTTTAAAAATATTTCTCAATCTTATTAAAGAATCTTTAGAAATGAGATTTGAAAAGTAATTCGATAAAAATAACAATTGACGAACTAATTTATTCTTACCTCCCTAATTTGTTCTGCATCCCTGAATACTTCATCTATCTGCACCTCGTAACTCTTACCCCGACATACAATTTATAACTCCGTCATCACACTTGTACATTTATACACATACTCCACACCTTTGCTCACCAATCATAATACCAAGCTGATAATGCTCACTTCATATCTCCGATATTCGTGCATTTTTGACCTTGACCTGACCTCTCCGATCTCTTTATTACAACCAAAGACATATCATCGTTATCGATTACTTCCCATACCTCACCAACACAACCAATCCTACCTCGCACTCCTAAGCACTTCAACTACTCCAACTCCGTTAATGTCACCATTCTAATCTCGGAAAACTCGGCACTCCGATACTCAGAACCACGCGCAAATCTTGCCACACAAACCTCCCTACCAAGTGTATCTCTCAGAATACTAACACCTGGCATTATAACTCTTTCGACGTCACCGAATATCTGATCCCAATTCTCTCCTTGTTCTGGGGCTTCGTCCGGAATCAGTTTTCGCATATAACCAGGTTTTACATCCGGGAATACGCGTCTGTCTCGTATAGTCTCTAGATAATCGGCAATGTAATCGACCATCTCTTTACCTACAGTGAGCATGGTTAATGTTTGTTAGAATAGTGGTTAGTTTTTGATTGATGGCTGGTTAGGGTGTGGCTAAATTGTGGTAGTGGAGTGGTAGTGGAGTGGTAGTGGAGTGGTAGTGGAGTGGTAGTGGAGTGGTAGTGGAGTGGTAGTGGAGTGGTAGTGGAGTGGTAGTGGAGTGGTAGTGGAGTGGTAGTGGAGTGGTAGTGGAGTGGTAGTGGAGTGGTAGTGGAGTGGTAGTGGAGTGGTAGTGGAGTGGTAGTGGAGTGGTAGTGGAGTGGTAGTGGAGTGGTAGTGGAGTGGTAGTGGAGTGGTAGTGGAGTGGTAGTGGAGTGGTAGTGGAGTGGTAGTGGAGTGGTAGTGGAGTGGTAGTGGAGTGGTAGTGGAGTGGTAGTGGAGTGGTAGTGGAGTGGTAGTGGAGTGGTAGTGGAGTGGTAGTGGAGTGGTAGTGGAGTGGTAGTGGAGTGGTAGTGGAGTGGTAGTGGAGTGGTAGTGGAGTAGATAGGGAGTAATTAGGTAGTGAATAAGGAGTGATTAGGGAGGCATTATATTGATGTTAGTGTATAATTAGAGGAGTGGTAGGGGAATAATTAGAATGTATTTAGAGGTTTGTTTAGGTACGTGGGTTGGTCGTAATTAAAATATGGTTAAGGAGCGTGTTTAGGAGCATGTTTGGGGATGTGATTCGTACGAAATTAGAGTTAAGGGTGTGTTATGGGTGTAAATAAGGGTGTGTTTTAGGAGCGTGTTTAAAAGTATAATTCGCACGTATTTAGAATTAAGGGTGTATTTAGATGTGTAAATAGGTGTGTTGGTTGGATATAATTTCGGAAAAGGTATGCATTTCATTTATTTACCCCTAATTTGTATACAATTATTTAAAATATTTCCTATATTTTAATATAAAACTCCCTATTTGAGTGTAATGTATATATTATTATAATAATTGATCATTATATATATATATATATATATATATATACAATATATATATATATATATAATAGTTATGCTTAGCAATAATCTGAACGTCATATTATTGTTATAGATCATATCTCTCACATATAAAGGAAATATAACAAACATAGTATATGTGAATGTCACTCGTGTGACACTCGACACTAACGAAGCCACTTTGATCACTTTCAATAGAAATTACTCCAATTTACTGAGCTACAGTGAGACGTAAACGAAATGTCACGCAAGCGAGTGAGTACCAGTAAACGCACACGCATACCGATTGACTGACGCACGCACACATACATTAATGTGCATACATTGATAGGAGCAGACGTGTAAACCTGAATTGGAACATATACAGATAAACTCATAAATTCGTCTAAACCTATCGTTTCCTGAATGCTGTTCTCATATAATATCAAAAAGACGATTGAAAATCATTATTTATAATAACAAGAGAATAGAATAAATGTTATAATAAACTAAATTTGTAGATTTATTGTTAGACTTCAAATCTTATTCTACCAGAAAAAAGAAAATTATATATTTTAAATATGATGCACTTACAAAACTCTTAATATTATATATATATATATATATATATATATATATATATATAGTAATACATAATGAATATAATAATTAAACATCTGATGGAATTTCAAGAGACAACCAACTTGTGATTATGAAAATGTATTTTTACAAAAGACAACAAATTAATTAACAATTTATTAATATGAAATAATCTCCACGCTAATCTCATTAGAGTTGTATCTAAACTGTAAAATAAACACAATATTTAACGCAATATTCTTATTAAATATCTATTCTTCCAAAACATTTTATTACAATAATTGTTTATCGCAAATCGTTGCTCATTAATATCTTCTCGCTAAGAACTTAGAATTTAGCGAAAAATATTATAGTTTTAATTTGTCTTCTTTTTATCGCGAATTTAATTTCAATTAACTCGTAAAACAGCTCTATCAGTTATAAATAATATATCATTATGTTCTTATTTCCATATGTTAATTACCATGCAATGTATCGTGCAAATCAAACTTGCAAATAGCATAGAAATGTATTGTTTGCATGTTACTTAATAATCATGCCAGTTTAAAAAAAAGGTGATTCATTTGAATGATGGATTGCGTACATTATAATTAGCATTACAAGGACTAACGACTGGAATCTCCTTCCCAACAACTTTCTAGAAATATTTAATTTGTGAATTCTTGCATTTCATTAGAATTATTTCTTCAAAAATGATTAATTTCTTAACTTAATATTTTATTTAACTTAATTTAAACATTTATTTAATTTCGTTAATAAATGCATTCATTCATTTCCTGGTAATGAATTCATTCATTCATTTATGTATTCATTATTTCATTAGTAATAGTAGTAATATCATTAATAGTAGTATGTGTAGTAGTTGTAGTAGTTATAGCAGTAGTGTATATACATGTTTATATGTATGTATATAGTATATAATATATATACATGTATCCAGTATAGTTATGTAGCAAACTAAAATATATAGTATATCATTGCATATAATAGTTCTAAGTTATAATGTTATAATATTACATAATATTCATATATGTCAAACATATATCATGGTGTATATAATAAAAGTATAATTTTAGAGCGGAAGTAGTTATCGAGTTATTGTTACGCAACAGATAATAACATGTTCAGAAATGTAAAGTGTAGAATTACTATATATAATGATATGTCAGAAAACTAAATCTGTAATTTGGTAAATTATCTCTCTTACTCTATCTCTCTATATTTCTTTATCTCTATATTTCTTTATCTCTCTATATTTCTTTATCTCTCTATATTTCTTTATCTCTCTATATTTCTTTATCTCTATATTTCTTTATCTCTCTATATTTCTTTATCTCTATATTTCTTTATCTCTCTATATTTCTTTATCTCTCTATATTTCTTTATCTCTCTATATTTCTCTATCTCTCTATATTTATTTATCTCTCTATCTCTTTATCTCTCTATATTTCTCTATATCTCTATATTTCTTTATCTCTCTATATTTCTTTATCTCTCTTACTCTATCTCTCTATAGTCTCCTTCACTCTCTATTTCTCTTAAGTTTCTAAATATCATCGATTCTTATTACCTTTTCAGATATTATTAATAAACCATACAACATATCAGGATTAGTTTTAATTAATTTATTAGGTAAGCTAGTCTATGTCGCTATTTGAA
>OZ038312.1:28642701-28674041 GCA_964035775.1 Osedax frankpressi
CTTTGAAAATATATTCAATAATATAATAATAAAAATATATATCATCAACGAAATTTATTTATAAAATACGAGTATATGAGATATTTTGTATCACAAACTTAATAATAAATATATTGATGATGTTTATATATTAAATATATATTTAATAATGAATTAAATTATAATTGTATTAACTAATATTCTGAATATTAATAAAGTGATAATTAAAATACTAATAATTAATATTCTTATACTTAATATTCTAATAATGAACATTATAATAATTAATAATTTTAATAATTCATAATCTGACAATGGATATTTTAAGAATTAATATTCTATAAAATCATTAGAGTTATTATAATTATTTAATATACTGATTTTTAATATTCTAATAATTAATATTGTAATAATGAATAATAATTTATATACTGATTATTAATAATTAAATAATTAATATTCTAATAACTAATATACCGACAATGCGGCGCCAATGGATTAGAAATGAAATATGATTACTTAAAATTACCAATAGACATTTAGCGCAAAATAACATAGAGTTATATCTGTTATAAATATTCATAATTACTAGACTTAAAGTGGAATAGCAAAACTTCTCATTGAGAATGAATAGGACAATTATATTCTTCATGCCACGTTTCAATACAAATCGATATGCTCAGTAATACAATAATGGTACCCCATTTATATTCAATTATAGCATTCGAAAAAATAATTATAAAAATAATAATAATAATAATAATAATGATAATAATAATAATAATAATAATAATAATAATAATAATAATAATAATAATAATAATAATAATAATACTAATAATAATAATAATAATACTAATAATAATAATAATAATAACAATTTGTATAATATAATTTTGTATATATATATATACATATATATATATATATATATATTATATATATATATATATATATATATGCTATATATTGCATATATAAATATATTTTTCATTTATGATATATGCATAAATAATACAATTTATTATACTAATATTAAAATAATTTAAATTATAATAATAATTATATATTAATATATATTATAATATGTTGTTAATTAACATTTAATTATTAAATAATTTTTTTAATAAATTGGAAAATTAATATATTCGTAACAATCATTAAAACTAAATACACAATGTTAGATAAGAAAGATATCTTAAAAAGTTAGCCTTAATAAATATAAATATATATATATATATATATATATATAAATATATATTATATATATATATATATATATATATATATATATATATAATATCTGTGTAATATTTTATATAAAAGATATATATGTCAATATTGCAATACTATATAATGATAATACATAAGATATATACACTCATTAATTAATTTTTTAATGAAATTGGACATTCTTCCAAATGCGTATAAACAAGTTCCATATACCGATCTAGTAACCATAGTATTATATAGTATATATATATATATATATATATATATATATATATATATATAAATATATATATATATAAATATATATATATATAAATATATATATCAAAAAAGTTCATATATATCTACGTGTCATTTTTCGATGCGAAAGCTTTAAGAAAATAATCTCACAATCTGCCAATAATTTATAACGAAAGTTTATTGACTACAGAAATCTAGAACTCTCATGACACCGCAAATCCATATAGAAGTCCATGTACTTAATGTCGGGGAACTATTGTTCACTATCGAGTTTGTACTTCTAGGAACACTATGAATATTCCTTTCCCATTAGCATTTCGATTCGCCGCATATGAATTATAATAATTGAGCATATTTATTCAGTTTACACATATTTATTATATACTAAATATATTTATTTTATATAGGATATTTATATATATTTATTTGTGCAAATATTCTTATATATATATATATATATATATATATATATATATATATATATATGTATGTGTATATATTGATATTGTTTAAATGTAATCATTTTTTAACCACCTCCGTTTTATTTGTGTGGTTTACTTATTATTGTTAATTTTTTTAATATGAACTACATACTTATATATTTCTATTTTAATTAAAATATATATTGGGATATATTTATATTCAAGATTACCTTTTAGAAAATAAGATATAATTTAATAACTTATATAATGTTTATAATGTTAATAATGTTGAAAAATAGTTTTACCAAATTATTAACATTATATAAGTAAGAAATATATTATATAAGAAGGTGATATCTTATTTTCAAAAAATCAATCTTGAATATATATAATAATATATATATAAAGCATTTAAGTAAAGTCATCGCTAATTATAATTTAAAAAATGTACAGAAACAACTATTAAATAAAACATATTCATCGGTTATTAATTATTTATTATATTAATATCATAAGTATCTAATGTACAACAGATCTTACTTCAAAAATTGAATGTTTAACTATTTAATTATTAAAGATAATTGTAAATTTCATCCCTGCTTATAGATATTATTTAAATTACGTTATACAACAAATTAATGCATTTCACTTTTAATAAAATTCACACAATACAAATATTGTTAATAATAATATAACATAGCCATACATATATTTATGAAGTATATATATAAATATATTTGAATACATATGTATAGTCAAGCTATGCTTTTATTTTTCCAGAGTGTTATAATAATACATGATTTTTATATTTATAAACATTAAACATTAAATTATAAACATTAACACATATATATCTACATATAAATATATATATATATATATATATATATATATATATCTGAAATTAAAAAATCTCTATATATGATTGAAACCAAAAAAAAATGTACTTAAAAATGAACTTATTATATAATCAAATAAATGTATAAATTAATATATATTCAGACATTATTGCAACCTGTATAAGTCTACCATACATTATAAAGGTAAAACTTGATTGGACTAAATTATAAATCTTCACGAACCTCTTCGCCTATACTCGGTTATATCCATAGTCCCGGGTAGTGATTGGCAAGGCGTCGTCGTGTGTATATCTACCTTGGTTGTCTCGGCGCTAGTGAAATTTGCGAAGAGGAACCTGCCTTCCGAGAAATCTTTCTTATACTCTATATGGCGAGACTACGCCCACTTTAGATACGCCCATTCAAAATACGCCCACCGTGGCATCACTATATTTCTAAGGTCTGTATAAATTGATATGCGCTGGTAAAGCATATGACTATTTTAATATTCAATCAGTTATTTGAAACATGTGAAATAAGGGAGCTAACTATTTTTTTGTAAATATGAACTTCAAATATCTATACGACCTCATTAAAATCCATGAATGTATCAATTTTAATACGTACCGATTTTATTAAATATTGTTATGCAAAACTAAACTCCCTCTTTCTCTCTCTCTCTCTCCCTCTCGCCCTCTCTCTTTCTCTCTCTCTCTCTCTCTCTCTCTCTCTCTCTCTCTCTCGCTATATATATATATATATATATATATATATATATATATATATATATATATATATCTAGTGCTCTCTCTACCTAACGCTCACATTATCTCACTATGTGTATTGTATTCTTATAAAGAAATTTGTAAATCTTTCAAGGCACGTCATATTTTAAAATATAAACTTTAACATTATTTTAGGTTATGCCAATGTTTGTAGGAGTTCTTATTACTTTGATGTATTAAATCAATTATACTTTTGTTTTTCTATAGCTTTCGTTTTAGGCAATTTCTTTATTAATGACGGTAACTGAAAACAATAATATTATAGTAAATGGTAAATAATCTATTAGTTATGTATAATTACTGTGCTTAATTAATATCAATTCGCTACTAATATTGTAGAATGAATTCGCAAGAGAAAATAAGTAGGAGAGTGTGTGAAAGATTCTCATTGACTTATCACGTTAGCGTAGTTTTATTGTCTAAAGGATTATAAGTGGTCACGTAACATAAGTTACAGAGACTACGGTATATTCGAGATGTTCTTCAACGGATAGGATAGGCTTACGTATATGGCTGCATTAACATATATATCTCATATACGTATATTGTATTACAGGCTGTATTTTATTAAGTCGAGTTCTTTTATCCGATATCAGAAACTTTTCTGGCTTAATTTGGCGTATTTTAACCATATATTTTATAAACTATCAACATATATAAAATCATTATTTTTATTTCTAACAATAGTCTGTGAATTGGTCCACTAATTGTATTTCATTTTATAACTAATTTTGTTGTCTGGTCGGAGAACTGAACATATGATATCAGTATATATCTTAACTATGTATTCACATAACCAGTTATGTAACCTATAGTATATATACTATGAATTGATCCAATCACTATATTATAAAAAATATACACGTAATATAGCCGGAGGCTTGAACTTGATTAATATGATGTAACTATATATTATGTAACAATGAAGGGTGTTTACGGATAAATATATAGGAAAATACAATGATCTCTCCCACTCTCCCACTCTCCCACTCTCCCTCTCTCCCTCTCTCCCTCTCTCCCTCTCTCCCTCTCTCCCTCTCTCCCTCTCTCCCTATCTCCCTCTCTCCCTCTCTCCCTCTCTCCCTCTCTCCCTCTCTCCCTCTCTCCCTCTCTCCCTCTCTCCCTCTCTCCCTCTCTCACTCTCCCTCTCTCCCTCTCTCCCTCTCTCCCTATATCCCTCTACCCCTCTCACCCTCTATCCCTATCTCCCTCTCACCCTCTATCCCCCCCTCTCTCTCTCTCTCTCTCTCTCTCTCTCTCTCTCTCTCTCTCTCTCTCTCTCTCTCTCTCTCTCTCTCTCTCTCTCTCTCTCTTTCTCTCTCTCTCCCTCTCTCTCTCTCCCTCTCTCTCTCTCCCTCTCTCTCTCTCTCTCCGCCCAGTTAACTTCATCGGTTATATTCAAACCAGATATTAGCGATATTAAACAATCACTTTTTTTACGGTTAAACATTAAACTCTATAAATTGTATTCGAGTATTATTTTGTAGTACCAAGTACCAGGCATACAGTTATACTTATACTTCGTTTAGTGAGTAATGTATTCATAGTTATTCAGTAGTTCAGCGTATATGCGTTAGACTGTTAATTATTCACGCGGCAATGATGACAGTATACAGCCAGGGAGGTTAAACATATCCAATCAATCGACGTGCAAAATTGTTTAATCCGGTGCGTCGATGCATATGTTGAATTCCGAATGATAAATTAATTTTGATAAACTGATTACTTATCAAAATAATAATTATATAATACATTTCCTTTGAGAATTTGGTGATTCTGAATTTGCATTACGATGTTTCTATTATTTACTCTGGAGGAAGTTTAGAGGATCTTAATAAGCGATTCTTTTAATGTTTTTAGTTATATAATCAATAATTCTAAAGTTCCTGGATTTAAACAAATTTATGTGCGTAATAGTATATACTGATTAGTAGTTACAAATTAATTTTTCATGTTTTCACATATGCACACTATATACACATATACACATGTCATTATGTATATATATACGTACACATACCATACACATACACACACACATACACATATACACATGTCATTATGTATATATATACGTACACATACTATACACATACGTACACACATACACATATACACACGCATTATCATTATCTCTAACATAAACACGCATACAAAAGCATGAACACAAATCGTATTTTTGTCAATTTTATTTGCAAGTTCTAATTAATCTCCAATAAACATAACAACACTTTGAACTGCCCTCAAATCGGAGTTTCATAAATTAGTATATTTAGGACACCAGCTATTCAATATTTATAAATATTATAAATATATTTACATCTGATTTCAACTTAAAAATGACTTCTTATATTATTAATACATATATATACATCAACCAAGTTTAAATACTTACCAGGAACCATAAAATAAATTTTAAAATTGTACTATTGATAAAGAAATTTACCATAGAAACTACCTGCAATTTAACTAATTCAAGGTTGAATGCATTTCATTTGATAAGCCTAATAATACATACCATCACTTACAAACTACTTTAACTATATTAGGTTTACTACTTCATTCTAACTTAACATTTGAAAAACAAATAGCATTGATACTACAAAATTTTACAACAAAATGTAACAATACATATAATATTTTCTGAACCACGCATGTCCTACAATACTAATATCCGACTATTATACCAACATTCGACTACACTAACTCATTACTGACTGATGCTAGGTTCCAGGAAAATACGTCTACAAAGTGGCAACTTAACTAAATAATGGATTAAATTTACAGACATATTTTTAAATTCCCAAATTAGTTCATAACTTACATTACAAAAAAACCTACTGGCTGAAACTCTGGACCATACCCAATACTATAATATCATACTCACTATTATACACAGAAAACGCCACAGATATATCAATTAGACTTTTCAATTTAAAGATACAAATATCTTATATCTTATACATTGTAATACATCTTTAATCTTTCGTTATATCTCCCTAAAAATATATTTCCTCATTTATATGATTTTTTTCTTTTTCCAGATGAATATTTTACGACAAAAACTATAAAAATTTATCTTAAATAAATTTAATTTGGCAAATCAATCTTGATATATGTGTTAAAATGTATAGACACGTATGCACACGCAACTATATACATACACACATACGTACACACAAACATGTCAAATACCTGACACAAGAACCATTTATCAGTGATTCGCTAATGCTCACCTATTACGCAACCCAGCTCAATTACATTCACGACCACGCGACTCAAAATATCACCGTCTGTCGTCATTTCCGCTATGTGAGTTACTGCGACTTCCATCGTCGAGATCTTACTTACCAAAGATACATATAAAATGGTAGGTCGAGTATGTAACCGAACGGTCGAGTATGTATCGTGTTTTACTATAATAGGTACCTTATACATTGGCAAGTTGACGACCGATAACTCACGAAGACAACATATATAAATATGTACACAATCATTTACTTATTTACATCGATACACACGCTTAATATACTTTGCATACATATTGCGGATGTACAATCTCAGAAAACTAATATAGCTTAGATTAACTTTTTAATGCTACTTAACTTCTGGACGACTGATTTACCTTCGTAATAACTAACTACTACTTATCTTCTAGGATATTACTTTAACTAATAACTATTTCTTATCTGCTACGCTATTACTTTAATTAATAACTACTAATTATCTTCTAGGATATTACTTTAACTAATAACTACTACTTATATGCTACGCTATTACTTTATGTTAATAACTACTACTTATCTTTAGGATATTACTTTATGTTAATAACTACTACTTATCTGCCACCCTATTACTTTAACTAATAACTACTACTTATCTGCTACGCTATTACTTTAATTTCAGGACTACCACTTTAACTTTATAACTACTATTTTTATTTCAACACTACTAGTTTACTATAATAAAGAAGTTACATGTGCATTATTATTAATATTTTACTCACTATTATCAGATTCAGTAAAAAAATTACATTACACAATAAAAAGATTATCAACAAGTCCACAAGACTTCTCATTCGACTAAATAAAAAAAGATTATGTAACTGAATTACAGAATTACTGCACCAATTCAAACATATGACTACAATAAACTATATTAAATAACAATGTTTAAAGATAACAAAATTTCTGACAAAATTAGTATTCATTAACGACCATATACCTTTATACAACTAATTGACATCGAGGCGAATGATATAAAATTAATATTAAAATACTTATATTGAGATTATATTCTCTTAAAAAAATACGGAAAGCGCAAATTTAGCTTTACTTCTATATATAATTAGAATCATATCCGAACAAATTAATTTCCTTGAAATTATCTTCTTACAAGTAAGCTAAATAGAATCATGTTAAAATAACTATATACTTTTATATACTTATTATATTCTACCATACTTACATTTAGGTTTTCCTATATATCAAATATTTAAAAGACATACGTATTATTTAAAATATTTATTTCAAGAATACAACACTTTGCCATATAAAATAATATAATATTTATTTGTCGATTGTAATTGATAAAATATTTACCTTACGATACATTTTTTTGTATTATAACAAACGACAACGTTGTAGAAAATTTTGTAGACTTCTAAAAATGCAGTGACGTTTAAATTTTCTATTTACTGAAACGCAGTTGGCCCCTATTAATTCTTGTATAATATTATATAGTATTTATATAAAGCAGTAATTATATATAAATTTCATCAGCATTTCATATATAATTGTCAGGAATCTATTATCATTTAACTTATTTAAACTTAATATATAAAATATATAGCAGTTTAGATTAAGTTATATTATAATTTATCCACATAGTGTTTACTGATATCCATATATATATATATATATATATATCATATAATAAGTAGATTATATAATAATATATGTTATATCATTGTATAAATATATATTATTATTTTATAGAATGTATAGCAAATATACATTATAAATGAAATATATATAAAAATGGAATTTTCTTTCAATAATAATTATATGATTATCGAATAAGGGATCCTAATAAATTCATCTCGAGTTTAACTACAAACAAATACATATGTTTATACTAATATTTGTTTGTCTGTGCATCTATATTTTAAACATAGTATATAGGAATTACGAATAAATATGAATCTATTAAGAAATAAAATGTATTTTAATTATATTTAAATATAATATATCTTTAATCTTTAAACCTTTATGTATTGAATTTCTACAAACATTTCATTTGTATACTTTTTAACATTCTAATTAACTCCTAATAATTAAATAGTTTTCTTAAACTCTTTATGTTAAATTGACTATTACATATTTATTTATATGAATATTAATTATTTGATTTAAAACTATTTCCTTATTTATTTCCTTACCTATTTTTTTGTATTCAATTCTATATGATTTAATAGTTTCTTTTATTTAAACGAGACCTATATTATTTGTATAATCTTTAAAATGATTACTTTCTACACGGTACATTTAAATGTATATTTATTTTTATCATTATTTAAACATTTGTATTATATAGGTTAATTACTTATATGTTTTAGTTACCAACTTAACGTTAGGAGATACATATAAAGCTATATTATCTTATGTCATGGAATGACTATTCTATTAGAGTCTAATACATATGTATATGCTAGAATATAGTTGGATATATCAAATATATAATCTAATCAAGGTAACCAACCTCATAATAATATTGATTGATTGAAATAAAAAAATGATATTTATATATATAAACATATGTTTTTATTCATAATTAAAAGTTTCAAAACTAAATTTAATTCCAAAGTCAAATTCGAAAGCCATCCATTTCAACACAATTCCAACTATAAATTATTATTATTTATACACATATATACAAATATACATACACACTCATACAACTTTACCATAAATATGTATATATATAGTAATTACATATATGTATATACAATTATATTTATATATATATATATATAAATATATATATATGTATATATATATATATATATATATGTATATATATATATATATATGTATATATATTCATAAGCAATGTATTGTACGAATATAATATAACATTTTCTTTACTATCGTATATTTTAGGATCACTAAAAGAGTACATATCAGAACATAATAAAGAGATGACGCAATATTTGGTATGACGATGATGTGACCGGTATCAGTTGACAATTTCTCGTAACTCAACTCAATTGTCTAATATAAAACGGCACTCCGCACCTCACGTCGTACGAATTAATTGGGCGTTTTAGGACAGCTAGGTTTATCTTCTCATATTGTGAACGCCCAGAGATCTCTCGTGTACATTGATTTGTATAATCGACTGTCTGTAGTAATAAAGCGAATTGCGTTTACATGCGAAAACCATACGAACACAATATACCATATCACAGGTGTGAATATGAATATGCGTATTTATTTCAGCAGACATTATATATTACATAACTACTATATTTTCTGCGAAACTTTCTAATCGTGGGAATTAATTGGGCGTTTTAGGACAGCTAGGTTTATCTTCGCATATGAGAAGATAAACGCCCAGAGATCTCTCGTGTACATTGATTTGCATAATCGACGGTCTGTAGTAATAAACTTATTCGTTACGGTAAATTCAAAACGCGATGGCGCGCAATAATTCCTAATACGATTATTTATAACATCGAACATCGGATACGAAACTTATTAGATATAATGACTAATTAAACTATTTAAGAGCGGAGATACAGTCACCCCAGTTGGAAATATATAATTACTGTATATTTCATATATGGACATGTTTACAATGTTTACTGACTAGTTGATTCGGTCATTAAAAAAATGCTACGTACATTCTTAAATATTTCAATTTATTCTAAATTTAACTATAAATATACATATATAAATATATATATATATATATATATATATATATATATATAAATATATATATATATATATATATATAATTATATATATATATATATATATATATATATATCCAACAATACTATCAAAATGAAATTAACGATACAAAAAGTATATTGAAAATATTAACTTATCTGATCAATTGTTTTATATGAAATATTATGAATGTATATAAATAGTTAATAATACTATCATATATATAGTTTTAGTTTATATAGTTTTAGTTTATAAATGCATTGTAGACTATGTGAAACTAAGATTAGTTCTCTAATGAAAATCTGGAGTTTAAAAAGTTAACAATATGAACAATAATACAAATAATTAAAATTAAAAATAAGTTACAGATGAAAAATATAGCGAACACAATTATCATAACCTATGTATACAATATTTAATAATTGTAATTAATTATAATTAATAAGTGATATTATAGTAATCTATTTATGGTTATTTTTAACTTTCGCGTAGTAATAAATCATGTCATCAATGTTAGACATGTTCTATATTATTTCCATTTTCATCTATTTCCAGATTACAGATATTCACCAATATTTGTAAATATATGTAAATATATTTATTATCAATTTATTAATCATACTAATATTAATTTTATTTGATTAAAATTACTTTAATTGTTACATTAATCAAGCTAGTTTTTATACATGAATATCACACTGAGTACATTTTTAGTGTTTGATATATAATCATAACTATAATTGAATAACCATGGTTGCTTTGCTTAAGGAATAATGACATTTGTGTAAGTATAGCAAGTATTCATAAAGAGATATCCCTAAAAAGAGAGGGATGTATAGGGAAGGAGGTGTAGAGAAGAAGGTATATAAAGCGAGGTGTAGAGAGGGAGATATAGTGAAGGAGTTGTAGAGATGCATGTATAGAGAGGGAGTTATAGAAGGAGATATGGAGAGGGATATATATATATATATATATATATATATATATACATATGTAGTTACTTTTAGAATTATGCTTATATTGTTATATAAATAGATTTGTAATTTAAACAAATTAGATAGATATTATTTGTAATTATTCTATTTAAATTATTTTCATGCAATTTTTTTAGCTTAGAGTTACTAAATATTTTATAAACAATTGCAGATATTTTTGACATAAGTATTATATAATTATATCACAGTATTATTTAATTACGTATCATTGTTATACATTATCGTTACTATTTAAGTCGGAGGAATACACCAGCAAGTAAATAGAATTTATTTAGAGACTTATCAATGTATTCTTATGTTCAGGATATATATTTATATATGTTATCTTATGGAATGGATATAGAATTGATAAGATTATTGAAGATACATTCGATTTTAATATACTCCTTTAAAATATGGATATAATTTTATAAATATAAGAAATGATGACAGGAAATATATATAACCTGTTTATAGTCACCCTTTATATAACACCACTATCTGGATATAAATAATGTACTAGTCACCAATGGTGTATACAGTTCAACTCATAATTATATCATAGATGAGATCCTATGGTATTTTTTATATTGATCATATATATATATATATATATATATATATATATATATATATATATATATATATAATAGCTTTGCTGTTTTTTATATTCATGATTAGTAGTTGCAATTGTGTATTACATAATTTTATATAATATTAACTTCATTTGAGTAGACAATATTAAATCTTACGAAATATGATTTTAATTTTGACATAATTACTGCAAATATTTATATATTTATATATTTATAAGGTTAAAAACGAATTTGAATAATAATGTTAATAAGATATTTCCAAGATAAGTTATTATCAAAACATACACGTAACATGTATTTTACATACATATAATATACAATATATATAATATAATATATATACATCAATATATAATAATTAAATTTAATAACATTCCTAAAACGGAATTCTTTATTATATAACTGCTAATAAATAAATGTAAAAGAGGCAAATTGAGTTTCAAATCAAAAAAGTCAAAGATAAATTACATATTGCGTAATCAATAAAATAAAAATATTGTAATCACTCAATGAATGTTTAATAAATATACCATGTGTAATTGATCTCATAAAAATAGATAGTGATAATAAATATAATCGTATAGAAAATATGTGAGAACCATTTATATTCACTTGTCTTTGATGAGAGACTTAATAAATAACGGTATTTGATCCGATGAAAAATGAATTAATGATTTGAGAAGACTAGATTTTTGTAATTAAGTAACTAAGTCAATGATAGTAGTTATTATAAATATTCAACTTTGCATTCTTTTTGATCCAAAGTTTTTGACCGCTTTTTTCCTTTCAGTCTAAAATAAATTTCAGAAAACTAAATAACACATGATTATAAACTTATTTGATCTAATTTGATCTATAATGATGTATAAACAAAATACACATATATATTTTGTTATATAATATAATTTATTATATCTTTTATATAAATATACAAAATAGCTCATTATGTTTTGTTTCATTAGAATTATTACTGTTGGCTGATAAGAAGGGTGATTTGAAGTCAATATCTTTAAGATAACTTACCTCCAACAAGATATGAGAATAGCGATATAGATGATAAACAATATCGAGAAGCATAATATGTAAACTATCATGACTCTTCTATGTCGATCTATTAAGGTATGGATATTTACTTATTACATTACTTAAGGTAGAGCATTATATTGTTAGTTGTTGTAGACATAATGTTGGGGAAATAGTTAAGAGGGAATAGTCAATGATGTATAGAGATGGAGGCATAGATAGAGAGGTATAGAGAGGGAGGTGTAGAGAGGGAGGTGTAGAGGTAGGTATAGAGAGAGATAGGTATAGAGAGAGATAGGTATAGAAAAGGAGGTATAGAGAGGAAGATATAGAGAGAAAGGTATAGAGAGGGAGATGTAGAGGGAGATATAGAGAGAGAGAGAGAAGTATAGAGAGTAAGGTATAGAGAGGGAGGTATAGAGGAAGGTATAGAGAGAGAGGTATAGAGAGGGAGGTATATAATGGAAGGTATAGAGAGGGAGGTGTAGAGGGAGGTGTAGAGAGAGAGAGAGGTGCAGAGAGAGGTGTAAAGGGAGGTCTAGAGAGGGAGGTGGTTAGAAAGGTATAAAGTAGGTTATAGAGAGGTAGCAATAGTTTTAAATACTTTCTGGAGATTGAGATTATATTTGAAATTAGATTTTATATTTTACGTTTTTATAAATTATTAACATTCGTAATTACGATAATAACTTAAGTTTTTGATTTTAATTACTAACTTAATTAAATAATTTTAATTAATCATTTATACAACAAAGTTTGGAGTTTACTTCAATTATTTGACCATAATAATTGTTCTTTAGTCAATGCAGATTTATTTTTTTATTAATTAACTTAATATAATCTACTCAATATTTCAATTTACATTTTTACTAACATTCATTTTCAATCATTTGTTCCGGCAATGTAGAATTAACTATAAAATGATAAATTGCATTGTTGAATATTAAAAAATGGTAAAAATTATTAATATACAACACGGTGTTATTCACTTTTTTGCTATATATCGAAAATATAATATAGAATGTAATGTCAATATTACTTATTCATAAACGATATTATAAATTTAATTCAAATTCTATACAAATGACTATTATTATTATTATTATTATTATTTAATTTATTATAGAAATTCAAAAGAAATGGGTTCACATTTAACCTATGCTACAGTTTACTGACCGAATGTACAGGTTTATAAGTAAAATGCATGTAATAGAAGATGGCACTGACCGCAACTGGCGTGAGGTTTTTGCAGGAGGTTGTACGAAGGACAGGCCTTACAAATTAATCTCTCAAAGCTGTACTCTCCATCAGCGCAAGTCTGACATCTAGCCTCGGAATTTGATGTGGATGGCATCCAAATCGAGTATATGCTACATTCGACTGAGAGATAGGTATGGAGGTCAGAGTGGTAGGGCAGAGAGTGAGTTTGGGAAGTGTATGGATGGGAGAGGCTTAGCGTTGGGTTGGGGTAAAGTAGTAGTGGAGTGTCTTGCAGAATACAGGCGTAGGTAATATGCAGAGAGTTGATATTGTAGTTAAAGGATGATATAGAAATATAGAGTGTAAGATATTTGTGTAAGATAAGTAGTTTATAGACACGAGTAGACAAAAGGCTAGCTGTCAAATACAATCTCCATAGTCGATTACTTGAAGTCAATTCCAAAAGTTTCATAAGTATTGATAACAAAGTATTACTTTAGTTTATAAGAAGATGTTCTATGAGGGTATCTAAATCTCTCCTATACCGAGTATATTATCGGAGTGCGGTATGTGTATGTGTGTGTGTGTATGTGGTACGTAGACTATTCCAGAACATATGTGAGAGTTAATCAGGCTTGAGTTAATGGGCATGCGTGATTATTTAATAGGGACTTCGTTGTAACACCGAGATAACGGAATACCACTATCAGCTAACTGCAGTATATCCCGCTATAGCTGGGCTGCTGGTAATCACTGCAAATGACCTCTTGGGTCATCTGAGACCTCGACAAGGTCACCGTGAGTCGTTCGTCGTCGTGTATCGGTAGGGAAATCGATTTCGTCTCGACGTGAAGGAGTTTCAGCTCTTCAATAGCATTCTGTATATCTGCAACAGCGAGGAGAGATAAAGAGATAACAATAACTTCTTGGTCCTTCTTTAATCTATTCTTTATACACGGAATAGATAATTGAATTATTATTATAAAGCATCCTAGGAATGCTTTCATGTTATTTTAGTTGTTTAGATTATATGTAAAATAATAAAACTATAACTGACGTGTATTCATAGGGTATATATATATATTTTAACTTAACTTGGGTGAAACAAATTAAGAAAAGTCGAATACTTTTGTTACCTATAACATATAGTGATTTAATTTATCTAAATATATCAGATCGTCATCAGCTTATTATGTAACCAAACTATTTGTAATTAATTATACATTGAATGATGAAATACACACACACACACACACACACACACACACACACACATTCGCACATATATACGCAGATTCACGCACAAACATATATATATATATATATATTTCTATATATATATATATTTCTTATATAACCTTTCATGCTTTTATTCTGCGTAATTGTCATATTAATAAATAATCTATCTTCATTGTCTCCATTGTTTGTATTATCTTCTACCGTTCTCTAAAAATATCGTTATTATGAAATATCGGTAATATTATATAGTATTATCTAATATAGCATACATACACATGGCATACATATATATTCTGCCCTTCTGAAATAAATGTTTAATCTCTTTTTGCTAAATTAAAAATACTTTTACTATAAAGTATTAATATTTTATTTATTTACATATGATTAAGGAAACTATTTTTTTAAGAACTGACCTTTGACCGGTGTTGGGTGTGGTTACAATTGACGCTATCCACGGTCACGTGGCACGTATTCCGTTTGGTACAAGTGAGTATTTCGCCAGCCATAGAAGTCGCTGCCATTTCAAGGTCGCGACGTAACCTCCTAGTATCACAACCTTCGCAGTGGTACGGAGATGACGTACTGATATGCAGTCGTGTAGCCACTGGAACACTGGTGCCTGGATGAACGGTTATACAATTATACTGGGTGTATTAATATTGTAACGTCGAAATAAAGCTTTAACCGATAACGAATTCTCCCGAGTACAGGAATAATGAATAAATACGATGTTAGCCATGCACTTAACGGAAGATTATTTAAAAAATAACATGTATTGCATGCAACATCTACTATATAACTGCAATGTAATTGGTATAGGAATACACACGGACCACTCACTCACTGGGTACACGTGTACATAACGATGGCTAGGTACATATGATACTACTACTCAACGGGTACACAAGTAATGCTCGTCGGGTATCCAACGCAATAAGGGAGACCAACGTTCGCAGGATGGCAGAGGTGCGTTTGGTAGAATACTGGCCGGCCACGTAAAATCCGTACTCGGTCCGCAGTGCAACCGCGCGGGAATGTCCAGAGAAGTGGACATCGCATGACCAGTTGGACAGACCACTTGACACACCACAGTCGAACCGCCGACCGTAGAGCCTCCGGCTAAACCGGAAGTCGTTAAGCAGTCGAGTTTTCCGCCAGGAGGTGACTGTAGTACAGGACATTCTGAGATGATGAGGTTTTGGTTTAGTGAGTGTGGAGTTGTGATTGAGTATGTAAATGTATGGGTACGTATATGTGTTTGTGGATTTATGTGTTTACGGGAGTGGGTGTAGGTGTGAATGATTAAGATCATGTATAGGATGGTGTATTGATTGTGAGTCATATCATGAAATAATTTGTATTCAGTATAAAAATACATTTCTCGTAATGTTTTGATTGGGAATTTAGTGAAATTTAAAGTAATATGAATAAATGAATAAATGAATAAATTAGTAAAATTAATGAATTATAAAAAAAATCTTCTCGATCTATATTTAACTGTTTAATAATTACTTAATTATCACTGAATATTGGTTTTTGGAGTTCTAGAGAAACAATTCTATAAATATATTTATTTGATTATTTTGCATTCTGGGAATAGAACCTCGTTTTGAACAAAATATAGGTAAGTATGTTTAGTCCAATAACTACCGAATAAAATAAATCTGATAAACAAGAACTTATTAAGCTAACTACTTTACTATGTGTGTTTAATGTAATATACTCTGCTAAGTAATGAGGAGTAGGACTATCCAGCACTATAAGTGGAATGTAATTGAAATGAGTATTTGAATCATATAACTAAGTAGTAGCAATATATTTAGTAACAATATATTTAGTAACAATATATTTAGTAACAATATATTTAGTTACAATATATTTAGTAACAATATATTTAGTAACAATATATTTAGTAGCAATATATTTAGTAACAATATATTTAGTAGCAATACATTTAGTAACAATATATTTAGTAGCAATATACTTAGTAACAATATATTTAGTAACAATATATTTAGTAACAATATATTTAGTAACAATACATTTAGTAACAATATATTTAGTAGCAATATATTTAGTAACAATATATTTAGTAGCAATATATTTAGTAACAATATATTTAGTAATAATATATTTAGTAGCAATATATTTAGTAACAATATATTTAGTAACAATATATTTAGTAACAATATATTTAGTAACAATATATTTAGTAACAATATATTTAGTAACAATATATTTAGTAGCAATATATTTAGTAACAATATATTTAGTAACAATATATTTAGTAGCAATATATTTAGTAACAATATATTTAGTAACAATATATTTAGTAACAATATATTTAGTAACAATATATTTAGTAACAATATATTTAGTAACAATATATTTAGTAACAATATATTTATTAACAATTTATTTAGTAACAATATATTTAGTAACAATATATTTAGTAGCAATATATTTAGTAACAATATATTTAGCAACAATATATTTGGTAATAATATATTTAGTAACAATATATTTAGTAGCAATACATTTAGTAATAATACAAATTCAGGTAATTTCATTTTAAGAAGTATATACATAATTTAATATTACATCCAAATGCATCCAAATGCATCCAAATACATCCAAATACATCCAAATACGTCCAAATACGTCCAAATACATCCAAACACATCCAAATACATCCAAATACATCCAAATACATCCAAATACATCCAAATACATCCAAATACATCCAAATACATCCAAATACATCCAAATACATCCAAATACATCCAAATACATCCAAATACATCCAAATACATCCAAATACATCCAAATACATCCAAATACATCCAAATACATCCAAATACATCCAAATACATCCAAATACATCCAAATACATCCAAATACATCCAAATAGATTTAATGATAATATTTTTAAATATTGATATCCATTAACTTGAAATATACTTGAAAAAATTATTTGTACTTCAGTTTAGTTAAACTACATTCAAGCCGATGTCTGAACATACTTCTAGATGTAGTTGATAATTGTATCTTGGTTAAATGAATGGAACTCACAAATATATATATTTCAGCATCAATCAATCTATTGTGTTATTCATTAGGATTTTGTTTAGAGTCTACAAAATTCAATTAAGATTTATTAACACTAATTTATATGCAAATAACCGCTATTCTATAACATAATTATGATATATGTTAGAAAATAGTCACTGGTAATTTATAGTCACTGTACACTGTACATTGTACAGTGCATATCGTACATTATACATTATAGAGTGTACTGAACAGTGAACAGAGTAATATAGAGATGTAAAGGTTATTGATGGGTTTACACAATTTACACTCGGTATTATGGATTACTACATAGGTATTATTTCCTATTCATGTTAAATATATATATATACATATATATATATATATATATATATATATATATATATATATATATATATATATATATTTAGATGAATGCAGATATGAGAATACATATCTACATGTGATTAATAAACTTGCGTATTTTAACAATATTAATAAGCGATTGTATCTAAAAAACTGAATGTTTTCATTTTATATTTTTTAAATAAGAAATTCAAAATTCAAAAAAGTATATTATAAAAATAAAAATGGTTACAAGTAGAAAATGTCTGCTATTTTTTTTAAATGTAGAAAATAATTACCGGTATAAAATGATATCTAAGGCAAAGTTTTTAGGTATATTGTTAGTAGTTTTAAGTAGATTTAACTAGTTAAAATTAATGTTTTATGGAGACATGTTAATTGTATTTATTATATGTATTGTATTTATTGTATTTATTGTATGTATTGTATTTATTGTATGTATTGTATTTATTGTATTTATTGTATTTATTGTATTTATTGTATTTATTGTATTTATTGTATGTATTGTATTTATTGTATTTATTTTATTTATTGTATTTATTGTATTTATTGTATTTATTGTATTTATTGTATTTATTGTATTTATTGTATTTATTGTATTTATTGTATTTATTGTATTTATTGTATTTATTGTATTTATTGTATTTATTGTATTTATTGTATTTATTGTATTTATTGTATTTATTGTATTTATTGTATTTATTGTATTTATTGTATTTATTGTATTTATTGTATTTATTGTATTTATTGTATTTATTGTATTTATTGTATTTATTGTATTTATTGTATTTATTGTATTTATTGTATTTATTGTATTTATTGTATTTATTGTATTTATTGTATTTATTGTATTTATTGTATTTATTGTATTTATTGTATTTATTGTATTTATTGTATTTATTGTATTTATTGTATTTATTGTATTTATTGTATTTATTGTATTTATTGTATTTATTGTATTTATTGTATTTATTGTATTTATTGTATTTATTGTATTTATTGTATTTATTGTATTTATTGTATTTATTGTATTTATTGTATTTATTGTATTTATTGTATTTATTGTATTTATTGTATTTATTGTATTTATTGTATTTATTGTATTTATTGTATTTATTGTATTTATTGTATTTATTGTATTTATTGTATTTATTGTATTTATTGTATTTATTGTATTTATTGTATTTATTGTATTTATTGTATTTATTGTATTTATTGTATTTATTGTATTTATTGTATTTATTGTATTTATTGTATTTATTGTATTTATTGTATTTATTGTATTTATTGTATTTATTGTATTTATTGTATTTATTGTATTTATTGTATGTATTGTATTTATTGTATTTATTGTATTTATTGTATTTATTGTATTTATTGTATTTATTGTATTTATTGTATTTATTGTATTTATTGTATTTATTGTATTTATTGTATTTATTGTATTTATTGTATTTATTGTATTTATTGAATTTATTGTATTTATTGTATTTATTGTATTTATTGTATTTATTGTATTTATTGTATTTATTGTATTTATTGTATTTATTGTATTTATTGTATTTATTGTATTTATTGTATTTATTGTATTTATTGTATTTATTGTATTTATTGTATTTATTGTATTTATTGTATTTATTGTATTTATTGTATTTATTGTATTTATTCTAATTTTGTATTTATGGTAAGAAATTTTTAATTTAAGCCCATGTTAATATTTAGTATTTTTGTATTTAATTTAGAGACTGTACAAAGAGTAGAGCTTTAATATATATTCAATGTCATCAAAATAAAGAGTATAATCAACATCAGTTGATTGGTGAAATCGTGTATTGAGATATTAGTACATTTAAAAAAGTACAGGTATTGACTGTAAAGTTATATTACTCAATGCTTTATTTTATAAGAGTACGATTTTACTGTCAATGTATATAAAGTGTGTATACATCGTACATATCGTGTGTATGCGTGTGCATGTGTTTGTATATGCTTGTATGCGTGTACATGCGTTTGTATGTGAGTTATAGCATGTGCATTTGTTTATAGACTAGTTTATTTGTTTGAATGTATTTCGTTGCGTTGGTATTTGCATGCATAGGTATGCATTTGTATACATTTGATGTGTTTGTCTGCGTCTGTATGTGTTTTTAAGAACATATACATATTTGTAAGCGATTGTATGGAGAAAGTGTCTACCCCACTACATCAACTCAACTCAAATGTTTTCATTAAACCTACATGTCATCTATGTCATTATAAACTCGTCATGCAAAATAAACAATAGTCACCATTGTACTGCATTGTACTTGCTAGCAGATAAAGCTAATGGTAGCATTGTGTTGCAATCATTAGCGATATCAACTTTAAAGATGAACCCGAATATCGTCTGCTATAATGAATTTCTAGTAGATTTATTTTTCTAGTTCTTTATATAGACTTTATACCTTATATATGTGATGTGTGTATGAATAGTGTATGTGAGATGTATTTAACATGTATGTGAAGATTATGACAGTTATGTAAATAAGTTACGTATCCTGTATGGGTTTGGTTTATGTCATGTTTATGATAGCTCTATATATATATGTTATATTTCAATTGTGTGTATCACATGTGTATAGATGTATGTGTTTGGTGGGTGTCGAGTATGTGGCAGGTGTGAGTGAGGTGTGAATGAGGTGAGTGTCAGATTTGTGGCAGGTGTGTATCAGGTATTTGTCAGGTATGTGGCAGGTATATGTCAGGTTTGTGTTAGCATCTAACAAATAGAAGTAATAGTTTTGTAAAATCCTTGTTGGACTAAATACAAAATAACAAAGGAAATTATGCAATAAAAAGACAAAAAACTCACTTTAATTTTAACATCTGTAAATATTGTAGGTTATTTTATTTTATATTGTATTTCAGATATATTTATTTTGAAGATAGAATATTTATTAATATTTTAACCATTTTATATAATAATGAAATGAACCTTTTTTCTATGAATGACAAAACGTCTTTATAAATGTATATACTACAGTCTACAATATAGACTCTGTTTAGTGAAATTATTGGATATTATATTTATTGCTGTTCAGTCTAGTCTAGTACGTCGACACATAATGCTTCTGTGATATTTTAAGTACTTCTAGCGGGTATTCGCTGTTATCTATATTAGTACAGTATCGACTTTACAACCTCACGTTATCTTAGATCCGATGTAATCGCCGTGAAATGACTTCGCTAGTATTTCCAATAGGAACTCGCCACTTCGTTACTATCGTTACTCTCGTTACTCTCGTTACTCTCATAACCATCCGCGTCACTTAATCTCTTACCCTTAATCTCGTACCCTTAATCTATTACCCTTAATCTCTTACCCTTAATCTATTACCCATAATATCTTATACTCAATTTCTTACCCTTGCAAGTTACATCATTGCAAACACGTTGCTCCAGTTTACTTCCTATACAAATTGGTCCGCCATATCTGGGTTTCGGAACGGTGCAGGATCGATTGCGTGTCTGAATTCCCGCTGAACCGAGGGACCGACATATTTGGCTGCAAGATGACCATACTGTCCATTGCGACCACCCACCGGCCACTGTAATCGGAGAGTGTTTTAAATCCGGGTATTTATAGTTTTAGATTTCATAGTGAGCGATTATAAATAATACCCCTCAATTTATTAGAATAATAGTTTCTTTTTTATAGATTTAAAAAGTATTGCATAATGAATCTATGATTATTTATTAGCCATTACCCGATGTATTCTAATAAAAAGGTCAGTAAGGATTAATCACACTGAAGAAGTAGTGATATATATGATAGGAATGGTGCTGGGTGGCATATTGATTGTTATGACAGGTGATTACCAGTAAATAGGATATGTTATGCATCTAGTTTAGAAGATAATTTTATATATATATATATTATTAGTTCTAAAAATAAAAAATAATAATTATTATAATGAAATTAATAACAAAACGACTCATAATTAATAAATGTAACTTATATTAAAATAACTTATAATAAAGTGACTTATAATAAAGTGACTTATAATAAAGTGACATATAATAAAGTGACATATAATAAATTGACAAATGATAAAGTGACATGTAATAAAGTGACATATGATAAAGTGACATATAATAAAGTGACATATAATAAAGTGACATATAATAAAGTGACATATAATAAAGTGACATATAATAAAGTGACATATAATAAAGTGACATATAATAAAGTGACATATAATAAAGTGACATATAATAAAGTGACATATAATAAAGTGACATATAATAAAGTGACATGTAATAAAGTGACATGTAATAAAGTGACATATAATGATTTACTTTACCCTTGAGTCGTTGACAAAATCTGCCTGAAAATGAATCTTCACATTGGCAACGGTAATTTTTCTCTGATAATGAAATGCACGTGGAGTTATTCTCACATTTAGATTTCAAACAATCATAGAAAGTTTTCTCACATCTTCGGCCTAGTGTAAAGAAATATGTGTCATCAGATTAGTATTGGTACTCAGTCGGTAACCATGGTCACTGCAGTTTACTTTTGAGATATATTCAGCTTAATTTAACTTCAATAAATTGTATTGATATTCGAAGAATCACGTATTAATGAAAAATAATTATTACTTAAAGAACTATGAGAAAGTAAATATATGTAATATGGATTCGGTCATTAATTATATAAATTAATGTTATGTATGTTTACATTAAACCACTACTAGCCAGTACCATAGTGTTTATTAGCGCATTTACATCGGTGAGTTCTTCCATACCGCAGACAACTCCCCCCGTTCACGCATGGGAAGATTAAACAACTTTGTATGGCTGCAGAGGTCGATTAAATAAGTTCAAAGAAAGCATTTTATCGATCGCTAACGCAGTGATGGAACTTAACTCAAATAGTTTATAAATATATTTCTGAATATAATAATATTAAAGTTTGTTTACATTTTTGTCAGCTCATGCCAATAATACATCAACCAAAGATTATAGAAATGTGCGTATGTAAATGTATCGGTCATCCCTACGGACGCTGTACAAACATATGCAGTCCGTCAGAGCAGATGACTGATCCCTCAGTGTGGTCGTGGAGGAGACGCAGAGGAGACAAGTGGTGCCATTGTCATGGGGTTGGTAGGTCGCACGAGGACAAGAAAAGCAAGAATCACCGGAGAGGATACGACCTTTACCACACGGTACTGGTGGTGGTGGGGGGGACAGTCTTAGAGTGCGTTGCTAGTGAGTGATGTGTGGTTAGTATGGTGTGAAAGAGTGTATACTTAGTCGGGTAGGGCGTATTTAGGGAGTGGTCGTGGCTAGGATAGGAGAAGTGTGAATCACAGGGGATAATGTTTTCTATTATTCAGGTAATATGAGAAACAATATTTAAAATTAAAAATAAATATTCATAAATTTTATTTAGTTATTTTATAAAAAAAATCATTTAATTACAAATAAGAACTATTTTTTAAGAATTACAGATTTAAGAACTGGTATTAACAGAGTGAGACAAGAAATAGGCAATTATCTTTTTTCGTATAGAAATAAGAAAAATACGATTATGTAAGTTAATTTTTTATGTAAGTATCTTTATTTATTACTTAATATTTAGCAAATGCGATAAAGAAAGCAGTGATCTAAAAATAGAAACATAGTAATAAGTTACTAACATATTTTATTACACTGGTCATGGTTTGAATTACTCGCCTATTAAAAAATATATTTGGCAATAAATCACATGACCAAGACTACTTAGTAATCTTTCAGAAGATATCGATAGAGTTAAAAAAGAGTCAAAAATTAAAAGAGTCAAAAATTGCAATCGATTTCATCTTTTGTCCAATATATTTTTAGTTAGTAATAAAGGAACGAGATACATTGAGATAGTAGGCCTATTGTTAACTATTCTTAAGAGAGGAATGTCAAGGTGCATAAAGAGTCCTGAACTATTATTTTTCTTCGTGTGAGTTAATGAGGTAATACCTGGATATAATAAAATAGAGCAAGCTAAATTGCAATTGGTATAATAATATAGAACAAACTAAGTGTAAATTATGTTTATAATATGATTATAATATATGATCTCTTTAATAATATGCATATATGTTCAATATTTAGTACTAAGTCAGAATTGTCAGCATGTCAAATATAGAAGAAGTTTTAAGTAATCTTAAAGATACCCAACTGTAATTAGCAACTACGATAATCGGGTGCGATCTAACCACACGCGTTCTGCCGTCTGGAGTAGAGCGATGCACGATTACATTTCATCTCGTACTTCCTGTCACCTATGGGGTGTGTTTCCGGTGCAGAGAGCTCGGTGAACCCCGCCATGAGTCCGGTGGACGAACGGATGCGAGATACGTATTCTTCGTTGTAGCTGTCGAGTATGGAGAGTACTCGAGCCTTGTTGTAGAACAGTAGTGGCGAGCTATGGGTGGGGTGGGGTATGGGGCGAGGGGCATGTCCTCCTAGTCGACAGCCTTCGTACCACGTCGTGTTAAACGTAATGGACAGCAGACTGTCGGATAGACAACGTACACGTAGAGCTTTGAAACATCTAGTGCAGTCTTTAAATACTGTCTGTTTGAAATGGGAGGGAGAGGGTGAGATGGTGAGTTTGTAGTGAGAGGAAATGAGATGCTGAAAGGGGTTGAGGAAGGTGGGAGGGAATGAGAAACTATGAGGGGTTGAGTAGGGTCAGAGGGCGCGAGAGGATGAGTGGGGATGAGAGGGGATGAGAGAAGATGAGATGGGGTTAGAGAGTGAGAGGGGCGAAAGTGTATCGTAGAGGTGAGAGGGTGAACATGTTTGGTAGGATGAGATTGTATAGTAGGTGGAGAGTTGGTGAAAGGGTGTTAGAGGGTGATAGAGAGAAAGAGTGAAAGAAGATGAAATGTTGTGAGAGGAGATGAGAGAGTTACAGAGGTGAGAGTTAGGTTGGAATTAAATCAGGAATTAGAGTTTGGAGTTGAGTTAGAATTGAAGTTGGAGTTGAAGTTAAAGTTGGAGTTGGAGTTGGAGTTGATATTGGAGTAAGAGTTGGAGTTAGAGTTGGAGTTGGAGTTGGAGTTTGAGTTGGAGTTAGAGTTGGAGTTGATATTGGAGTTGGAGTTGGAGTTGGAGTTGATATTGGAGTAAGAGTTGGAGTTAGTGTTGGAGTTGGAGTTGGAGTTGATATTAGAGTTGGAGTTGGAGTTGGAGTTGGAGTTATAGTTGATATTGGAGTAAGAGTTGGAGTTAGTGTTGGAGTTGGAGTTAAAGTTGGAGTTGATATTGGAGTTGGAGTTGGAGTTGGAGTTGGAGTTAGAGTTGGAGATGATATTGGAGTTGGAGTTGGAGTTGGAGTTGGAGTTGTAGTTGATATTGGAGTAAGAGTTGGAGTTAGTATTGGAGTTGGAGTTGAAGTTGGAGTTAGAGTCGGAGTTGATATTGGAGTAAGAGTTGGAGTTAGTGTTGGAGTTGGAGTTGGAGTTGACATTGGAGTAGGAGTTGGAGTTGGAGTTGTAGTTGATATTGGAGTAAGAGTTGGATATCAGTGTTGGAGATGGAGTTAAAGTTGGAGTTGATATTGGAGTTGGAGTTGGAGTTGGAGTTGGAGTTGGAGTTGATATTGGAGTAAGAGTTGGAGTTAGAGTTGATATTGGAGTTGGAGTTGGAGTTAGAGTTGGAGTTGATATTGGAGTTGGAGTTGAAGTTAGCGTTGGAGTTGATATTGGAGTAAGAGTTGGAGTTATTGTTAGAGTTGGAGTTGATATTAGAGTTGGAGTTGGAGTTGAAGTTGGAGTTGGAGTTGGAGTTAGAGTTGGAGTTGATATTGGAGTTGTAGTTGGAGTTAGAGTTGGAGTTGATATTGAAGTTGGAGTTGGAGTTAGTTTTGGTGTTGGAGTTGGAGTTAGAGTTAGAGTTGGAGTTAGAGTTGGAGTTAGAGTTGGAGTTAGAGTTGGAGTTAGAGTTGGAGTTGGAGTTGGCGTTGGAGTTGGAGTTATGGTTAGAGTTGATATTGGAGTTGGAGTTAGAGTTAGTGATGGAGTTGGAGTTGGAGTTGATATTGGTGTAAGAGTTGGAGTTAGTGTTGGAGTTAGAGTTGGAGTTAGAGTTGGAGTTAGAGTTAGAGTTAGAGTTGGAGTTAGAGATGGAGTTAGAGTTGGAGTTAGATTTGGAGTTAAAGTTAGATTAGGAGTTGGAGTTAGAGTTAGAGTTAATATCGGAGTTGGAGTTGGAGTTGGAGTTGGAGTTGGAGTTGATATTGGAGTTGGAGTTGGAGTTAGTGTTGGAGTTGGAGTTGGAGTTAGTGTTGGAGTTGATATTGGAGTTGGTGTTGGAGTTTGAGTTGGAGATAGTTTTGGAGTTGGAGTTAGAGTTGCGATTGGAGTTAGAGTTGGAGTTTGAGTTTGAGTTGGAATTGAAATTGGAGTTGGAGTTGAGTTTAGAGTTGGAGTTGAGGTTTAAGGTGATGTTGGAGTTCAATTGCAACTAAAAGTATTAGGTATGGAATATATGAATAATCTTCTACAACTCACCATGGCGGAATCAAATAGCTTACTTCTCACATTATAACTATCTCTGGGGCCGCATATTTGCTGCCTTGGCATCCGAAATGTGAAATTTCCGGCGATGTAGATGGAAGTGGGAATAGTTTCCGCTAGGTGTTTGACAGGCATACTGTTAGCGATATATGCATATAACTTTTTATCTAATTAATTTTAATCTATTATAATATAATACTTAACAATATAAATTTTAATCTGTTGCCTGATTATACAATATTGAAAATCTCGAATACATTTTCACGGTGCGATTAAATATAATCGAGCTCACAATTCAAATGAAATATCATATAAATATATATATATTTATATGATATTTTATTTAACATCGTATTTTTATCATTGATTATTATTATTTTCAATTTCAAATATAATATGCGGGCGGGATATTACGTGATCATGCGGCGTGTGTTGGGAGTACTAACGCACGCATCTTTGACGCATGTACACAGGTGACCACGCCCCATTCAAGTTGCAAGTGTAAGTTGCATCATTTGGAGATATTTCACTGTCGGAACTGGAAACAGGGACATTGAGATTTATAAGATTGAGAAGTGGGTCTATACTGGTAGGGCTTGGTAATGTTATGTAGGGTGCGTATGGTGTACGCAGGTAGGTATAGATGCATGTGATAGTATAGATATGTATGTCTATGAGTCGGGTTATATATGTGTATACACATGGTAGTGTATATTTGTATATATATACACCCCTACAGGAGTGAGTAATGGTGTTATTTGTAGATATATGTTTATAGGGTTGGGTATGTATACATATAGGTCAATAAAGATGTATACTCCACACTATAGAGGACTCTGGGTATAATCTTTATGTTTAACACATTTCAATAATTACATTGTAATGACAACGGTATACAACTGTAATGTTTAAATAAACTCGTTTGTAGGTATATTTTGTAAACTATTTATTAATATATATATATATATATGTATATATATATATATATATATATATATATATATAAATATATATATATATATATATATATACATCAGTTTCATAATAAGTAGGGTATAGTTTGCTAAGCAGTAGGTCTTTTGTCCTTTTTTTTAAACTAGAACATAATTTAGAAGAGCGGTTTCAAAATGATGTTGGGATATCTGAGATTATTTTAAATTCAACTTAACCAATTTTTCTGGTATAGGATGAAAAATTCTACTAAATATATATACTACAATACAATATATATATATATATATATATATAAATATATATATATGTATATATATATATATATATATGTGTGTGTGTGTGTGTGTGTGTGTGTGTGTGTGTGTGTGTGTGTGTGTGTGTGTGTGTGTGTGTGTGTGTGTATATTGTATATGTGTATATGGATATTTTCGTATATGTTTGTGTATGTGTGGGTGTGAGTATTCATGCAGGTATCTACACATGTGTTTAAATATAAGCTATATTAATATTAGGCATACTATTACTAACTGCTAATACAATATAAAACAATTAATATAATTTCTAAATATAAAGTTTGATTTACTAATAACTAAAAAAATCAAAAATAATTAATTTTCTGTGTTAAATGAGAATAAACAAAAATTCCGTCGAGATAATAAAACGCAATAACTTCGCGATATTTTAATAATGAGTATATTGTAGTGAAGAGAATAGAATACCACTACTACTACATAGGCATATAATGATATTATATGCCTATGTAGGTCCACTGTTCATTCATTTATGTTACACTTTAGATTACAGATTTGAATGAATCCTTCGATAAAGGTAAGATTTCAAATAATATTAAAGTGAAACCTAATTGCATATAAGTATTTATATATTTCTACTTCTAATACTTTGTAAATATTTTTAATGAAGGCAGACATACCTGATTGGTGCATCGAGCAATCTAGGAGCCAATAGGAAATGTGTATTGCAGACCAAAGTACAGGTCTTACGACTACTAGAGCGTTGCAGGTTACAGATAATTCGTCCATTAAGAGGTACCTTTAGTCTGGGACACAGAGCGTCTGTAAGATATTCGATGTCACGTGAACCATTAACTGGAATAAGCTCAGAAGAATGAGTCAATTGTGTTACGTGTCAATGTAATATAATTATCCCTTTCGCATCCATTCACCAAATTTCTAATTGCAATGTTAATGTTTATTATCTATAATTAAAAATAATGTTTACTACTTATTCATGACTGATCTTAACTTCGATAAGAAATTGTTGATTAACTGCTAAATAAACTAATTTAGTTTAAGTCGACCTCCAAACCTGAATCCACCTCTAACCCCTACATGCCCAAATAATCCTTTTATATAATCCCACCTATAAACTATCAATAACCCATCAATAATCAACTTATAATGCTACTCTAAACCAATATCTAATCTAAATACAACCCTAAAGTAACTTGACTAAACCCCCTAACCCTAACAAAATCTAACTCTAATCCAATCCTAGTATATACCTGACATAAACCCAATTCTAACATACTTCTAACTATATTTCCAGCCATACCCATCCCGTCCCACATAATCCAACTTAACGCCATCCATAACTATACACTGCCGACACAATTTCGACTCAACTCTTTATATTAACTCCTAACCAACATTTACCGCACCAATACTCCCTGTCTCGCCAAACCACACGATGGCTTACTCCTCCCTATCTATTCCCAGTCCCACTAACCGCGTACTCTGACTGTGAAGGAACACACTTGCACGAAGCTGTCGTATAATTCTCCGGGTTTCAGAACCAGGCTGCAACGGATGCGGTGTTTTCCGACCGAAAACGCGTGCCTGGACATTGTATCTCCGTAGGAACCGTTGCCCGAGAAACCGCCGATACACTGAACCCTGGATTCGCTGGGGGAAGTGGTGATGTCTGGTCGTATGACTACAGTACGTCTTCCCGTAGAGTTTACGACGATATCTTGTCCTGGGCAGTTTATTATGTGGGGTCGTACCTTAGCTGCAATATGGAGACATGGTAATGTAGAGTTGTATGTCAGGGGAGATATAAGGGAGAGAGTTAAGAGAAATGTGGTTAAGGGTGTTAGAAGGTATTATAATGGAGAGTGTTAAGAGAAGTGTGGTTAAGGGTGTTAGAAGGTATTATAATGGAGAGTATTAAGATAAGTGTGGTTAAGGGTGTTAGAAGGTATTATAATGGAGAGTGTTAAGATAAGTGTGGTTAAGGGTGTTAGAAGGTATTATAATGGAGAGTGTTAAGAGAAGTGTAGTTAAGGGTGTTAGAAGGTATTATAATGGAGAGTATTAAGATAAGTGTGGTTAAGGGTGTTAGAAGGTATTATAATGGAGAGTGTTAAGATAAGTGTGGTTAAGGGTGTTAGAAGGTATTATAATGGAGAGTGTTAAGAGAAGTGTGGTTAAGGGTGTTAGAAGGTATTATAATGAAGAGTATTAAGATAAGTGTGGTTAAGGGTGTTAGAAGGTATTATAATGGAGAGTGTTAAGAGAAGTGTGGTTAAGGGTGTTAGAAGGTATTATAATGAAGAGTGTTAGGAGAAGTGTAGTTAAGGGTGTTAGAATGTATTATAAAGGAGAGTGTTAGGAGAAGTGTAGTTAAGAGTGTTAGAAGGTATTATAAGGGAGAGTGTCAAGAGAAGTGTAGTTAAGGGTATTAGAAGGTATTATAATAAATTATTGTATGTTATTATAGTATGGCATTATTGTATGGTATTTGAGGAGAGTATTAAAGTATATTTAAAATACATATCCTTCTACACCCACACCTTGACTTTCAGTAACACCTATATCGACATGCCTAGATCAGACTACATACCTATACAGCGCGGAGGTTCTGGTATCCAATGAACCCCTCCATCGCCATGTAGCAGGCATAGTATTGACGAAGTCGAGT
>OZ038312.1:28674241-28709241 GCA_964035775.1 Osedax frankpressi
ATCCGATAACATACTAGTTGCAGAATTCGTTAGTTGTTATATTCTAATCAAAGATAACCCGTATTACGAATACAACGTATACGAACGTTTTGATAATATATATATATATATATATATATATAACCATACTCATAATGTATTGTTATGTTATAATATATGCATATTACACTTATTTTGTATTAATATAAAATAGACAGTAACGAGAACTTTGTATACACAGTTTATAAAACTCTGGAAAATATGGACCCCGTGGTTATATTTATCTGCAAATAAGAAATATAATATATAATATGCATAATACGCAGAAGTGTATATATATATATATATATATATATATATATGTATATATATATAATTAAGAGCATATTAACTACATCCGATATGCCTGGGTATATTTTATAAATAAGAACAAGGAGTAATATTATACTTCTACGCATAATGATAAGTATATTTATAACAATAAGAATAACATAGACAGACGGCAAATAATAGCTATCGGTTTAAGTTTAGGTAATTCTTTGTACTAAAAAAATATTGTGATATAATATTTTTTATATAATATTTTCCCACAGTTTTGATGGTTATAATTATATTGAAATTATAGATACACAATACATTGTACAGTATGAATATTACTTAAACGATTATATATATATATATATATATATATATATATATATATATATATATGTATATATATATATATATATATATATATATATATGTATATATTTATATATACATATATATATATATTTATAAACATAATATATAAATATATTCATATTTTTAGTATGAACTATTGTTATTTAGTTAAATACATATCAAGAGATTAGTTGCTATCTTTCATCTACGATATGAAAAGGATACACACACGTAATTGTACGACTATTGTAATACTTAATCAGTGTATATATTGAGGGTTTCTGATTAACGTGTAGTTACATTCGTGTCATGTATTACAAGCCATCGGTAACCACAACAGAGGATAACTGTAAAAGACAATCAACCGCATCGACAATAATGGAACAACGGAAACAAGCGGATGTTGTAGGAGGCGAAATAGTGCTGAGGTAGGCCGAGTCTATTAGGGGCGTATCGTACGGTAATTAGGGAGTCCGGGTAGCGAACGACCCCACGCGTAGTCCCAAGTGTAGCCCCACACATAACCGCCACTTTCACGAAAAAACCACTTATTTAGATGCACCGATATTGTCACAATTAACTATAGCGAGTTTTTGTATTTATTGTGTTACCGCTGGCAGATATAACAATACCAGTGTATAGCTGGTACATCTCATGTGTATACGCAGTAGAGTGTACGGTGTACGATGTACAGCGTAGGGTGTATAGTGTACACCGTACACTGTACACCGTACACTGCACATGCATGTAAATATACATAATCTCCTTCGAACATCAAATTAACAATACTGACAGGATTTAGATAAATATTAGATATATGTATAATGTTTATAGTTATATTTTGATCTATTGAAGTATTATATTTAATATCAAAATAAACATAAATGTATATATTAACAATTGATAATGATCTTGGTATATAGTTACTCTATGTAACAATTAATATGTATTACATTTAAGATTACTGTAGTATGATAATCTACTAACGATATTCTGTAATTATAGATAATATATATTATATAGCCTATAAAAACGGTATGCTATCCTATGTTTCCCTGTAATTACATATTCGTACGATATATCATGTATGTCTAAAATATGTCTATATATGTTATCCAATTACAAACAATTGTCTCGAAAAAAATTTCTTTCAAACTTTTTATCTCTACGCTTAATATTAAATATAAATTTTACAGTTTATTCCTGCATGACATATAATTGTTTTATATATTTACAGTAATATTGCAGACATTTTCCTATAATTTCATTATTATAACGTATTAATAAATACAAAATTTATTCCGCTAATACAATATATTTAACCAACGGTACTAAGATAATATATATATATATATATATATATATATATATATATATATATATATGTATATATGTATATAATATACAACCTCAAAATACAAATCGAAGCTATAATTAATATGATGGATAACACAAACTGTGAAATGTTTAATATGAAATAATCAATATATACATTGAGAATTGTGCATATAAATTAGAGTATACTAGTATAATTATATAATAGTATAATAGTATAATGATATAATAGTATAATAGTATAATTATATAATGCTATAATAGTATAGGTAATAAGTATTACTACAACCAGTAAACATGTATAATTATCATAATGTCATAGTATACACGTATTTGCTATGTTTTATGTACATAATACATGGTATATAATGTGTGGAATTGTAATACAAATATATGTATATCTATAGGCAACATGAATCTAATCAATTATGAAATAAAGAAAGTGTCTACTTCGTGTAATTTATAACAGTTATTAATGGCCAAGTAGAGTATTGAGTATTGAGTATTTCTATGTTTATATTAAATACAATTATTATTTGAAATATATGTTTTAGTAGTGACAGTATACGTTACTTTAGATACTCCATACGATATATAATATTTATATATATTACCTATGCATATTTAATAAATATAAACGTATTTAATTAGTTCTAAGACGGGTATTTACCTTAACATCTGCATTCTTATGAATAGAAATTGTAATTAAGTGTATATACTAAATATGTATACATATGAAAACACAATTTAATATAATAAAAATATAAGTTTACAATTATAATATATAAATAATGTATATAGATAATATATATACATATATATATATACATACATATATATATATATATATATATATGTGTGTGTGTGTGTATTTGTGTATGTATGTGTGTATGTGTGTATGTGTGTGTGTATGTGTGTGTATGTGTGTGGTTGTGCGTATATGTGTAATATATATATTTTAAATTGGTATATGGATTATTTTAAGAAAAATAAAGATTATTAACAAACGAGAACAATATTTCGTAAACAAAATAATATTTAAAATAATTTTAAAACCATCTCTAAAATAACGTTATATTAAACGAGGTTATTATTAAAGTTAAAGAAGATATATATGACACCGAATAACATGTTGTCTGGGTATATGGAGTACTTATACTTTGTTTATTGCTATTAGATATAATAGACTCGTATTTGAAATTTAGTCTATTAATCTTATTTTATAATTCGAAACTACAAATATGAATTGATAATGCATAATTTATAAAATTGTATCATAAATTGACATGTTTTTATATACATTATTGTTTAGTTATATATAATAACTATTATTACTTAGTAATTAACTTATTTTGCATTTTTTTAATTAGAAGTTTTAAAGGATTACATAGATTTCAATATATAAAATATATTTATTTAAAAATATAACTTACCGATATATCTAATATATTATGAATATAAATAAAAATGCATTGAAAATATGTTATTATTATATTAATACTGGGATTTTCTGAACTCGTATTATTTTATTATAGACAATATTATTTTTTTATTTATAACAAAAACAGAAGATATTCTATGATTTACTTTCTCCTCCATTAATTATGCCACAGGGTGCCTAGATATAGATACACTGGTATATGTATATAATAGATACACTTAGAAAATGAATACGCTAAGTGGATACGACCATGTAGATATAAATGTTACGTGCTATTATCTTCCTATCTATATATAATATATAAAAACAATATAATACAATGCGTAATATTTCTAATTCTTTCATTGGTGGGTTAGTAATAATAACTGAGTTAGTTTATTTTGAATTTTTTTATTACTACGCGCTGTATAAATTGAGTCAAGGCATATAAAATGTAATATTCCGAGTATGGCTTTCAACGCTATGTATTACGTAACTATTGCATTGCATAACTACAGCTAGATACCGAAAAATTAGATAAATAAGTTAATACTATATATATTATATAAATATATAAGTATATCGTAGTTTGATGATCGATATATATAATATATATATATTATAAATAGTTGTTTCACATAATTAAAAGAGTATGATAATGTACAACTAAATAGACACAGTATGCATTACCTAACCGGTACTGGGTCAACTTTACCCAGCAAACCAGAAATCTTTTTCTCTATCAGTTAGGAGCCTAGTTATCTAGTATAAAAGCCTTGCACCGACCACGGTACGATTTAATGGTATCTTATCAATTATGTAATGTGGCTATATAATATAACAGCTATAGATTATGACTAAGTAATGTCGTGGGGTAAGCCATCACTTTAAGAGGTATTTCGTATTGTCTATCGGTTAGATAACATACCCGTTGCGATCGAAAGCAGCATCACTATGATTCGGCCGAACGTAGTGGTTTCCATCTCTGGCGTTGCGAGCTTATGTTGCGTAATCCGTTAGGTGGGCGCGTCGATTTCACGAGCTCCTCGATCGACGCGTGGGAGGTGAAAGGGTGGGTTAAACGGTAACGGGCGTGTACAGAAGTCGTCGAACGGTTAACATGTTTTAATCGCAGCGAAACAAAGCGAAACGAGTGTTTAAATGAACTGGAGTCCAGTCGAGTGAAACTCGGCGAGAAAATTAGATTGCGTGTGCACTTGGCGTGCGTCTTGAGCGGAGAACCCGTTGTCCGAGTATCAGTCGATATCGGGTGAGGCGATACGGCTTTTAATTAAGTCACGATTCCCGACAGCCCCAATACGACTTCTATCGTCCTCATATTCACATATTCCTACACTGTATGCCAGTAATTTTATGACAGTAATATAATTATAATCAACTATAGTTAATAGCCCATTAAAATGCTGTATTCATTATAGTTTTTTATATTTGATTTTCTCTAAATTAAATTATATGATATCATTATAATTACTATGACGATTATATATATGTATATCATAGTAATATAAAGCAAATATGCTATATATATATATATATATATATATATATATATTATATAATAATATATTATTCATAACATAATATCATTTTTAGATTCATGCCAAAATAAATATGGTTTCGTAAATAATAAGTAATATTTGCAAGGCCATTGTATCCACCAGGATGTAGAAATTTTGTAATTAGTTAAATTAACGAAATATTGTTTTAGATAATATATATATATATATATATATATATTTATATATATATATAATACTAACTATAATTAGAATTAATTAATATAAATAGTATATAGATAATACTAATTAACATACATACTATAGAGTTAGGATTAATTAATATTAATAATATATAGTTAGCACTTATTAATAACAATACATACTGACATAATGTAATGGATTATATAATGTTAATCACAATAGATTAGTATAATAGTAGGTTTTTAAACTTTAAGTAAAATTATACATCCATCTTAAACTAGGTAATTATAAATAAATACCACTTATTTAATATAAATATCAATTGGCATTGGCAAACATACATTATTAATCATACTATAATATTAATTTCTATTAATCATACTATATCATGACAAATTATGTGAAATAATAATATTTTTTATTAGAGGCCTAATGATAAATTTTATATCCAATTTATATATATATATATATATATATATATATATATATATATAATTAAATTTAATACTTAATTAGGCATAAGTGATTTTGGATGTTATATATAACTCAGAAGAATGTTATTGAAAATCAATTACTCGAATATATTAATTGGATCATAGTTGTGAGCGGAAAAAAATATAATACAAATAATATGATGAAAGGTGATAAAATGTGATAAAAAGTGATAAAATGCAATAAAATGCGATAAAATGTGATAAAATGTGATTAAATGTGATAGAGAAATTAAGATTATTTTTAAATGAGTAGAAATATTCCAATAATACGTCACTGAAAGTTCTAAGACAATCTATTTATAAGTAATAGATTTAAAATCTTTATCTGGTATCGTGTAGATGTCATCGAACCAGATGTTATATTGTATTAATAGGTTATAACAATGCGCAGATTGGTTCTGCCTGCGATATGTTTTATTCGCGTCCTTTGTTACTCCTTTACTATATGTATCCACACAATTGATTTGTATGCAATAAATAGCCTGAGTAAAGAATATCATCATTCAAATTACAAGATTGGTATATATGTTCTTGAAGTTGTACCATAGATAATGTATATAATAGCAATTTCTATATTTATTGATGAAAGAAGCTTGGTTGCCTTAGCTATTGTCCATACACCTAAATCCCTTATAGCTGGACTATAGCTAGCTCACCAATACTTCTAGTTGAATGGAACAGAGGACTTGCCCCGTTATCGGGTATATTTGTTAATAGAAATACACAAACATTGTTTAGCCATTTTATCTAATTCTAGAAGAGAAGAATTATGTAATCTACCAGACGATATATCACGAGATACGGCATTCGGTGTTATCTAAATATAGAAATTTTAGCATGTAGTAAGTGTAAATTAGTTAATTCTATCTAACCATTATCTTGCTTAAATTCGTTAGTTTTATTAAATATAAATTAAACATCAATTGGTATTCCCAAGTATAAATAATTTGTTAGTTTTTTCAATAAATGGAATTATTTGGTTGCGTTTCCATTTAATATTAGCCCAATTACTTTTGCCATTTCGTTTATTGTATCCAGATAATTAGACATATCATTCATAGAATTATAAAAAATGGCAGAGGCGCATGCGTATATCGATAAGTATTTTTACTATTTATTAAATCAATACTATTGAAATCATTAACTTTTCTAATTAACTGAGGCAAGGTAAAACAGTTATAGGAGAGAGAGACTATTAACTTGCCTGACCCCTATATTAGGGAGATGGAGAATGAGTTGTAAACTCAATTTGCATTCATATATATATATATATATATATATATATATATATATTAATATTCTTTTTGTAATTACAGGGATAGGTTATTACCTATAGTTTAAACTATCAAATAGCTGAAACAATTTTCTATGTAAAAATATCCAAATATATTTCACATGGAAATTTCTTATATGCTAATAATCGCGATCAAAGAACTTTATATCCAATTATTAACTGTCGCTTCAATTATTAACTAAACAAGTAATCCTTCATTTAAATTATATAAGTATTCGGAATGCTGATTGGACGGAAGTTTTGGAAGTTGTAGAGAATATCAATAGAATATATTTTTAGGATTACTATTGTCCGACTTAATATGTTCGTGGTATAGGAATGAAAAATATGAAAATAGCTATAAAGATTGCTTCAATTAACATGTCTTTTTTATCAATAAAGATAAATTGTAGATGTAAACATCCCATTTGGACCCGAAATATTGTTTTTCGATGTGGAATTTAGCTAGCGGAAAATTTCTTCTTGGGTCGTAAACACATCATCGGTTTGACTATTATTGCGTTGTAATCATGTTGTGATTACATATATGGATTGGTTACGAAAGTGAAGTTCATATGATATTCAGCATAATCTGTAACTAAATAGAATTACCAGGATAACTAATGTTTGTAATACATAATTATTTACATATTTTTATAATATCACCTAAATAAGTTTTAAATTAATTCTGCTTGTTTACCTTCAAAGTATTCTACGGGTTTTTTTGGTCATATTATTTTTTTTATGGACTTTATTATTATTAAGTTTATTAACTTCCGATAATATTTGTTTGTGAATAGTTATTAATAAAGAATCTAGTCCATTGCATGAGTCGCAGTTACCGAGCTAAATATATGTTTTTACTAAACTGTTTAGAGTAGAGTTAGTGGTAATGGTAATATCTGGTTGTGAATGTATTAATATTTCTAGGGGTTTAATGAAATATCCGCATCGTTATTACTAACTGGTGAGAAACTGCTACTTCTGAATGGAGTTTGAGATTTCAGTAGAGGATTACAATGTTCAGTTACTTCAACATACGTGCACTAGTAATACTTCAAGTTAGTCGAGATAGACGTGGGTAAGTTGAACATCTCCAATTATGTTGCGTTTATTGAACAGATATAAGTAGAAATATTTTGCACGCGTTTTCCTATTAACGCTTTACTAGGGCAACTCTATGATCCACCGTCTAACGGGTATTATGACTGAATAAAGTAATACAAAGTTAGTACCGATTGTTATATATTTAAATCTTAGATATTGTCATTAGATGATGGGGTTAATAACTAGTATGTATTAGTAAAATAGTATGGGATAGTAAATACAATTATGAGAAGCTAAACTTGAAATAAACGAGATAAAGATATAAATAAGAAGGCAAAATTGAAACACTGCTATTGTGGTAAACTTTATATACAATTTAAATATATATATGAGTATATGTAAATAGATAATAAGGCATTATATATATATATATATATATATATATATATATATATATATAGTCTACAAGATACATACTAACTCCATTGAACACTATTAGGCTAAGTGTAGATACGTTCAATTACTGGATAAGTACATAAAGTGATCCTTAAAAGAGATGTCCCACAGTCGAGTGATCCGAAATTTATTACTCAACTGAAAATATTGAGTTTAGGTTTACTATTTACTATTTGTAGAGTTTAATATGTTATTATTATAAATTAAAATATTTACTTATATATACAACTATATTTGAGTGAAGGTGGATATTTATTTTGAAATTCTAGTGTATATTATGTAAAATTGATCTTGTCTAATAGATATTTGTTTATGATAGGGACTCGAATGTATAAATATCGTATAACGTTATAAATATATTCCATACCATATAAGCATTGAGTATTAGAATATTTTATAAGATTTATGTCCTGTTTATTGAATGAATTACGATATTAGTTATATGTGGTTACGTAGAAACACTGTGACATTTATCCTGAGTTGAATAATCTATGCATATTATGCGGGCATAGTAGTTGAAGTTATTAGAATTAAATGGTTCACCTGTAGATTTTGAATATATCTAAATATAGACTGCATATTTATGATATGACGTAACTCCCAGGTTTTTTAGAATATTGGAAATATTTATCTAGAATTGTATAAAAAATATTTAAAGTAATATGTTTTTAAGTAACTCTCGGTTGCTATAGTAACTAATGTAGGATTTTTAGGAGGACATTGTTTGATTACATGGGAAATAATTGTTTTGTCCTAAAATATTATACCGGCCCTTAATATTAACTCTATAAAATTAAAAATCAATACATTATATACCGAAATATATATAACGAAACATTTGATTATTGATTCTAATCCATGGAATGTTTTTAAGTGAAATCAATACGATATATTTACTGTATATTATATGTCCTATTTGTTTAAGTTGTGTTGACAAAAGCCAAACTATACGAGTAATCATATAAACCCGTACATTTAAAACGTATTTTCAAACCAAGTTATATATACCTCATATACTTAAACTTGTTAATAAATTCCATGGAATGTTTTGTTTTAATTGTTTAGAATTTTAATAATAGAAACATATGTTTTTTATATAATCTAATATTTCAAATAGAAACCCATAATCTAGGGTTTCTAATAAAATATATAATTTATGACCCTTATTAAACCTATAACCTAAGTTTTCTAATATTAATCTATAATCTAAATTTTCCGATAGAAAATTCCTATATATATATTATTTACAAATATAATGAATTGAATATTAAAAACTTATTAAAAACTTTCAATATTAAAATTAAATAATAATCAATTAATAAGCGAAAACAAATAATTGTTTATTTTCATTTATTTAATTTGAAAACATTTACTTCACGTTCTTGATTAACAGGACTCATCGTAATATACGTTTACTCTTGTTTGAGGCTCCGTCTACCATAGTACGTATATGTGACATCTATCCGACATGGGTCGCAAGCTAGATACCGTAAAATGCAAACGTCGAATGAAGCCTACCAACCTGGTGTTAGTCTACATTAATCACGTGGAGACTTTCATGTGCGACAATTGCTCGCGATTCTCAATGGAATCGTTGCGATTGATTTTCTCAGAAATACATAACTTGAAATCGATTTATTTCAATGATCGCAACTGGCCTGTGTTACAGAATGTTGTCGCCAACACGAAACTCAAGCTGAAAAAGGACATCGAATTGATCAAAACCATTACTTACGTTATGCGAAAAATCGAAAACATAATTTGCAAAGCTAAATTGAAACCGCCGGCCGTTAAAGAGTAGTCAGTTTACTATCATCCTTATGTATGAAGTGTGAACATTTCATTAACGAATATTAAAAATGTGATATATTTTTTGTATTTTTATTTATTACATATTTTAACTACGTATTTCGTATTATTATGTTTATTACGCATTTACGTATTTAGAGATTTCACAATTTTAAACTCTACACAAATTTTAATATAAATGTATTTATATTTATATGATAATTAGAAATATATTTTGTATATTGACAACGTTTACAACGAATTTAAACATTTCTAAACATAAATAAAATATAAAATAGAAATTAAAAAACATAAAATAATATACATTATAAATGTAATGCTATATTTGAACTTTATACATTTGAGTTAAATGTATTAAGTTTCGTAAACAAGTTTAAATGAATATTCAAATTCGAGCGCGCATGTGTATATTAATATTGTATTATATAACATTATAATTAATAATTAATAACTTAAGTTTATTTAGGCACTACATTTAGTTATGATAATTACCACATTTATTAAGAGAAATATTATTCAATAGACTACAAGTTGGTAATTCTATATAGATAGCAATATTAGGCATTATTAAAATGTATACATTATATAATAACTATGGTTGAAGGACATTACTGATAAATTATTATATTGTAATTATTATATTGTAAACAGATGTATATCTAAAAAAATCTCAATTTGCATAACTATTATATAATGATTAGTGATGCAATTGCTATATTATATTATAGAATATAAATATCCTTCGAATAACATCCTATATTATTATTACGATTTGATATATTTATGATTATATTATGTATTATATAATTCTTATAAATTTCGAATGTTAAAAATATTTGTTCTGGTACTATCAAAAGATAATTAATATCTCCTGTAAATATTATTTCTAATAACCATGACAAAATGTATGAATACATAAAGAATATATTCATTTGATTCTGCTGGTCATATGTATATTGATATGTATATTGCGTAGCTGGTCAGCATGCAATGCACGCGGTTACGACATGTTAACATAAATTAGATAATATATTATAACGATAGCTATTAATAGAATTCTTAATTGTGTTATTTTATATTATAGTTGTATGTTGTTGTATTTGATAAGGGATTGCAGTATAAATACGTGTTACAAACCACAATTCCTAATTAAAAGCGACGAATAAAATACGGACACGAATACGAATTGAATTATAGATATTAATGCGGAACGTCGGTTATATAATTGCTACAAAATACTCGTCATCGTTACAATAGTGGCGAATACCTTACAAACGCATCGTTATAAAGCTAGTTGGTGTCTATAATAAACAATTATATATAATATCATAATTGTTTTATATTGAGTCAGGTGCTCTATACATTAATATATAGCATATACTCTATCAGACAATGGTGTTTTTTTTTGTTACAAAGCGAAACTCAATGCATCCATTCATCAACTTCCTTCATAAAAGATCATCAATCATCAACTAAAATACCATCAAGAAAAAAACCAAGTATATATGATATAATACTCCTTGCAGAAGGTATAATAATGTTGCCAATAATACAGGTAGAAACAATACCCCATTTATAGCTCATACAATATCCACAAACTTATTTGATGAAATCAACACCAACACCGTATTTATATTACAGATTTATACTATAGATATAATACATTGTATATAGGTAAAATACATATAATATAGGTATTATACTATAGATATAATTCATTATATCTAGGGTTCGACCAATTAGTTTTCTTAAATTAAAACTCTCTTATTACTTTATTTTATTTTCCTGAAACATTTATATGAATATATCTAATTCTCAATATTTTTATATATATTTAATATATATATTTAATTTATATATTGGATCTCATTTTACACTATCTAAGAAAGATGAAGCTTCAAAAATGCTCTCGAGTGTAAATGTAATAATAACCATATAATTATTTAATGACATCATTATATAATAGGTAGTATCATGCATTACGTATGATACACTATACTAATTTTATTATAGGCTATCTTCTTATTGTAAAAATTATATATATTTCTATAATATATTTATTGTTAACATTATATCTATTACTAATATTATAACTATTGTTAATATTATATCTATTGTAAATATGTTATGTATTGCTAATTGTCTATCTATTGCTATATTATACATATTATATCTATGTTTGTATGTATGGGTTTGTACTGTTCAATATATCCTACGATTAAGTTCACTATATTATCGTGACAATAGACTATTCATTTTCATTATCAACATTACGAATTATTAACATGCAACTTTACACCGTAGAGTCTACGTCAAATATTTAATTCTAGATGATTGATCCTACTACTTAGGACAAATCTCTATATATTACCAGACAAATCTGCCGATATATCTTTAGTACACATATAAATATATATACGTATATGATATATATTTCAGAATAACTATGAGTCATCGTTTATTTATTTCAAAAAATCTAAATCAACTCATGACGTCATTATATATTATATAAAAATTCCCTATTACTCGCCTTCGGTGATCCATATTCAAAGGATTTACCCATGGTATCGGTTATAAAATCAGACTCGTTAATTATACGTAGTTACTAATATAATAGTAACTACTGTATGTGTAGAGTATCTGTACCCCGTTCATATAGTGGGTTTAAAATTTAGTTTAATTCTCAGTCTTAAATTATAATTCGGATATAACTGAAAAGAGAACATTATTAATAAGCTTTATACATATATTATCTATTCAGTGTCTTAGATAAGTATATTAATATGAGTAAGTGATACTTATTAATTATGACATCGATTATAATAAACAACGCGTGTCTAATATATATATGATATCCTACAATGCATTATAACATGTTTAATATTAATAATATCATTAGTAATAAGTAATTGGTGAAATAAAGCTTCGTTAAAAAATTAAATAAAAAAATTCCTTGTGTTCTATATAAATATATTTTTTATTTCCGGGTAATAATATTTCCATGGTTATATTGTTTGTTTATATAACATCTTGTATTTAATAAGTAGCGAATTAATTACAAAATAACCTATAAGATGGAAACATGTTAGTATTTACCTTTTATAGATATCGATAACATACCAAGATTATCAATATATATTGTCTACTAGCTAGTGTATGGTATAGAATAAAATACCTAATAGATAATAAATTATATAATAACGTATGTAGTATATTAGATTATATATATATATATATATATATATATATATATATATATATATATATATATATATATATATGATAAATCATATGTGTTGATTATGAATTATTATTATTACAACCTATGAGTATAATATTAATTGTTATTATTTAATTCATTATTATTAAACAATTGTATGTTATTTACATTATATCATTATATTAATTAGTACAAATAATGAATATGCATCATTAGCTATATTATTATCGTGTAAAATTATTAATATGACATGTTGTGAAATCCCTCGATAATATATAAAATATATTACTAAAGGAAATTATATCTATTCTTGAAACCTTGATGAATTGTGATATATAAATAACACATATGTATATATTATGATAGGGTGCAGTATATGGAAAATAAAACATAAACAATATATTGGCGCCTCGTTAAATTAAAAACACACCGGATATAACAATATTTACTTATGTTTAACTTATATTTACATATTAGTGATAATGCATATAATCAATAGACTCCAATTTGGATGAAGAAACTCAGCCGCTGGAAGCCTACGTCCAAGATAGCAATGAGGATAATGATAAGCTATCAATCAGTTATTATATATTATGTAGTAGTTTTAAACTAACACTTTCAGATAGAACTATATTTATATATGCTTTAGTTATATTATACATTTGGATATTAAAATATATATAATTTTGATATATTTATATTGTCTAGATGAAATTGAAGAGAAATTAGAAAATGTTATTATTCCCGATTCTAATGAAACAAAACTGAAAGACTCAGTCAGTTAGTCGTTAAAATAATAATATTCTAATTGTCTATATATGTGTGTGTGTGTGTGTGTGTGTGTGTGTGTGTGTGTGTGTGTGTGTGTGTGAGTAAGTATATGTGTGAGTGTGTGTGTGTGAGTGTGTATAACTGAGTGTGTGTAAGTGTGTATAACTATGTATGTGTGAGTTTGTGTAACTATGTGTTTGTGTGAGTGTGTGTAACTATGTGTGTGTGAGTGTGTATAACTGTTTGTGTGTGTGAGTGTGTATAAACGTGTGTGTGTGAGTGTGTATAACTATGTTTGTGTGTGAGTGTGTGTAACTATGTGTGTGTGAGTGTGTATAACCATGTGTGTGTGTGTATAACTATGTTTGTGTGTGAGTGTGTATAACTGTTTGTGTGTGTGTGAGTGTGTATAACTGTGTGTATGTGTGAGCGTGTATAACTATGTGTATGTAAGTGTGCGTAACTATGTGTGTGTGTGTGTATAACTATGTGTATGTGAGTGTGTATAACTATGTGTATGTGTGAGTGCGTATAACTATGTGTGTGTGTGTGTGTGTGAGTGTGTATAACTATGTGTGTGTGTAAATGTGTATAACTATGTGTATGTGTGAGTGTGTATAACTATATGTGTGTGTGTGAGTGTGTGTGTGAGTGTGTATAACTATGTGTGTGTGTGAGTGTGTATAACTATGTGTATGTGTGAGTGTGTATAACTATGTTTGTGTGTGAGTGTGTATAACTATGTGTGTGTGTGAGTGTGTATAACTATGTGTATGTGTGAGTGTGTATAACTATGTTTGTGTGTGAGTGTGTATAACTGTGTGTATGTGTGAGTGTGTATAACTATGTGTGTGTGAGCGTATGTGAGTGTGTATAACTATGTGTATGTGTGAGTGTGTATAAATGTGTGTGTGTGTGAGTGTGTGTGTGAGTGTGTATAACTATGTGTATGTATGAGTGTGTATAAATGTGTGTGTGTGTGAGTGTGTGTGTGAGTGTGTATAACTATGTTTGTGTGTGCGTGTGTATAACTATGTGTGTGTGAGTGTGTATAACTGTTTGTGTGTGTGTGAGTGTGTATAACTGTGTGTATGTGTGAATATGTATAACTGTGTGTGTGTGAGTGTGTGTGTGAGTGTGTATAACTATGTGTATGTATGAGTGTGTATAAATGTGTGTGTGTGAGTGTGTGTGTGAGTGTGTATAACTATGTTTGTGTGTGAGTGTGTATAACTATGTTTGTGTGTGAGTGTGTATAACTGTTTGTGTATAAGTGTGTATAACTATGTATGTGTGTGAGTGTGTATAACTGTTTGTGTATAAGTGTGTATAACTATGTATGTGTGTGAGTGTGTATAACTGTGTGTGTGTGTGAGTGTGTATAACTATGGTTGTGTGTGAGTGTGTGTAACTATGTATGTGTGTGCGTGTGTGTGTGTGTGAGTGTGTATAACTATGTGTATGTGAGTGTGTATAACTATGTGTGTGTGAGTGTGTATAACTGTTTGTGTGTGTGTGAGTGTGTATAACTATGTGTGTGTTTGAGTGTGCGTAAGTGTGTGTAACTATGTGTATGTATGAGTATGTATAACTATGTGTGTATGTAAGTGTGCGTAACTATGTATGTGTGTGTGTGTATGTGTGAGTGTGTATAACTATGTGTGTGTGTGAGTGTGTATAACTATGTATGTGTGAGTGTATATAACTATGTGTGTGTGAGTGTGTATAACTATGTGTGTGTGTGAGTGTGTATAACTATGTTTGTGTGTGAGTGTGTGTAACTATGTGTGTGTGTGTGAGTGTGTATAACTATATGTGTGTGTGTGTGTGTGTGTGTAAATATGTGCGTGTGTGTGGGTGTGTATAACTATGTGTATGTGTGACTGTGTATAACTATGTTTGTGTGTGAGTGTGTGTAACTATGTACGTGTGTGTGTGTGTAACTATGTGTGTGTGTGGGTGTGTATAACTATTTGTATGTGTGAGTGTGTATAACTATGTGTGTGTGTGTGTGTAAGAATTTATTTAGAAAACGCAACAGTTAAAATAATATTACATTTTCGATATTGCGTTGAAGATAAAAAAAGGTACAATAATAATTATTAGTTTCACGTAAGCAGGAAGCTTTTAAGCTTGCGCTTGAAACTGTTTGGTGAAATAGTTGGAGATAATAGTTGTTTCGGAAGTCGATTCCATTTATAAGAGGCTATTGATGAAAATCTTTTTTTGCCATATTTAGAGTTAGTAGTTGGTAGCGTGAGTATGGTGAGGTCAGATGTTCGTAGTTGTCTGTTGTTTGATTTAATGTAAAGTGATAGTCGTAATGCATGCGGTTGTTCGTATGTAAGAGTTTTCTTTAGTATAGTGAGTAATTTGTAGTCGATAGAGTCAGTAGTTGTCATCCAATTCAGTCGTTGTCTTAATTCGGTAACACTAGTTGAGTAGTCATTTCGGTTGAGTCGGTAAATTAGTCGTATGGATCTATTAATAATTTTGTCAAAATGTTTAATTTTATCTTTATTTACTGTTGCTAATAATGAGTTGCAGTATTGGAGTCGTGAAATTATTAAGGAGTGGATTAGTAAAGTAGTAGTTGTGGTATTCATGTATGGTCGTAGTCGTCTTAGATTAAATAGTTGGGCTGTTGTAGTTTGTCTTATAAGGTTAATATGTTTGTCAAGGTTTAATTCATTGTTGAAATGTAATCCTAGATATTTAGCCGAGTTAGTTGGTAATAGTATAATGTTGTTAATGTAAATGTCTGGGAAATATGCAGTAGAGTTAGTCATATTTATATTAATTAGTTCAGTCTTTTTTATGTTGAGAAGGAGATAATTGTAAGTCAACCAGTTGTTTATATCTTTTAACAGTTTTGTAATTGTATTGAATATTTTGTCGGTGTATGTATTTCTATGTCATCAGCATATAAATTATATTTTATATTAGGGAATTTGTTGATAATATATTTGATGGGAAGTAGATATATGGCAAATAATATTGGGGATAAAATTGAACCCTGTGGAACACCATGCTTAAGTTTATACGGGATAGATATTGTAGTATTTATTTTAATGGAGAAAGTTCTCTCGTTGATATAGCTTTCAAACCATTTAAATACAGTGTCTTTAATTCCTATTTGATAGAGTCTTGTCAGTAAGATGGTGTGATCAAGTGTATCGAAGGCAGAAGATAAATCCAGTAAAGTAATTCGTATTGGATTATTATCGTCAAGGGAGGAGTATATGTCGTCGAATAAGGAAAGTAACGTAGTTTCAGTATTATGTAATTTTCTAAATCCGTTCTGTCTATTGTCAAGTATGTTATGTTCAGTTAAGTATGATAGTAGTTGGACATATACAGTCTTTTCTAGTAACTTAGCTAATAGTGGTAGTTGGGAAATAGGGCGGTAGTTAGATAAGTCGTCTGGTGATAGTTTAGAATTTTTTATGAAGGGACTAATAATTGAGTGTTTGAGATGTTTGGGAATATTTCCTGTTAGTAGAGAAGTATCGATTATATCTTTGAAAAGTGGTGTAAGTACAGTTGATAGTTTTTTTGTAAGGGACAGTGGGAGGGGGTCGTTTGGGGATGAACACTTAGCTGTAAGAATTAAGTTTAGTAATTCATCATTAGTTGGAAGCGTGAAGCTAGATAAAGTTATATGTGGTAATAGTGGTGATTGTGTAGTAATTGCACATATAGGTAGGTTTATTAATTTTGTGAGTTTATTATGGATATTATCTATTTTGTCGATGAAGTGTTTTGCAAAATTAGTTGTAAGTATTGATTCTGGTAAATTTGGGAGTATTCTATTTTTGGTTTTTCCTAAAAGTTTATTCATTGTTTTGTAGAGTCTTTTGTAGTTATTACTGTTTTGTATTAATTCATTTGATATGTAGTCAGTCTTTGCTTTTTTTAATGAGTTACGGTAGGTAGTACGTATCTGTCTCAGTATTGCTAAGTTCGTAGGTGTAGGGTATTTTATGTACGTTCGGTTAGTTCGTCGGAATTCGCATTTTTTTTTATGTAAATCTGAATTGAACCATGGTGATCGATTATGTTCGGTAAATGAATTTGTTTTTAGAGGGGCATGTTTATTTAGTAAGTCTTTAAGTAAATCAGTTAGGGTTAGAGTTATTTTGTAGTTATGGCTAGTAGCTGTTATGATGTCAGTCATAAACGATTCTAAGTTTATTTTATTTATATTTCGGTAAGTTTTCTCTATTTGCTTTGGCAATTGTAAAGGTAAATTGAGGGGGCAGTTAATTGCATAGTGGTCAGTGAGAAGTATTGTTCTTTCTGGTTTATTTTTTAGAAGTTTGGAATGATGAGATGTTAGAATTAGATCTAACGTATGTCCGTGGGTATGCGTAGGAAAGTCAATATGTTGTTTCAAGTTAAGTTCATTGCAAAGTATTTTAAATTCTAGGTGGTGAGAAGTGTCAGTGTCGTAGTGAAAGTTAAAGTCGCCTAATATTAGTAAATTATTTTGAGAACAGGTGTGAATAATATTAGAAAATTCAGTAAAAAATAATGAAGGGCAGTTATTTGGGGGTCTGTATATAAGTAAGATATGAATTATGTTGTTATTAAATTGTAGTTTTGTCAGTAGAATGTCACAGTAAGTTGAGGGAATAGGAGTTTCTGATATAATGTGGATATTGTATTTTACAAGTAACATAATACCACCTCCTCTTCTACCGTCATTTCTAGATTTACTACAGAGTTTGTAATTTAAAGCTTCTAGAGATGCAGTTGTGACTGTATCTTGACTATTCAGCCATGTCTCAGTGATAGCTACTATAGAGAATTTATAGTATGTGATATATTGGAGTATAGTATATGTATGGGTGTGTGTATGTATAACTATGTGTGTATGTGTATGTATGTGAGAATAATATATTATACATAAAGAATTTAACATTTAGATAAATATTCTATAATATATTAAGTAAACGAGATTATCAACAACAAAAAAAGAACCATATTGTAAAGTAAAAATTAAAGTAGAGTATCGTTACTAGTTAAGTGTAAAGTAAGTACAAGTTAAGTGTAAAGGACATCATGTGCAGGGAAAGTAATTATTCTTACCTATGTTGCAAACTTTTTAGCTCATGCTTAAATGCATTTGTTATGTAGATGGAGGATTCAGTTTTTTGGGAATGTGATTTAATTTGTTTGGAGGCAACTAGAGAAATAATTGTAGCTAAATTAATTAAATAGTTTGCGAGATAGATGAGTTATAATTTAGTATAGTTCAATATCAATTCGTTTGTCGTCTGCCATTTTTGTCTAGAGTTGATCTGGTGAATCTATGCGTGAGTGTAACTCAATATCATCGGCATAGAGAGGATACGTTAAGTCTTATCAGTTGTAATTTTTCATTGTCATGGACAGAGTAAATAACGTCAAAATGCGAAAGTTGGATCGTTTCAGTAATATGTTCTTGTCAAAAACAGTTTTGTCTGTTGTCAAGTAAGTTACATTTATTCATGTATGAAATAAGCTATTAAAGACTATCTTTTATAGTATTTTTGCTAGAAGAAGAAGCTAAGTATAAATGGGTATGTGTGTTTTTGATGGGTGTACGACGTACGTATGTGTTAGTGTATGTATGTATGTGTATGTGTGGGAATGTGAATATGTTTATGTGTGAGTTTGTATGTAAATGCATGTGTGTTGGTGTGAGGGAAGTTATCAACTAGTAGTTAGTTTTTTAAATCTAATAATAAACTATATATATATATATACATAAATATATTTATATATATATATATATATATATATATATAAATATCTTTCATAAAACACATTTTATGTTATCGTATCAATATTAATGAATTCGAAATAAAAAATAATCTTTTATCTTATTATTTTAACTATTATTATGAATGATTATTCTATCCGTGATGTTTTTGATTTTAAAATTTTAATTTATAAAATGTGAATTTCCAACGTAAATAAAATTGTATAGAGGACGAAGTTAAAACCGGAGAATGGATGGAAATCCTAGGACACGGACTACTAAAAAAAAAGGTTATTAAATATTCATTTATCAGACGTTAAGTCAATAGTAAGTTGGTGGAAAGAAAACAATAATACGATTATATCATTCTCAACAATTCACAATACAAAAATATGGAGATATAAGACTTATTTATCAATACATGAATTTATGATAAATGTACTAAAAACTATATTTCTATAATATATATATATGTGTGTATAATACCGTTACAGGTACTCATCAAAGGCAACCCTAGAAGAAGACCTAGACAGGGAGATGTCGTCACTATCATGTTAGCCGTGTTCGAATCAGAAAATGGCCACAAATTACAGGATCGTCACAGAATAGACTTCATATTGGGAGATGGTGACGTTATTAATGGTTTGAGGCGATACAGTTACCAAATGCATACTAAATGTAATAATATCTATAATTATTTGTAATATTATTCGAAATTACTGTTCATCAATGATAATATTCCATAGTATATATTAGTAATTTAGAAATCATTTGTTTTAATGTAATTGAAAATATAGCTCAGTTAGTATCTGAATATATAAATTCTATGTTATACAAATGATATAAATATATAATAAGGTATTAAGTATCATGAATCGATAACATCATATGCACTGTATAGCTCTAGATTTGGTCATTTCGCTGATGAACGAGGAGGAAACTTGTAATATTTTCACCCATTCGAAATACGCTTATGGAGAAAAGGGAATGTTTGTAATTCTTATTTATAACATACTTGAATATATGTCAATGATGTAAAATGTACATTATAGATGATATAATTTTATATTATATCATATATTTGAGTATACTAATATTGTAACATTGGTAATATATTTATATTTATTCATTCATAATATTGTTAAAATTCAGAAAATCAATTATCGAAGCGAATACGGATTTACTTTTAGAAGTTAAACTGGAATATTTTATCCCGTCTATGCAATTTATAAGTACCGCCAAAGATAATCAAATATTCCTACATGTTGAGTTAAAAAGGGAAATTGGTAATTCTCTTTACTCTGAAGGAAACTTCGAGAAGTGCATACAAACCTACTCAAAGTTTGACATATTTCATAATTTCATGATTAACCGTGTAGTTATAGAGTATAAATATTATCTATTGTTTATTTATATAGAAACTTTAAAATACTTTCATTATTTATATATATTATTTGTTATACTTGTGTATATACCATTTGTTAAACAAGTATACGAATTTTAAAACTTTTATTATAACCATTAAATATGACTATTCGATGGAAATATTAAATGTACAATATTTCAGTATTTTATTTATTATTTACATGTTTATAAATGTATGATAAACTAAATATAGAATTTTAAATAAAATAACCTATAATAGAGCAATGGACTTGATTGAGGTTTTGGATTCACGTTGCCAGAAAGATATAGACCAAGAATTGCGCAAAAAAATCATGGATCGTAAGATAAAATTATTCAATAACCTAGCAATATGTAATCACAAGGTTTGACATTATAACAAATACTCCTTATAAAACTTGATATATTTAAGATTTTCTCCACGGGAAATTTATTTATATATATATATATATATATATATATATATATATATATATTTCTAACTTTACGATATATATATATATATATATATATATATATATTACTAATTATTAAACTAATGTTAATTCATACTTATAAAGATATAAAGTTATGTTTATATGAGTTTATACTTTTAATTCGTAGATAAGAGCATTTGGTGAAGCGATTAAAGCATGTGAAGGAGTATTGAAAGTAGATCCAATAAATGTGAAGGCTCAATTTAGAAAAGGAAAGGTATTTAATATTGTAGATAATAAAAATACATAATTATTATCAAACACATATACAAACACACATATAAGTTGTAGCCAACTGGCTCCAAACAAATGGAACCACTTACTAAAAACACTGATATGCTTCACCCACACCACAAATGTATTTCAGCTCAAGATAAATAGCTTCCTGAGATGAGAATAATCTTTTCCTTACATATGATGTCTCTTAACTAAACTTATATTTACCTTACACCTAACTTACCATACCTTACACTACCTTACACCAAACTTACCATACCTTACACTACTTTACACCTAACTTACCATACCTTACACTTACATAGTATATAATAAATTATCCATATGCACACGCACACCTACACATGCACACATACACACGCACCTATACACCCATACATATACACACACACGCACACCTACATATATATAAATACTAAACACAGACATAATATATATATATACATGTTATATAATTTATTTATGCAAGTAAATAAAAATAAATTATTTGCTCACTTATTCATTCGCTCCGAACTTCATCGTAAATTATTTTAAGGCCATCTTGAACCTCTATACTTAAGATATCCTTAAGATATTTCGGTTCGTTGTTCCACGGTACAGTAGTAGCGAAATACTTTCTACATTATTACTTAGTATCGTAAGCAATATATCGGTAGTAAACTATTCAGTTTTCCGTTACCAATATTATTAAATAAGTAGTTATGTATATTGTTTGTTATTTCAGAAGAATGACTTATTTGGCGAGGGTTTTATCTGAGTTGTGTAAGTCTAATGTATTCGTATGATAATTTATATAATTAGTTATTTTCTTTTAATTAATTTAAATGAGTATGGATAAGTAGGCTATAGCTCTATGTATATTCAATAAGTTTTTTTAGTTTAAGTTTTATGATGGATTATATTTTTAAAAGTTCGTTTAACATAATTTCTGATATAAACTTGTATATTTACTTTTTTTCTTTAATATAATATTTTGTTTATTTTTATGATCAAATTAAATGTGAGTTAATTGATTTTTATTTTTCCTCCATATTCTTTCATTTTAAAAAAATTAAACTTTTCTTGTAGTTGACAATTAAACTTTTCTTTATGTTGAACTATTCCGACAAGGAAACTTTAGTTTCTATTTGATAATGTTAATAAACAGAGGAACTGATATCAATTATTAACAGTGTTTGGCCGATAAAGGAGAACTACAAGATGCCATACAATTTCTAAAAGAATGCTCTAAGATTCAGCCGAATTCTTTCGTTAGTTAAGAATTTCAAATTACCTATTATATAATGAAAGTATAATAATATATCAAAGAAACGCTTGTATTCAATCAATTAATAGTATAATTTAATAATTGCTAGATGATTCAATCGGAACTCACCAAGTACATTACTGAATACAAAGTTCACATGAAGAATTCTAAAGTAGTTTTTAAAAAAATGCTCGGCAATCAATGTAAATCTACCCCCAAGAAAGCGAAAAGCATCACGATGAATAACACGGTTATTATATCACTATTGATTTAGTACTACAAGGCTAAAGTATATTATAAACAAATTAATATTATTTCTCACATGCATATTTAATTAAGACCAAAACCTTAATATAATATCTTTAATACAGATGTTCGGAATGGCTTTTATACCAGTTTGCGTGGTGATGTTATCTCTGTACATGAGATACTAATTTTCATGAGTTCGATGAACATTGCTAACGCAAAAACTATTATTAATAAATAAAACAGATAAATAAATAATTGTATACTTCAAACTATATGCAAGACACTTATAAAATGCGATATACACAAAATATGAGAACATAATTTATGAGCTAAGAAAATATATCATATCAACAAGGAAAGATAGGCCTTGATATAATAAATCAATACTATCGTTAATAATTGATTATCTAAATGGGACATATATTATACGAGTCTGATCTGTGGTAATTTAAATACTCTATATTACCGTCTATTAACAGATAGTTAATAATGCAAAATGTACTCGAGTAAAATATTTATTATATATTTATATAATGTAACAGAGAACATTAGTTATGAATTATAACATTGTCTTGTGAGTATTCTAAGATATGATATTTCATCATTGATTTCTTATGGTAGGCAAGTTCTTCAAAGTAACGATGTATATAATGGAAACTAAATAATAAATTGTCCTTCTATAATATAATTATTACATATTCCATAAATTATAATGTAAAATATTGGTAATGATATCATAGATAAATAAATAACTAGTAAAAAATGGTCACAATAATACAATATTCAATTTTATTTTACTTATTTATAATTATTAACTATATGTTATATAGTTGGGATTATATAATTATTACTCGGATAAATACTAAAAAATAATACAAAAGGGAAAAACCTAAATTTGATAAATAGTTAAAGTAATAAATAAATATATTTAATAATATAGTAGTTATAAACGTGATAAAATATTCATAAATTAATTAACTTTATTAGAATGTCATTTATACTTTCTTAAGTTATTACAGTGACTCACAACATAATAAATGAAGATATATAAATTCTGAGAGAATGTCACATAAAATACAAATTCAGTAGTTTAAAAGTAGTAGAAAAATGACATCAATTAGTAGTGTCTAAATACTGTACAATGACTGGTAAAATCTTTTTTCTCGAGCTTGCAACATTTTTATCGAATACCAGCAGATTCTCGTAGTCTTTGTATTTGGTTAAGGGCTGAAGATTGAAAAGCTTAGTATCCAATGTAGAAAATAACTGTTTAAATTTGTTAATAATATATTATATAATATTAAGAATTATTTTACATAAAATCTCTATCAAATAGATAGAAATATTAAGTTAACTATTAAAAATATCATTCTTTAAATTTATTAAAAATACAATATTTATTGGTTATCAGAGATATATTTAGAAATCTATATAGACACTATTAATAATTTTTTAAAATTTATAATTGCAAATGTCCTATATTAAATAAAAATATATTATATTTAAAGTTAAATGTTGTGGTTAGTAATTAAATAGAGAACATATTAATCATTAAATAATTTCATGTACTTTTTAAAAAATAATTTCAATAATCAAATAATAATCATAACCTGTTCGGAGAGAATTGTGTTGGGGCTGTAAATGGCAATCTGACTACAAGGTGGTCCATTGGTAGGTATTGATAGTGCCATAATGATAACTGCAGAATATTCAGTAGAAAACTCTTTTAGTGTGCATATTATATATTTTCGGTCCATCATTTCCTAAAAAATATGTTATATATTTATTGAGTACTTTCATGTAATATAATAGATTCTATAAACAGCTAAATACTAAATCAATTTAATACATTATTTGTATGGCTTACAAAAATAAAGTAATGATTAAATACAATATAAAAAATAGGTTTAAATCTTAAAGAATTCAATTGAAATAAAATTGGAAAATATATTTACTCGAATATTCATTCAAAATAATGGAATTCTTTATTAAACTTATTAAATTCATTCATAATCTAAATAATTCAAATTGATAACTTTTTTTAAAAAATAAATATAAAAGATTATTATAATAAACAATTTAACAATTTTACAATTTAAAAATACATGTGATTTGTGATAAATAAAATTACTTCAAATACTAAAATACATTTTTTTATTTTAAAATTCTTAATCATAATATGCAATTATTTTAATATTCCTAACTAACAGATAATAAAGATTTAATAATATTATTAATATAACTCATGAAATCAATAATTGTACTAACATTTATATGAATAGGAACTGAACTGATTATAATTGAATATTTATTAGACTTCACAATCTTTGCATCTTTTTTCAATAGGTCACTATTACTAAGGCCTGTTTTATGAATCATTGTTATATAATATAAATTATTATTTATACTAAATAAATAAAGATAATTTATTTTAATACAATGTACAATAATAAATATTCAAAGATCATAAAAATATATATTTAAAAAGATAAAGTCAGTATATATTGACTTATCTTAGAGTGAAAAAAAATTAATTTTAGATAATATAATAATATCAACTAAAAAAGTATATCTAATTTTTCTTTAGCTAGACAAAAAATCTAAATATATTAAATAAAACATTATTGATAATTATATTTTATATATTTTGTATTACAATTTAAAGAAAATAAATTATTTACAAAGTTATCAATCATAAATTGTAGACTATTAAAAAGTAATGAATTTAAATATAAGTATAGATATAAAAATTAAGGGGAGATTGTAGTCATCAAATATAATTAATCAAATATAATAGTTTACTGATTTTTTTAAAATTAATTTAAAATATAAATATTATAAATATTATTATTATTAAAATAATATATCACTTAAATTACGGATTTTCAAATTTTAAAAACTAAATTATATATTTTAGAATATTCGACCCTTCAAATAAGATCATATTATTATCTTGTGATACCAATAACCAATAAAAAGTTTCAAATACTTCAGTAACATTTGCTTTGTATTCTGAATTTTTCAAAAAAATTACCAACAATTTTAAAATTTATTAACACGATATGAGTAAATAATAACATTCATTACATATGAGTGTTGTGCTGACCTAAACATATTCACAACATTATAATGTTAGTAATTACAAATTATTACACGTCGATATAGTAGATATATATATATTAAATATAAAATGGAATTTTATAATAAGATTATTATAATTGTTGATCATATTTGTATTATAGGTACACAATGAACCAGTAACTTTGATTATCACTGAAACAGAATTAGTCACTAAATCATTAACAGTCCATTATACTCTTATCTTATTGCATATGTACCTTAAGCATTTTGTCAAATAAACCTATCATTTATTATTTACTGTGTGAATAATAAATGTAAATAATAAAAGTACAAATCCTTCAGGCGTTTTTCTCGGAATAATTATTTACATAAATCTACAGTCTTTATAAATGTAACAATGTGTTCAATTTAAAAGTTGAGTTTTATAAGTTTATAAACCGTCGTACGGACTTAATTATAAGTACCTCAAATATGCATTCGAATAAACAATTTAACAAACCAGACACATCAGACCTAGCTTTCAGTAATTCCTGAAATCGGTCGATACGGCTGTAACCAACAGCGATGCGTTTTTCAAGCGTATCGGCAATTTCGTGATCTTTTGCGGTGAATTTTGCTGCGTCTGGACTAAAGTTCACCGTATCCAAAATGATTATGTCTATCCAATGAAAATGAATTAGCGATTACTACAAGTAGTCAATGTACTTGCGTGAAATCGTAGAGGTGGTATAACAAGACTGGTCTACAAAATACAAGTTACCATACAACAAAAATCGTTGAGCAAAACAATTTAGTCTTTGATGGATTGAAAATTAGCTCCAAATTCTTCTTTAAATATGAATAAAATCAATTATAAAAACCATGGCGATTAAGGTTGACTGTATATGAGATATATGAGAACTTTTGACAATATATCAAACCTAATAGCAATTGGGCAGTGATAGGAGGTATTGAGAAATCCTCATTGTCCAATAAGATTTCTCCAATCAGCGTAGCGCAGGAACCAACCATTTGTCGGACGAGTGGAATTCTAAGAACAAAATGTTTACGATGGATTGTGTTACCGCACAATTTGGTATTTGCTATTGTCGATAATTCATTTAATGGATGTTACAACAATCTAACTTAATTTGAATATTAATTTAAACTAAAGAATCGTAAGAAGATGTAAAAATAATATTTTGTAATCGAAAATTCACGAATATACAAACAAAAAAATGTAAAAATATAAATTGCATTTCAATTTTATTTATTTATTTTGAAAATATTTTATATAATATAAACTTCAGCCTAATGATACTCTAACATACAATACTAATTTCAATCAAGAATCTATAATTAATATTATATAATGCGGTAATAAATAATACTAGTATATCAAATAAAATTTTTCGCTAATGCTAACATGAGAATATAGAAAAATAAATTTTGAATTAATATCATTCTACAACTTCTACAGAGATTCTAATTATTCTAGAGATTTATTTTTCTATATAAATTAATTTCTTTACTGAATTTCATAATTAATAATATTGATATTATGAATATTCAATTTGTTTATTTAGCATACATCATTATTCCGTGTTTGGCAGTTCAAATTTGTATCATAATATCATAATTAAATTCATTATTAACATTATTAATCCATTGTGAATAGTTTAATACCACATTTCTTCATAGCAAAAGTGATTTTCTAAAGAAATAATGCTTAAAGCTAATAGGCAATCAATGAATGCTTGAAATATAACTTCATCAACACTTATTAATAATTTAAGTTTGTAATTAAATTATGTTCGCAGACAAGACAGACATTTTAGGTGTAGTATTATGTAATGTTTTGTTTCCGAGGACTAACGTCGTATCAATATCGGAGGCTAATTTGTGGTGATCAACAATATCAACAATTGTTTTTCCTTTCAGGCATTCCGTAGTCACCGAGTTATGGTCGACCAATGAAAGCATTTGTATGCGATTCACCGGAAGGCAATCGACGAAAACTGTTGCAAATTAATCAAACGGAGGCGAAATTAATTATACTATTAAAGATAAAGATATCTACACTCAATGTAGTTATTTCAAAAATACTAAAAAATATTCCAAATTGATATACGTAAACATAACAGATATATATATATTATATATATACATATATATATATATTACAAATTCATATGTTAACACATACCAAAGTGGATTTGTTTACAATTTGTTAACGACCTAACTGATCTATCGAGACACCAAGTTGATCCAACATGTACGTTACCTCAGTTTTTAATGCATATTCAATTCGCTTGATATTCAATACAGGAATAAAATCCTTATTGCATGTTTCAGTCTAGATTTAATAGGAAAATAGGTTAGAATATCTAATCAGACATATACTTAAGCTATTGTATATCCAGTTTATAATAAGGTAATGATGTATTCAAGCTATATATATATATACTATATACTATATCTATAATATATTTATATTTATTATTTTGAAGTTATTCAATAAAGATGTTAAATCTAATTTAAGATTTTTATATTATTTTATTGTCTACATTAATCTTTTTAAATTTGTATTCCAATCAATTTCTAATAAATCAAATTTTTCATAGACTTTTAGAATAATCGAAGTCTTTATTTGTCTATTATTAAAAGATTTGATATTTACACCAGAAAATTCATGTTTTTCTTTGACTTTTTTATAATTTTATAAAATTACTATACATTCACTAAGTTATTTTATATTTATTAATTGGTTATTAAATGATGATCTAAATTTATATACCATTAATGTAAACAGAAAGTTAAACATAAATCTATATATATATTTATATTGTATCTATACTATATATATATATGATGTTTGTATAAATTAAATAATGATACATTTTCTAAAATTAATCTTCTAACTAGAATTATTATTATAATTACAATACAAAATATTAATATAAAAATTAATTCTATATCAATTAACATAATAAATTATGTATTAATATATGAGAATATAATAATTGATGTTATAAACTTACAAATATAATTATATATATATATACATATTTAACATAGGTGATAATGAATGTTTGGTTTTTATGTTAATATAAATGATATTCACCTTATAAAATGCATAAACAAGTGCACATATTGCTGAGTCAGCATCGCAAGCCTCATTACCAATAATAATGTGAAGTTTCTGTTTCTGTCAATATTCGTGGGAATATAATATTAATCAAAAAATAGAGGAAATTCAGCTAGAAGATATATAAATAGAGGATATTCAAATAGAGGATATTTAAATAGAAGATATTCAACTAGAGTATATTCAGCTAGAGGATATTTAAATAGAAGATATTCAACTAGAGGATTTAATATAAATCTAAGAGATGTGAAATAGTTGAGTATTTCTTTTTGATAAACTTTGATGACTTTTACATTTTTGAAACATTCCGAATGATCCTTCATTAACACCCTCAGAGAGAAAGTAACTAATGAGTTATAGTCTCAGGTAATCTAAATACATTTACATGCCAACTTTCAATAAAAAAAGTAGTATTCAGTGAATCATAAGCATTTAATAATATCAGTTACAGGTAAGTCAATGACTCTAAATTAAATAAAGTTTAAATTTGGGAAGTAAGTAAGGATATAAACTTACTTCGACCAGTGGAGTATGTTACAATTTAGTTTCTACAACATAGATTATATATAATGCTGTTAAAGTGTTATACATTAATGTAGAGATATATACATACATATATATATATATATATATATATATATATATATATATATATATATTATTAAAATCCTAAATGTAACTAGGTTTTACAATGTGGTCGGTTTTAGGAAACAAATGATCCACTGTCTTACGGATTCTACTCATACTGTGTGAATATCTAGAAGAGATCAAGACATTCTAGTAACTATATTGGAGCTAAGATCTATGTAGCCAATGGAAATAAAATCTACTAACCGCGATAATTTTTCAACCCCGGGTTTAATTATTAAATCCTGTGATTGGAAAATGTTTGACTAAGAAGTCCAAAAATTTCCCATAGCGGCAAATGACAAAAGTCCGAGTCTGTTTACTACAGTAATTATCTTTCATCTAGTTCTACTTTATCTTATAGAAACTGGTAACAATATTTAAGTGTCAGGTGAGCTGCTACCAACTAAAATATTCGTATATGCAGAGTACGAAAAAAATCCGAAGAAAATGTAGGGCATATCACCAACAACCACGATAGTTTTTTCTTAAGGTTAGAGATACAATGATATTGAATATTTGTATACAATTAGCAGGAGAGAAATTCAATAGAATATTTAACTACATTAAATAATAACAGACCACCATTATAATATGTATATACACAGCCCCGTTGATAAAATTCAAAATAATTAGCTGTTCATTAGTTGACAATGTTTCAAGGCTGGAAATTTACATATTGAAATTTTATTATTTTTAATTATTAATTATTTTAACATATTTTTATACTCCTTTTTTATGTATTTTATACAATTTGTGTTCCAGTTTTATTATATTTATCACTTATATCAATAACATCACTGTTTAAATTATTTTCATTAACACCCGACTGATTGGTAAATCTATACAGTATTTTCTACAATAATAAACTATAAATTAATGTTAAATTATATTTATTATTTATTCTCTATACCTACAATCAGATATAATTATTATATTAAAAACAATGAAATATTTATATTAATAATTTAATAGAATCATAATATAAATATTTCAAATTAAAAATAAATATAAAGATAAAATGTATCTTTATTTCTTATTATAATATTAAATATTAAAATTACATGATTGGTTGTTTGGGTTTTTAACCACTGTTGTATGCAATTTTGGAACCTATGCAATTTAGGAACCCTCACGTGACATTATCCATAATCTTTGTTTACAAATCATTATAAATTAGAGATAAATATATTATAATCATCAGTATACTAATAATAGTAGAGTATATTTAAATCTAATATATTTTTTATATAATATTTAATGAAAATTATTTTTCAAATTTGAATGAAATCGAATTTAGTTTATCAAAATAGGCGTGGCTCCTATAGAAAGGCGTGTACATGGGGCATGGCGATATATTTGAAATTTAATAATATATTTCAACAATAATATTAAGTTATTATTAAGTTATTTAAGAAACTAGACAATGAATATTGCTCAAGAAATAAAATTGTATTTAGAAAATGGTGTTTTTTGCAAAATTACAACAAAAAGTAGCTACTATTAAATTAATTATTATATTCAATTAATCAAAATGTTATTTTTTAAATTACAATGTTTATATTTTGATGATTGACATATTTATAAACAACTTGAGTGACATCTAGAACTTATTAAAATTGAATTTATATTATTCGGTATAATAGATAATATATTAAATACTATGTCTTTTGATGTGCTTTTAAAAACTATGAAAGAATTTATATATATACATTTACTAATTAAATATACTAATTTATAATACTGTATATCATTTAAAATGTGTATATTAATATTGAAAACGTTAAAATATCTTACTATTTGTGAAAGTTCCAAAATCGCATAAGTTACAAAATTGCATATGACACCACCCATAGCTAAGACATGCAATTTTATATAATCTATTATACAATTATAGAATTTAATATATTATCATAGAAATAAAAATTACAATTCATCAGTGATATCATTTACTATGCATGCCCCAGCAAACAGTGATTTAATAGTTTTGAAATTATTTTGATGATTTCAAAAATAAAATAAAATTAGGCAAAGCAAAAAATGAAATATTCTGAATTGTTTGCTGAAGAAATCTCTACATGATTCAATTCATAGCATTATAATCCATATTTCATAGTAATCCATATTGCATACAACAATTTATTATGATAATATAATTACAAATTAATCTAATTTTAGAAACATAAACACTAGTATAATTATTATGATATTTAGAATCACATTTATAATAATAAACAACTGGTGAGGGATAGTGAATACCGATAAAGTCTGAAATGTTAATTATTATATAGTATGTAATAAAACTATGATTAATGTCAATTGATTATATGTATTCATATCACATATTAATTTGATTCAGTCGATGATTAAACTTCAATTATACAAACATAAAATACATTTCCATCTCTAAAGAATCAGATCATTGCAATTAATAATTGTATATTATTAAAATAATATATTATTATTAATGGGGGTAGTGATTTATTGCACTGTATAGTACTGTATACTATTACAATAATATATTATTATTAATGGGTGTGAGATTCTTTGCATTAATTAGGATTATTTAATAATTATAAATTATAATTTTTATATACACTAAATCAAACCTCAATATTTATCATTTCTTTAGCATTTTTAATAAAATTTAAAAACTTAATTGATTGTTTACAATTAGCGAATTCACTTAAATATGGTACAATACGAGTAGACATTATATAGATTGTATAATTATAATTTTGAATTATTTTACAAATCTATCAGTAATTTTTCAGTATCTTTGCGTAAACACAAATCATTTCAATCTGGCTTAATGATAGACATACAAATAAATACTGATATATTTGTTAATTCGTAAGCTCCATTCAAAGTAGTAAAGTTATAATCATGATATAATAATTTCTAAAAGATACATGAAATTAACTATAATATGATATATATTCTTTAAAAGCAAATACCCAAATCCACTATTTATAAGTATTGATTGGGCTTTAGTATATATCTATATGTATTGATATATTGTATGGAATAATGCTTATTTTATATCAATGATATGTTCTAGATGAGAATGGTCTTATCAAAGGAAAACAACTCTCTGTATAAACTATGAAATGAATCACTGATTTTGGTATTTTAACATCTGTTCTATAATATATATATATTATAGAATAGTGTTATATATATTATTATAGAATATTATACAATAGGGTGTTATTGAAAATAAATATGTCAATATGTATATAACCTCTAAATCGTAACCTTAGAACGAATACAAGATATATAACAAATTACAAATACAAATAATATTTAAAACATAACATAAGAATGGTCAAATAGATCCGATAATTATGACAGCTCAAAAATATCAAATTTTCTCATCTGCTAATTCACTTTTTATATTAATCCTATAGGATTTCTTTCTACTATAGTATAAACAACACTTCCCAATGCATTACTTAATTTCATGTCAGCAAACAAGATCATAGTGACACTACAGAGAATTAAATACTATTTTTGCAATTTCCTTTATGAGTATTCCTCATATTTCTACATCATTAAATATTATTATTATATCGAAAATATAACTTTTATCATATTTTAAGATGACACCATTTCTTAATCCTTTTTTTATATGTAAGGAGCGAGTGTAATGTATTTTAATGTATTCTAACACCATTGAATTGATTGTAAATATTTTGTAGTGTATTAAAAATAATTACTGAAATATAACAAATCAAATATTTTTAAACAAAACATTCAATATTTTTAAATTTTTATTTATTGGATAACATTTTGTTCCAAGCGTTCAAGAAAATGTCGACAGTTTCAATATTTAATATACTAAGTAACAATTGACTTCACGGCAACTCTTTGTAATGCATAGCCCAGTAATTTCAATGGCTAATAAGGATTTTCTGTACTAGTGATACATTCAGTGCAATTTAGGTGTAATTTACTAATAGTCTATTATCTATACAATATTGCTTTCCTGAACGGTGGTTTATTTCATTAGTAATTGTGTATATATTTGGTTTTCATTCATTATATATGAATTAGCATCGGTGTCTTTAAAGATTCTAGCCACTTCTGTTGACATATTTAATGTATACCGATTTACTAGTTGTATCAAGAATTAAATCAGCCAATATTAGAAATTAAACTTTCTACGATATATCATACTCTACTTGCATCTTCAGGTACCTTAATATTATATTCAATTCGCCTATAATAATATTATACTATATAATTTATATTATATGCTAATCTAATATTTATTTTTATTATAAATGTACTATTTATTGATTAAATTTGTTTTCATGTTTGTCATCGACAATAATTTACATTATAATTATGTAATACTTAGGAAGTTTTTTAACTAACAGAAAAAGAAAGCGATACTTTTTAAGGTACCATGAATACAATTTAAAATGATTATAGTCCAAATATAGACGTCGCTTACTTTTCGAAATTAGAATCCGTATGTATCTACGAACTAATATATTACTATTATAAAGTACCTTGCAAAGAACAGTAACACCATTACACTCAAGAATTCACTAATCCGATAGATTCATTGTTGGAATAACATCAAATACTTCAAATTAAACATACTCGGA
>OZ038312.1:28714241-28746712 GCA_964035775.1 Osedax frankpressi
ATAACAATAGGCTATAAAGTTATTTTAAATCTATCTTAAATATATTTTTAAATAATCCGATCTAATTTTATCTTAAATTAATCTAAATTTATATAAAACTTTCTGACGATAAAATAATATAGATTCAGTATATACTATGTAATTAAATAATTAATTATTCTGTTAACAATAATAACAATTAATCGGAATTAATCTATTTATTAAATTATACCTATGCTACATGATAGATGGAGTAACTGAATACACAAATATGACAGAAAAAGGTTAATTCTAATACATAATAATGTTTATTTCCTATAATAATCCTATATAATAGTGTTATATACAGTATAGTATAGTATATGATAACAACTTTACTGATCTTTGTGAATATATAAGATATATTTATATACAGCGATTTACCAAAATGATTTTGTTGATGATATATTACGATATATGCCGATACAAGACAATATATCGTTATGTAACAAATACTGTTTAATGACCATATTAATGATTATGTTATTACCATGTAAATTATCATATTAATTACCAAGTTAATTACCATATTAATGAACATGTTAATGAACATGTTAATGAACATGTTAATGAACATGTTAATGAACATGTTAATGAACATGTTAATGAACATGTTAATGAACATGTTAATGAACATGTTAATGAACATGTTAATGAACATGTTAATGAACATGTTAATGAACATGTTAATGAACATGTTAATGAACATGTTAATGAACATGTTAATGAACATGTTAATGAACATGTTAATGAACATGTTAATGAACATGTTAATGAACATGTTAATGAATATGTTAATGAACATGTTAATGAACATGTTAATGAACATGTTAATGAACATGTTAATGAACATGTTAATGAACATGTTAATGAACATGTTAATGAACATGTTAATGAACATGTTAATGAACATGTTAATGAACATGTTAATGAACATGTTAATGAACATGTTAATGAACATGTTAATGAACATGTTAATGAATATGTTAATGAACATGTTAATGAACATGTTAATGAACATGTTAATGAACATGTTAATGAACATGTTAATGAACATGTTAATGAACATGTTAATGAACATGTTAATGAACATGTTAATGAACATGTTAATGAACATGTTAATGAACATGTTAATGAACATGTTAATGAACATGTTAATGAACATGTTAATGAACATGTTAATGAACATGTTAATGAACATGTTAATGAACATGTTAATGAACATGTTCATTTCGATTATTCTAATTACTTATGATATAAATGTAGTTATGATATTAATATTACTATGAGAATAATATTAAGTAATTTGTGAGTGTTAAATTAATTTGAAGAGTGATAATGTTAACATTGATTAATATTTTATTAATTGCGATACCATTTAATTTAATATGTAAAACATATAAGATATTTAACACTATACTACTAATAATATTATGTTTAAACCTAACGTACCATGGACACCGACTACGAATATTTAAAGAATATATAACTGTAATAAATATAACAAATAATTTCTAAATGGAATCAATTAATAAGTATTCGGAGAATAATGAATAACTTCTTTACCACTATACATTGTACACTGTACACTGCATGTCATTCTAGTGTACAATGTACAGTGTACAGTGTACATTGTACACTGGAATGATATGCAGTGTAAAATCACTACACACTGTACACTAACATCATTCTAACTTTAATTAAAGTAACTACAAAAGTAAATTATCGTAATTAATTGTAATTGTAAATCATTAATACTTTATAATATATAGTTTATAATATTAAAATTAAATAATTGATATATATAATTATAAATTGATATACTATAATAGCCTAATTAATATAGAAATATATATATATATATATATATATATATTTATATAAATATATATATATTTATATATAAATATATATGCATATATCATAGTAATATGAATTCTCACTGTCACAGGCATTACATGTTATTATTAATTATTATATATTTCATAATAATTATTTTTATCATTACAATTTAAATAGATTAAAATGTATATATTAAATATTCGAATTATTATATATTAACGGCTGAAACTACTCAAACTAATATTATGTAATATTACAATTATAATAACCGACATCCATTTTCATCCCAAATCTACCTTCCCATATGGATATATCTACCCCCTACCGGGTCTCAGCACCCGGCGGTACCAGCTATTACATGTGGTGGCTACCCCCACAATGTGGGGCCCACGTAGCATGTTATCGCTATTGTTCAAATAAAAGGAACCCGCACTACTCCACACTTTCCGTCATTACCTCCCACCACATTAACCTACCACGATCGCACACCAAACCATTCCAGCCTCATCTTCCGCCATACCATCCCAGTCCAATCGTCACGCATACCATCCCAGTCCAATCGCCACACATACCATCCCAGTCCAATCGCCACACATATCATCCCAGAAGTCCACAATTTATCATTCTTTACTACATCGCCCATTGTTCGCCCCTAACTTCGCCCCTAACTTCGCCCCTAACTTCGCCCCTAACTTCGCCCCTAACTTCGCCCCTAACTTCGCCCCTAACTTCGCCCCTAACTTCGCCCCTAACTTCGCCCCTAACTTCGCCCCTAACTTCGCCCCTAACTTCGCCCCTAACTTCGCCCCTAACTTCGCCCCTAACTTCGCCCCTAACTTCGCCCCTAACTTCGCCCCTAACTTCGCCCCTAACTTCGCCCCTAACTTCGCCCCTAACTTCGCCCCTAACTTCGCCCCTAACTTCGCCCCTAACTTCGCCCCTAACTTCGCCCCTAACTTCGCCCCTAACTTCGCCCCTAACTTCGCCCCTAACTTCGCCCCTAACTTCGCCCCTAACTTCGCCCCTAACTTCGCACCTAACTTCGCCCCTAACTTCGCCCCTAACTTCGCCCCTAACTTCGCCCCTAACTTCGCCCCTAACTTCGCCCCTAACTTCGCCCCTAACTTCGCCCCTAACTTCGCCCCTAACTTCGCCCCTAACTTCGCCCCTAACTTCGCCCCTAACTTCGCCCCTAACTTCGCCCCTAACTTCGCCCCTAACTTCGCACCCACCCGTTCAATAGGGACCGGGGTATTCGGTGTACCTAGACGCGTATTCTTTATCGTATTCATGGTGAGTTGCGTAATCGCCACGATATCCGCGTACTTGCTCATCAACGTGGGAGTCGACGAGGCCGTGAAATCGCACATCAACTCGGTGTTAATGGAACAGCAACGCACGCAATACGCTGCAGGGGGCGCCACTTCTATTGTAGACGTCGCGATGACCGAGGTCAAAGAAGATGTGGCCAGCATCACCAGCGTCGTTACGAACTTCATGTGAAGTTGGGACGCGATTCGAGACGTAAATGCATTTAGACGGGTACCGTTCGCACCATTCATCTTTAACGAAACTCATTAGAATGTGAAGCGTATGTTAAAATAAAGATCTTGTACCGATATTTTCTTCTGCATAAAAAATAATCATAATTCAGGATATCTGATTTAGAACAAATATCCGCTAATAAATCATGGTTTAATTTAGGTCAGACACTCCTTTATAGCTTTATCTGGACAAACCTAATTTCTTTTACCTAGTAAGGTATACCTGCCTGATATCTATGTTTAATATGTTTGACATGTACGGCGTACATTATACGCTTATATGGCATTGCGATTTGAATTTGCGATAATATTATCATTATGACGAATTCGTCTATTTGTTGTTAAATTGAACACGAGTGTTGAGGAACTACAGATATCGTTATAGGCATATAATTAAATTAAATGTAATTAAACATAAGATATATTCACTTTTTTTAAACTTATCATATGTTAACAAATATTTTGGAATCAATTTAAAAGTTTGTTTGATATGGCTTGCAATTTTTTAGTTATACTACCTGTTCTAATGATTTACATATTTATATGAAGTCCAAGCAGTAGTTTTAATAATAGTTAATAATTGTAAGATTTAATAAACTATCCTTCGTATCCGATAAACCAATGTAAAATATACGATGAAATTGATTGCAAAATAATAAATATAATAATTAAATATCGAAGTTTATAAAAGAATATGCTAATAATTTATAAAATATAAAATATTATAATATAATATAAATAATTTTAATTCTAAAATAGCTAAATAAAAATGTAAACCATTATACTGTAAAAAAAGGTAGGATATGAATACGGAAGCAGTACTATACATATAAAAAGAGTACATAACATTTCCGTATATCAGTATATTAACACTTTAAATTAAATTAAATGTTGTATCGTTTAATCTACACGGAGTACACTCTTATGTTTTTATAATATATAATATGTATTGGTATTGCTAATATAATGTTACATGAAATTCCTTTATTAAATGTATACAAATAAAAACTCTAACAATTTAAGAATGTATGTTGAATATCTCCATAAATTACATTTATTAATTAATTTTTTGAAATAATAACTGATTCTTCATTTATAAAATAAAATATACATATGAAACATATAGGAAATGTATAATAAACAAAATATTTTTAGGATTATAAATTAATATTATATTATATATTCTAATTATAGTTATATATTAACTAACCATGAGATATCTGGACTTTTTAAATATAATAAATAAATAAATTAGTAGATATGCATTATTAGATCAAAATTATATATATATGTGTATGTGTGTGTGTGTGTATGTATATGTGTGTGAGTGTGTGTGAGTGTATATATATATATATATATGGATGATTGACGATTTTCCTTGATAACATATATTAATAACATAATATATAAATATTTTAAAGCTGCTTAAAAATAACCATGATATTATTAAATTCATATTCTTGTTTTATATCTTATAATTTGTTATATCAACATATATATTTTTTAAAATCACATTTCATTTATTCAAAAAAATACATTATAATGTATTTTTTATTATAGTTTTATTTTTAATATTAATTATGTAATAATAAATATGTAAATAGTAAATAATGATTAAATATCATTGCATTTAAATTTAAAATAATTACCATAATAACGATATATATGGGTGGATATTCATATAAATATTGATATATTTATATACAATAAATAAATTCTGAATTTTAATTATAAAAATTAATTATTTAATTATATATCAAGTATATGTGTAATGCGAATATTTTCATTTTTATATTAATATTCACGTATGTAAATTTGTGTTAATTTACATAACTGGTTAGAGATTCATGAGAGTTAATATAGAACTATATAATAATATATTAATGTCGTATTCTGATATTATAATTAATATTCATGCCAAAAATAATAATAATTCATTTTACAAGTATTTCAAATAGTCTGTTTGTAAAAAAGATTAGTGAAATCTTATTAAATACTTTACTTATAAATACTGTACTTTAAATGTATAAGTACGTCGTACATCTTAATCAGGTTACATACCGATAATAAATGAGTTTAAGACTCCTATTCATATTCCTATCTCCTATCAGGTATCTATTTATACACTTGATCCAGGATTATTTAAATTGACAAATCAATTAGCCGTAGAATGTTATTCATAGCAAATATTTTACTCATAGAATAGAAATAGAAATTGTGAATATATATATATATATATATATATATATATATATATATATATATACGTATACGTATGTATATGTATATGTATATGTATATGTATATGTATATGTATATGTATATGTATATGTATATGTATATGTATATGTATATGTATATGTATATGTATATGTATATGTATATGTATATGTATATGTATATGTATATGTATATGTATATGTATATGTATATGTATATGTATATGTATATGTATATGTATATGTATATGTATATGTATATGTATATGTATATGTATATGTATATGTATATGTATATGTATATGTATATGTATATGTATATGTATATGTATATGTATATGTATATGTATATGTATATGTATATGTATATGTATATGTATATATACATGTATATGTATCTATATGTGCGATAATAAGCAATTCAACGCAAATCATCTAATATGTAATAACATTAGGCTAGTTAGTTAGTAACGGTAAACTAACAAATGTAATACATTGCTATATATGGATATAATTTAAATATATGCTGTGTCAGGCACACCATACATTTAAATTATATCGGCACACTGTGCCTGGTGTATATAGCTCGTAACTAACTATCTCAATTAGCAGTTACTATTCATTTGCACATATATCTACATATATTTATGTGGGTGTGGGTGTCAATATATGAGTGAGCATATCTAAATACAGTGGATAAACTACCAGTTACTTAAACACGAGTTAGCTTAAAGTAACAAATTATCGATAGATAAAATCTAAAAAAAGTCACCATCCACAGAACGTGAAAAGAATGAGAAAAAATGCTCACCGATCACATTTGTCAGAGTTACTTGGTACTGATTAAACGACACTTGCTACCATATAGTGATTAGACCGACACGTAGATTTATATATATATATATATATATATATATATATATATATATAGTGATAGAGAGATATAGAAAGAGAAATAAAGAGAAAGAAAGAAAGAAAGAAAGAGAGAGAGAGAGAGAGAGAGAGAGAGAGAGAGAGAGAGAGAGAGAGAGAGAGAGAGAGAGAGAGAGAGAGAGAGAGAGAGAGAGAGAGAGAGAGAGAGAGAGAGAGAGAGAGAGAGAGAGAGAGAGAGAGAGAGAGAGAGAGAGAGAGAGAGAGAGAGAGAGAGAGAGAAGAGTAAATAAGGATTATCAATAAGGAGGCTAAACCATTAGTTATTATTATTATTAGTTTCACTTCACTTCTCTCCAGGATTTCATTCCGATAGGACGTCCCTTTCTTGTATTGTACATTCAGCAACATTGTGAAATTCGTCTGTGATTAAATGGTGGCAATAGTTAGTGTTTAATGTACCGACATCAAACCCCATTGGCATCAAATCACAATAATATTAAGTCTAATTTGAACCAAATCCCATTAGAAGTAAAACCCCATCAGAATTAAATATCATTGGAATTACATCCCATTGGCATTACATCCCATTGACATTACATTACATTAGCATTATATCCCATTGGCATTACATCCCATTGACATTACATTCCATTGGCATTATATCCCATTGGCATTACATCCCATTGACATTACATTCCATTGACATTACACCCCATTGACATTACATCCCATTGACATTAGATCCCATTGACATTATATCCCATTGGCATTACATTCCATTAGTATTAAACCCCATTGAAATTGTACTATCAGTTCGCAATCCTTGTAAAACAATTGTTTACTATAGTTCATTATATAATTATAGTATGCAAACCTAAATCGTTACTATGGTTACTATTATTCATCACGATCCATTGCAGTACATATACGAGAGTGGTTGATAGTAGATACATGTTTCCAATTTAATATGTTTCGTCGTCTTTATTTCGTTATGGAATTCTAATATTTTCTTATAAAGTAAGCCAACGAAAATTTGTAGTTTTAGTTCATGTAAATATATATACTGCGGTTAATTGAATATTTTATACAGATTTATTCACTGTGTATAATATATACGATGCAATAAGCAATGCACAGTGGACAGTATATAGTTAATAGTGTACAATGTACACTGTACATTGTACAGTATGAATCAAACATACCGTTAATCACTTAATGCTCGACACATAGTCGGAGACTGGTGATACTCTCTGTGAAGTGAAGAGGAGGACCAGTATCGAGGCACTATTCGAAGAGATCTCATCCATTGAATACTTTCACAATTCTCAGGTAGGATTCTATAATATCAATAAGTATTGATAAATCACGATTTTTGTTCAACAAGATTTTCTAATATAATAATAAATAATTATAAATGTATATTTACTTGTGTCTATTTATACGAATATCCATTATAAGTAAAATATAATAAATTGATTAATAGATTCTTAACTTTATGTTGTATATTTACAATTGAAATCGAAGTTGGTCTCGTATGTAGAACAATACATCAGGTCACATTTCAGATTCGTTTTAAAATCCACCTACGCTTTGCTCATGTATGCGGTACCATACGGGGGCGAGATGTGTGGGGAAATTGCTTGAAATTGGGCGTATCAATATATTGTAACTATTAGATAATAATTTAGCAGGACGAACAATGGAGTGGCGAATATATCGATTTGATGGACGTTGGCTTGGATATCGAAACGCCGTTCAACGCGATCGACGTCGATAAAGCGGCTCAGATTGCTGCTACCAAATCTTTATCGTCATACCTACGTCATCCGCTAGCTGACGACTGCGTCATCGGTCATAGCGGGATCAACATCGGTGATATGGATGGCGATGGTGCAGGAGGCGCCAACGATTATAACTGCCATATAGCCTTGGGCATGAATGTCGGCATTGAAATCGGCGTAGAAGTCGGAGGCAGCAAGATGTACGAGAAGCCATGCCAGGACTCTTCCTTCACTTTCGTGGATCTACACTCCGCAAGTTTGCAGGATCCCCTACAACACCAACATTATAACTACGCCCACGATCAAAACTTCTACGGCTATGCCAATAACCATACCTATACCCAGCCCTATAACTACCCCCACACCCCGTACGCTTACGATTACACACACTACGATACGTTTTACGATCGCTCCACCCCTTCGGATGAATATATCACCGCGATGTCATCTAATGGATTCGTTAATCCGCAGCTGGACGTGAAACCGTTGACCGCGGGATGTATTCCGGTGGTGACTTTTGACCCCGTCGGCGACGAACCGTCCACGCACCTCGTGGTTTCGCCAGGCCCGCCGAACAGTTACTCCGCACGCGGTGAATCATCCAAACCACTAGTTTCGTTCGCGCCGCCAGGTGACCCGTATGCCTGTCCAGACGGCAAGTCTTTAGGCGATAACGGAGCGATAGTCGAGAAGGAAAAAACTACGACTCCCGCCACCGCGCGCGACATCGAATCGTATACGACGAAAATGGTGCCCTCCAACGCGCGTCGCAAACGCAACCTATCCAGGCACTCGGCGTCGATGAGTTCCCTGCGATCCGGCGATCTCTCCTCGTTCCGGCAGGTGTTGCCGTACGAACCTCGGCGATCCAGGTGCGACCTCGACATCGACGATACGATACTGACGCCGGTGACATTGAGACCGCGACGCACGCATATCGGCTGCTCGACTATCAAATACAACCGAATCACAGTTAATGAGGATATCGGTCGTACCTACTTCTGCGACTTCGAAGGTAACGATATTTGTAGTGGCGGTGTCGAGTATGCGAGGATGGGCACGGTACCGGATACACGAGGGTTGTCATAGTAACGGGTTTGTAGTAGTGGTTACGGTGAAGGGTACGATAGGGTATTCGAGGTGACGGACGAGTTAGGATAGTGTAGGATAGTGTATTACTAGGTTAGATAATGTAAGCATAGTACCGGGTGAGTTATCGGTACCTGGTGCGTTTAGCATTAAATACCATTATATAATGGCTACAAATTAGAATTGGGTCCAAACAACAATTTATAAATATAAATATCGGTGTAATTTAATGAATTACTAAATTATTTATATTGTTATTTACATTCTCGAACTTTTCAAGAAGTTCACTTTTCCTTATTGAAAACAATAGTATTTAATGACCCAGATTACTGGATACAATACATATATACTGTATAACATAGATATAAGTGTGCATTATATGTTGGCGCTTATATTATATGTAAGTATGTCCTTGAACTACTTTTAAGTATGCCCAACACTACTTTTAATAAAGCCTAATTGCACAGGGTGCAGGAAAGCCTACACGAAAAGTTCTCACCTCAAAGCTCACATGCGTTTGCATACAGGTTAGGCTTATGTCAGCTTATGGTATACCTATACTGTTGACTTTGTGCTTTTAGTGAGATGGAACGAGCAAGCGAGGCTGAGCTAATGCGTGCATTTGTGAGTAAATCAATCTCCACGGTGTACTAAAGTATCAAATATTAAGTACATTTGCATAAAGTTAATTAACCTAAGGGATACATTTGAATGGAGAATTAATTTGATTACGTTTTTTTGTTAGATCATTACAGTTGGAATGTAAATATAGTATTTTATGGGTATTTTTATTATTATATCAATATTTCGTCAATATTTAAATTAATTTTTCGGTCAATGTTTAAATTAATTTTGTAATCAATATTTTAGTAAATATGTAAATTATTATTTCAGTTAATATATTGGTTAATGTAATATAAATACTTTAGTTATGTTTAGATATTAATACGTGAATATTAGTTTTTTTATGATTTAAATCAAGTTATAGTATTTCGTTGCCATCATTGTATAAATTTATCATTTACAATTAAAAAAATATATTACATGGATATATGAATTACTTTGCGAAAATTCTGACCACATATCATCCGCATTATAATCACGATCAATTATGAAATATATATATATATATATATATATATATATATATATATATATATATGATCCGCATATGTCCCACTAAAGATCATAAATAATGAACCCTATATAAAACTGCTTTCCACGGACATTTAATTCGCCTTTAAATACCTTTACGTCGCCGTGCGCACACAGGCGAGAAACCATATACCTGCCCGATAGTCGAGTGCGGATGGAGGTTCGCGAGGTCCGATGGATTATCCAGGCACTTATTAAAGCACACGGGCAACAAGCCCTACATTTGCCGGATGTGCAATCGTCAGTTCAGTCGATCGGACCACCTCGCTCTGCACATGCGCAGACATTCCGAACCCTAGACGTAATCGATCAGATATAGACAAACGATCTACGCACATCTTATACTTATAGCTATTGATATCATTATACATTATTTTTATAATAACTCATATTTAATATAAACACACTAAAATATAATAATTCATTGTTAATTATGATTATAATATAATTAAAATTAATTACTATAATATAATTATTAACTTTCCCTACATCGTGAATATGCACTTCATATTTAAATAGCATGTGACACGTATGGACTCATCTTTATATTCAATGGAACAATAGATGGTCATTAATTATCTTATTTCGTGATATACAATTTTATATTTAGAAATTATTTTCCAAATTATGCAACAATCGCGAAATTATGTAATCTTCTATATCTTTACGTAATATGTAACATATAATTCGTATATGAAGATATTATTGAGTTGCATCACTTATAACTGTTATACGTATATTTTATATTATATTTTATACGTAACTTATTATATTTATATATACATAATTAATAGGTCTACTATATAATAAAGTTATGTAACCCATTAAACTTTTTCTATTTATCTATATTGTGATTAGTAATTATAATTAGATCAACAAAATAATAGATTTATTTTTAAATATTAATATTTAAATATAGATGAGGGGTTTAATAACTTTTTATTTGATGACCCAAATTGAAAATATGAAATATCCCATGACCCAAATAATAACAAAAATCAAATTACTGATATTTATTAATTTAATAAAATAGGATAAATCTTCACTTTTAAATCTATGAATGTGCACATTAATTTGGTATCTATAATTAATATTGAAGGTTAAAATCATTATACTTAGACAATGTTTCTCAGATTTGCTTAATTTAATTTATATACTTATTTAATTTCTCTCTGAAATACTTTTATAAGAATAATTTTTGGAATTATAAACGTTCCCAGACTCATACAAATGCTCAGTAGCTCTTTTGTTCATCATAACCCATAGTTTGGAAACTATTATATATATATATAAATATATATATATATATATATATATATATATATATATAAATATATTATAGATATTATCTATATGTATATATTCCAACTATATTCTTTAGTAAGAATATATATAATTAATAAAGCTACTAATGTGCAACGAAATGTATTTTCAAATTACTCTTCCGCCGCAATGTTACATAATAATAATATGTAATCAACAATTCTTAATAAAGATTATCTATCGCTATATATCAATATATTATTTTATAATACATACATTTACAACAAGAGAAAATTAATCATTTAGGATGTCATACATTGAACTCTATCAATTGCTTTTGTTAAGTGACAAATGCGTCGTATTTAGATTTTATATAAAAACTTGTGATATGCACCACTAGAATATTAATCAGTCCTTTGAAATTGAGTTTTATTTATATAAAATTAAATTATTATCGTCTATAATTTCTTTTTAAGAAATATTTATAGCACATAGTAGTTTTTAAGATATCGCTATAATGATTTGTTTCACATTCTATGTTAAATATATAAATGTATTCTTATTCATAATTCTGCTAAACTTACTTTACTTTATAATACTTTACAATTTAAATTCTAAAGTGTTGAGTAATTTTCTTTTATTTTGATCATTTGAATTCACATTTTCTTAAATATGATCTTAACTTTAATTCAATTAATTTAATTAAAATACATCAATATTCCAGTAATTATTAAGAACTTTAATTTAATCTTATTTTTATTTAATCTTATTTTTATTTAATCTTATTTTTATTTAATCTTATTTTTATTTAATCTTATTTTTAATTTAATCGTAAAAACTACGAATAGAGGAATGTTTCGATACGTATTCAATATGTTTTGCTAATATTATCAAGAATATAATAGTTTTTAATAATAAATGGACTAATATAAATATAAATTATAGATCACTTGTTAAAGACAATTATATAGGAAATAAACATATAATATAATAATAAGATTTTTTTATTAATTTTTTAAAATAAATAATTGATACATTTTATACTATATATAGTACTAAAGTATTAGATATTCTTTAATATGAATAATAAATTATGTCATTTATAAATTTGTAATGTAGAACGAATGTGTGTACAGTGTACATATGATATATATATATATATATATATATATATATATATATATAATTATACATACTTAAGTGTCACTAAATAAATAATAGAAGTAGATTGTATATTATTTGTTTATAATGGTTTGCTTTATAATCAATAAGTATAATAAATAATATATTTATTATTACGAATAATTATTATTAATATAATTATTACGAATCAAAATAATTAAATCACATATTTTGTATAGATAATAAATAAAAGAGTTACTTACTTCATAAAACGTTAACGATATATATATATATATATATATATATATATATATATATATATATATATATATATATATATATATAATTGTGATAGCGTATTCAAATGTATTATTATAAAAGGCAAATATAATTAATAGATTTCGATTTTTTTTTTATTTTATGATTTGTGTCTACAATCTTAGTAAGTGAGTGAGTGAGTAATGGAGAGCTAGAGAAAGATAGAGATATAGAGAAATATATATTATATTATATTATATTATATATGGTTGTCATATTAACTACTCATTGTCGATTTTTTTTGTATATTCATTCTCTTGGAGACAATTCCTGCTATCATTTATATTGCATATACTTATTTATAATTACCATGTAAAAGATAATTCTAGATTACATGATATATATATATATATATATATATATATATATATATATATACATATATAATATAATATAATATAATATAATAATTACGTTCTAATTCGCTTTTTGATTTTAGTATTATGCTTAGTATTATGCTTAATTTTAAGTTCGTTAAATCTTAACAAAACTATAAAAAGTAATTACAATTCTAGTTATAATAATATTTATAATCGAAATAGATTAATATTATCAGTTAATGAAACTAATTCCAATTTTTCTACATTTGATTTTCTCTCATTTTAACATAACTTACATGTTAAATTAATAATACAATGTCATCAGTATATTTAACTTCAAATTATTTACATTCGCTCACACTATTAGAATATATATCTTAGGATATTTGTAATTTATTGAGAAATTGGTAGGGATATAAATGGACTGATAAGGAAATCTTGAGTTTTAGAATCAAATGGGTTAGATATATAAATCCATGTTAAACAGGTTTGTTTTATAAACCAATTGAATAGTAGATTAAAAATCAAATTGTGTGTTCCTGAATTATCATATTCATTCAAAAATATATTAAACTGGGAAACAATATTCCAGATTAAAATCCGTATTCATTGTGTGGAGCAAATGAATACGGCATATGTTATTTGAGATCAGTAGTTGAGTACTTCTTGTGAAGTAGTATTACTCTGCTAGTTTTCTAGATAGTATGAATATATTTACATCAGTATTTCAAATATTAGTAGCTATTTTAATTCGATAGATTTCGAATGATAATCTTACAGTTTGTCTTACCCTGTAAATTATTTGTTCATGAAAGATTTTACATATTTACTATTCACGTAGAGAAGATGCTATTATAAAGGAATTTTCCAATTGCAGTGATTGTAATCAATGTGTTTATGGACATTTAAAGAGGAAGTTAAGCCAAAATATGGTAATTATCATAACTTTAGTTTATTTCACCAAGGACTTTTTTTTAGTATATATTGCTTGGAATCACCAAAATAGATACAGTATCCCATAGCTTTTATCTTTTGGTTTTCATACTTTTTACTATTTCAACTTCTGATATTTCTTCTAATTCTACTTTCAGCAATTGAGATAGAATTCTAATGAATTCTAAGTGGAGTAATATTAACATGGATAATGTTTCCCTATAGTCAAGAATAGTCGATGCAACACTTTGGACTAGATTATCTCTCATTACAAGAGGAGTTGAATAAGTAATACTAATTGAGTGTATGGGTTTGACATTCTTCGTAATATTAGATACGTGTAAGTCATTACTTCATTACAAGAGCTCTTTTCTAATCGAAGGTTACTGAATAGAAGGAGTAAACTCATCAAATAACGTAAGGGGTGAGGCAATTAACTGCAAAAATCATCATTAAAAGTGGATTATTTATGAAACTATGTATTATATAGTTCGAGCGATAGAAAATTGAAGCAATTATCGGTATTCTTTATAAATTATATTCAATACAACTTGGAAATATATATATAAAAATATTTACGTATATATTAATGTATGTATATAAATATATATATACATATATATATATATATACATATATATATATATATATATATATACATATATATATATATATATATATATATATATATACAATATTGAATATTTATATTTAATACTAATGGTACAATTTATTGATACAACTGATAATGAACTTATTAATATTTCTTTGTAAATGTGTATTAAATGATAAGAATGGATATTTACTATATTATAGCAATGATTAAATGTATTTTTTTAAACATTGTAAAACTTACTTTCATTATGAGATGTTCGAATATGAATGGTATTACATACGGTATTTTCAGCATATTTGATAATGTAAGCCGTAGTTAAGCCGATATGTGTGGAGTCTGAGATTATATATGGTGGTGTATAGGTTGTATGTGTCGGGTTAGTGACTGTATATAAGGTAGTGAATATAGCGCGCATTGGGTATACGTAGCGAGTATATGAGTAGATACGTAGATTAGGCACCCAATAAATAATTGCATAGAAAAAATGAATGCAACACAGATCAAATTAAACAAGAAGTATGTGGTGCGTATAATGTGCATTTCTAAATGCAGTAATTTGTATCTTAATATATTAATCCAACAATTGTTTTGCTAAGCACATCTCAGCATCCGCTAGTAATGATCTGTACTTTTTGATTTATACCAGGATACATTTATAAACATTTGTATTTACTGTTAATACTAATATATGTTGTTGTCTGCTAGGATAACATTTTAAATGTACCTATATTATATATTACTATATATGCTACATCTTGTATATTATTAATTGTTACAATGAATACAATATAGGAAATATTATAAATTATTGTAACAATATGTCTTCGCTAGCAGTATATAGAATAACATCTTCTATTTTATAAAGGAATAAAATCAATATTATGTAGGTAATTTTGTTATAATTTATTATATAATTAAAGTTATCATCATTATATAAAACATATTCTATTAATTATTTGTTTCTAAATAACTAATAATTAACTATTATATTATTTAATTTCTTGGATTTATACTTGGTACACCATACTTATATGAAACCTGTAGTATTACCAACATTCAATAGATACCGGACGTTGCTAGATATTCGATTAGGTATTGTAAGGAATCTCAAGAATTAATTAGTATCTATAAAATCAATACATACATAAACAACACACGTTAAAAAATATGAATGCACTAAAGTGCACTTTAAAGTACCCGCTGTTCATAATATTACCAATTTATAAACGTTTGTTATGCTAACTCAAGTGAACATAATATGTAGCAATATGAACATTATTAATAAATTGATTATTTGTTACAATGGCAAATGTCTTATTTCAAAAAATATTCAGTCAAATGTATTAAATATAAAAATATTTTTCACATTTTTCCCTGAGATTTTTGAATACTCCAATGGACCAATTTAATAATATATTGATTTCTTTTTAAGCAGTTATCAAGTTCTCACAATGCAAATATAGTACAAAGAGCACCATTAGTTTATATATTTATATTAGATAATAATATGATGCGATATATTACAGATAAATAAAATGTTTAATATTGAAATAATGCAGATATTTTGGAATGCATGAATAATTAAACGATATCATTAAACATATATTAACACAAATATTTATTTTATATAAATATTTTCTTCTACATATTATAAATACTATTATAATATTAATTAAAATTACAAGAATTTTAAGTTATACTTTATTAAATGTATCTACAGATTTTGGGTTTTTAGGAGTTGAATAAATATAAATAATATCGAAATGTATTATCGATTTATTATTTATTTATTAAAAAAATAGTAAATACAAAAAAAAAGGATTAACATAATTGTATGTTAATCCATTAATAATTGTTAACATAGTTATATGTATCTATAACATTACTTATAGCTATTTCTATAGCAATTACAAAAATAACATACGTGGATCGATTCATTGGTGAGTGTTTGGACTAAGTAGCTAGCATTCTCTACAATTGGTATGTAAAAAGCTTTTATTGAACTGTCATTCGCTACTTTAGATGTATTCACTACTAAACAGTCAGTTAAGAAATTTAGTATACAAAATTATTTTAAAATTTATATCGAAATAATAATAATTATTATTTTAGCAATTTAATTATTGAATTATATATTAAAAATGTAAAATTTTCAATTGAAATTATGTATATTAATATGTAATTAATCATCGGAAAACCTTTTGAAATAATTATCAATATATTTAATATAATAATTTAACGTAATATTAAATATAGTTAAATATGCTAAGATTACATTTACATAAAAAGAGTAAACAGATTCACAAGATATTTTATATGCGTAAGCTGAAGTTATGGGTTAAATTCGATAGACACTCATAAAAATAATAATAAATCAATATTATTTATATAAATACCAACATGAAGTGTTATAAATTGATACACTGATAGTGTATTAAACTTTTAAAAGGAAAATCTTTTTGAAGAAGTAGTATTACATAATAATGGTGATTATATACAAAATGATATAATTATGAATAATATATTACATTATAATATAAATTATATTTAAATCAAAGACATTTTATTTTATAAAATTATTTAAAAAATTTTAGAAAATTATCATTTTAATTTTAATTGTTTAGCATCATATTATATAGACTATTACTTGTTAAATTAAGTATATATTATTATTATATTATATATTATTCAAATATGTATGTCTTATTATATTATGTTTACAAAATAGCATACAATAAATGAAATCATCAAACATTATTATGCAAGTGAACCATATATTAATTATTCTGCGATACTGATTAAAACGCAACCAAATATATTACGATTAGGATGTGTTAAGTATAAAAGGAAGAAAATATATAAAGAAAATACATTATTTTGACATATTTTAAACACCTATAAATAAAATGGGTTAAAAAACTATTTGATTTTGAATGTTCTTATTAAATATATATAGAGTTATATTATATAATATAATAATAGTGTGCGTATATATTATGATAAGGTGAATTGTTATGCATAAGCAGACTCCTATTGATTTTTGTATATAAACACCATTTTTTCTCTGAGATCAATAAATAAATAACATTCAGTTTTAAGCGAAGTCTATTGTTTATCTTAAAGCGAGGTAATCATCATGTTCGGAAATATGACAATAATTATATCAACTCCAAATGTGTTGCAATCAAATAATATAAGATTTTGACATCAATGATCCGAAAAAATATATTTTAAAATGCACTTTAATTACAATATATTAAAATCGGGTAACTTATTATAGAGTGACATTCAGTTATGATTACTTTGTACGAAATGAATCAATATTATTATTATATAATGGTATATATAGTATATCTCCATTGTCATCATAGCATAATATTAGTTTATGTAATCAGAGTTTAGACTCGCAATGATCTGTAAGTTGTTAGTTGAAAGCTAGAGCTAAGTTATGACACGTATGTCAAGATGAGTGTCATGGAAAGTGTCTAAGATCATGTCATATTTATTGCGAACGGACATTTAATAAGGAAACTCGAATTTGTGCAGTTCAGTTCTAGGTGGTTGAGATTGGAAAACGGAGTCAAATTTGTGAACAGGAGCGGGAATTATAGATAATGGTGAGGAGCAGTTTTGATGCAAGTTGGATGGGATAGGGGAATTTTGTAGTTGTAGAAGTTGTAGTTGGAATGGGGTTATATGGTATGAGTGAAAAAGTATGTCAAAGTTGATAAAGAGTGCTGTGAATAGAAGTAGATGTTTTAAGTTCAAATGGAGATGTACATCTTAAAGGTAATGTCAGTGGAGTGAAATCACTTGATTGTGTATAGGATAAGTAAAACTAGTTCCAAGTCATATAGTATTGCAATTATGAATATTAATGATGAGTTCGAGTTCATTTTTCCGTCGATAGTATTTATAATTATATAACAGACGGTGGAGTTATTGTAGGTGTATTTCAGATTGTGAAAACGAGGCTAGATTTGTTATCGTCATATTTAATTTTCGAGTTGTACTAAAAGTACTACTCTGTTTCGAGTAGTACTATTAGTAGTAATAGTAGTTGATGTAGTAGTAGTAGTAGTAGTAGTAGTAGTAGTAGTAGTAGTAGTAGTAGTAGTAGTAGTAGTAGTATTAGTAGTAGTAGTAGTAGTAGTGGTAGTAGTAGTAGTAGTAGTAGTAGTAGTAGTAGTAGTAGTAGTAGTAGTAGTAGAAGTAGTAGTAGAAGTAGTAGTAGTAGTAGTAGTAGTAGTTGTAGTAGTAGTAGTAGTAGTAGTAGTAGTAGTAGTAGTAGTAGTAGTAGTAGTAGTAGTAGTAGTAGTAGTAGTAGTAGTAGTAGTAGTAGTAGTAGTAGTAGTAGTAGTAGTAGTAGTAGTAGTAGTAGTAGTAGTAGTAGTAGTAGTAGTAGTAGTAGTAGTAGTAGTAGTAGTAGTAGTAGTAGTAGTAGTAGTAGTAGTAGTAGTAGTAGTAGTAGTAGTAGTAGTAGTAGTAGTAGTAGTAGTAGTAGTAGTAGTAGTAGTAGTAGTAGTAGTAGTAGTAGTAGTAGTAGTAGTAGTAGTAGTAGTAGTAGTAGTAGTAGTAGTAGTAGTAGTAGTAGTAGTAGTAGTAGTAGTAGTAGTAGTAGTAGTAGTAGTAGTAGTAGTAGTAGTAGTAGTAGTAGTAGTAGTAGTAGTAGTAGTAGTAGTAGTAGTAGTAGTAGTAGTAGTAGTAGTAGTAGTAGTAGTAGTAGTAGTAGTAGTAGTAGTAGTAGTAGTAGTAGTAGTAGTAGTAGTAGTAGTAGTAGTAGTAGTAGTAGTAGTAGTAGTAGTAGTAGTAGTAGTAGTAGTAGTAGTAGTAGTAGTAGTAGTAGTAGTAGTAGTAGTAGTAGTAGTAGTAGTAGTAGTAGTAGTAGTAGTAGTAGTAGTAGTAGTAGTAGTAGTAGTAGTAGTAGTAGTAGTAGTAGTAGTAGTAGTAGTAGTAGTAGTAGTAGTAGTAGTAGTAGTAGTAGTAGTAGTAGTAGTAGTAGTAGTAGTAGTAGTAGTAGTAGTAGTAGTAGTAGTAGTAGTAGTAGTAGTAGTAGTAGTAGTAGTAGTAGTAGTAGTAGTAGTAGTAGTAGTAGTAGTAGTAGTAGTAGTAGTAGTAGTAGTAGTAGTAGTAGTAGTAGTAGTAGTAGTAGTAGTAGTAGTAGTAGTAGTAGTAGTAGTAGTAGTAGTAGTAGTAGTAGTAGTAGTAGTAGTAGTAGTAGTAGTAGTAGTAGTAGTAGTAGTAGTAGTAGTAGTAGTAGTAGTAGTAGTAGTAGTAGTAGTAGTAGTAGTAGTAGTAGTAGTAGTAGTAGTAGTAGTAGTAGTAGTAGTAGTAGTAGTAGTAGTAGTAGTAGTAGTAGTAGTAGTAGTAGTAGTAGTAGTAGTAGTAGTAGTAGTAGTAGTAGTAGTAGTAGTAGTAGTAGTAGTAGTAGTAGTTGTAGTAGTAGTAGAGGTAGTAGTTTTAGTAGTAGTAGTAGTAGTAGTAGTAGTAGTAGTAGTAGTAGTAGTAGTAGTAGTAGTAGTAGTAGTAGTAGTAGTAGTAGTAGTAGTAGTGGTAGTAGTAGTAGTAGTAGTAGTAGTAGTAGTTGTAGTAGTAGTAGTAGTAGTTGTAGTAGTAGTAGAGGTAGTAGTTTTAGTAGTAGTAGTAGTAGTAGTAGTAGTAGTAGTAGTAGTAGTAGTAGTAGTAGTAGTAGTAGTAGTAGTAGTAGTAGTAGTAGTAGTAGTGGTAGTAGTAGTAGTAGTAGTAGTAGTAGTAGTAGTAGTTGTAGTAGTAGTAGTTTTAGTAGTAGAAGTAGTAATCATTTGGTTTATGAGTAAGTAGTTTCATAAGATTCACTGATCCTTCACAGATAGATTTTGTTTATAAATCTATTTCGTTCATGTATTCATTGTCTGATTAGTTAAGTTACTTAAATAATAATTAATCGCAAGTAGGTGGAAATTTAAGATGGAGTAATACATGGATGGTAATATTAAATAGTTTATATAAGGTTACCAGCTAATCATTAAATAGGTTAATGATTTTCATTGCATAATTTATTATACTATATTATTTTTAATGTTGTAAAAATATAAAATGATTCAATAAAACTCCTAAAAACAATCTAGATAATTTTTTTTTCATTGCATAAATTATTTTATGTTATTTTTTATTTTTATTTGATGTTACAAAATATTACATCACTATCTTTCGTTATTACATAATTATATTTGACGGGAGTCAAGATAAAAATAAATTGTATTTATCAATGCAAATATTAAATGTATTAAGATGTAATAGCATTAACATATGTTTATAAAGTGAATACAATGAAATAAATAACTATATAGTTATATGTTTTTCAATTCGGCATATATACATTGTCGCGTGTGTTATTATACCACTGATATATACTGTATGGGTACAAATATGTCGGTATGTTTTAATCGCATGCTATCATGTCGAAATGTATTGAAACCATAGCTAACTTAACTAACATACCATGTACTATATAAACAACACTTCAAACAGCTATTGTTTAACGTTTAAATCAATCAACCAATTAGCAGATTCTTAGATTGATATCATTCTTTACAGATAGGTAAAACCCGAAACAAACCAATTACGCAAACATTCTTGTTTGACGCACGCCATCTCGGATTGAACGTTATATCTCGAGATCGCGTGCTCCCTCCGAGAAACCACGGAGTCGTATCCACTCGTTGAAATATAGTCATCCTGTATACCATACTGTTCCAGGTTTTATCAACCTCTTCGACTCTTGTACCTGGATATCGCAAACAATGGTGGTAAGGTAAACATCCTGATTTCATCGGGGTTGATATACTCAATCAACAGAATTCAACGGATATAAACGGAAACACCGTATCCACATGAACTCATCGGAAATTTCGTCTACCTCAGGAGAGTTCTACGGGACGCAGGGCGTCGGCGAAGTAGGCGGGACTAGCGCTCTGGTGGGCGTAGCCTTGGGCGTCGCGCTGGGCGTGGTCACCGTCGTCACCGTTACCGGAAACGGTCTCGTGCTTGTAGCAATCTACACGAATCGACATCTTCGCGGCACCACGCACTACTTCATCGCCAATCTAGCAGTTGCCGACCTCCTCCTCGGAGTTATCGTGCTGCCATTCAGTGTCAGTCTTGAGGTTAGGGCATTGTTATCGAATGGCGCGTGTCACTTTGGCGAGGCATTGTTCTACTGTTAGGCGGCAGTCTCTACGTGAGCTAATGGGAAGGGTGTCGCATTTCACGTATCGCTATAGCGGTGCCATAGATATCCAGTCGGCTTCGGTGTTGTGGTAGCTAATGGTTCGGGGAATGTTAACTGAACAATTGATTTCATTCGTGGTATTGTGATTAAATATTGAGTCAACGGAGTGGAGTAAGGCATGATTAAAAGTATCGCTTGTCTTATGATTAAAAGTATCGGTATATTATATCTTCTGTAGATTTGCAATGCGATATAATTCATATTAAACATTGTATACCTTGTAAGGTGTAATACAGTATAAGGTGTTATGTTATTAATACTATAGCTAGATACTATGTTATTTAATATGCCGTAATCTCTTACAGTATACAACAGAAATGTAATGTATCACCTAGATTGTTCTACGACATCGATAGCGACATTATAATAATGGCATCAACAGTTTACTTGGTGTCAGTGTCACTCGGGGTCACTATGCGTCACTCGGGGTCACTCGGTATTACAATGTCACTTATTAAACGCGTGGCACCTAGAATACCTGCCGTGGTATTTCTATGATTCTCGGCGTTTGGATGTCACCCGTAGTCACGATATGTCAACGTAAACACAATGCGACCGGGAATATAATGCTACGCAGTTTTACAATGTAACACTGTGCCAAAATGCCACTCGGTGTCATAATGATAGGCTCTATCAAAACGCAGTCGTTATATATAGTTATATAATATGTGTATAGATATTTATAACAAATATTTCACATTTAAATTATCGGATAGAATATCAAATAACTGTCGAGAATATATCACATATGTATGTTATGGAATGTCATATGAATGTGATGTCACATTAATGATGAACATCCATTATGAATATTATGTAATAGTTTTTGTTATTAATTGAATATCGTATGGCGTTGGATAATAAACAATGCGCATACACAAATATATTATTTACTAAATCGAATATCCGGATTTAATAAAAACACCGTTTATTTTCATCTTGTCAACTTAGACGCTTCTTAATCTAAAATTATTCTCGTGGTCTTAGTGTAATCAGCCATCCTTGTTTATTTATATAGTAATTTATATATCATGGTATAAATAATCCTTATCATGTGATATCACAATGTCGTATCTACGTCATATGTCTATCTTTCTAGGTGTGTACACTATTTGAATAGATATGACATATGTACGATGTGTGTAGAGGTGCCCGGAAATAGATTGTAAAACACCACGATTTCCAGGAACTTTGAAATTAAATATTAGAAATACCTATTACATGACCTAAATCTGTATAGTTGTGCGAAGGTAATTATATAGTTATTGTTGAGATATATTTAGTACTTGTTTCATATAATATATATGATGTAATATAATTATTGGTAGTAATAATTAAAAAACACAATGATAAGAACTAATGAAAAATAATCCTATATGCACTATTTTCAAATGTAAAACCTCATTAAATCTCATAGATTGATTCCAAAAATAAATATACCATTAACTTATATTGACAAGATATCTGCACATCTCGCAACTGTAATATGGAATGGTCAATGCCGGTGTATCATGACGATATGATTCATATTTATATATCATATACAATACTCTATATATATAGAGTATACATTTATTATAATGATATTATATTATAGTCGTATCGCTACTAACGCAATTGACACGTGAATCTATAACGCCAACTTAAGTACGAGACCAATATAACACTAAACACCCACGCTATACTCCACGCTATACTCCACGCTATACTCCACGCTATACTCCCGCGGGCAAATCGTTCGCATTCGATTATGCAATAACTTGGCTAAGCAATATCTTGGCGTGATCATGGTAATTAACATATATAATAAGGTAAGGTATAATATAAGGTAAAACTAAGCATTATCACAGAAAACTATTATCAATACTAATTTACCTTTTCTATTATAATTATATAGTATATAATATATAATATTTAGAATAATAATTTAATTTATTAAAAATTGTTAATTTTCTTATTAATAAATATATTGTACACAAATAATAACCAAGGCCAAAATAAAGTCTAATTTAGTTTTTAGTTATAAAATAATATATTTAAAATTATGGTAAATTTAAAATTTTAAAGTTGTATACAAATATCGAATACCAATATTATAATTATTATAATATTTTCATATTTATAATATAGGACATAAATTGAATTGAATTGTTAAATTGGTATACATATATATTTAGAAAGCAAACGATATGATTTGTATATTAGATGTTTAAAATATTAAGAATTTTTTTATAATTATCAAAAGATTTATAAAATGAAACCAACCCAGTAAATAGGCTGACTAAATAGTTTTTTTTAAAATCTTTTAATGTATCCATAAAAATAACAAATAATATAAAAAAAATTAGATATATTGTAAAAAATGTAATTACCTGGAATGTTTACTGGGAATTTTTTATACTACCCAAGTAACCAAATGAAATAACTATTATATAACATTACATAATTATTAAATAAAAAATAAACATAATTCTTGTATTATATTATATATGATATGAATTGACCTTTTATTATTTACATTTAATAATAGAACTGTTTGTTTTTCGGCAATAAAAATACCCATTAAGATCTACGCAATTATATATAACACCTTCGGAGCTGTAATACTATATCTTTGAATAAATAATATTGCACTATGTTGCGTAATCATATATCTATAGTATATATATGCATGTGTACCTTTATGCTAATATATGTGTTATTAAGGTAAGATACTTTAAGGTAAGATAATTTAAGGTAAGATACTTTAAGGTAAGATACTTTAAGGTAAGATACTTTAAGGTAAGATACTTTAAGGTAAGATACTTTAAGGTAAAATACTTTAAGGTAAGATACCTTAAGGTAAGATACTTTAAGATAAGATACTTTAAGGTAAGATACTTTAAGGTAAGATACTTTAAGGTAAGATACTTTAAGGTAAGATACTTTAAGGTAAAATACTTTAAGGTAAGATACTTTAAGGTAAGATACTTTAAGGTAAGATACTTTAAGGTAAGATACTTTAAGGTAAGATACTTTAAGGTAAGATACTTTAAGGTAAGATACTTTAAGGTAAAATACTTTAAGGTAAGATACTTTAAGGTAAGATACTTTAAGGTAAGATACTTTAAGGTAAGATACTTTAAGGTAAGATACTTTAAGGTAAGATACTTTAAGGTAAGATACTTTAAGGTAAGATACTTTAAGGTAAGATACTTTAAGGTAAGATACTTTAAGGTAAGATACTTTAAGGTAAAATACCTTAAGGTAATATACCTTAAGGTAAGATACTTTAAGGTAAGATACTTTAAGGTAAAATACCTTAATGTAAGATACCTTAAGGTAAGATACTTTAAGGTAAGATACTTTAAGGTAAGATACCTTAAGGTAAGATACTTTAAGATAAGATACTTTAAGGTAAGATACTTTAATGTAAGATACTTTAAGGTAAGATACTTTAATGTAAGATACCTTAAGGTAAGATACTTTAAGGTGAGATACTTTAAGATAAGATACTTTAAGGTAAGATACTTTAATGTAAGATACTTTAAGATAAGATACTTTAAGGTATCTTACTTTATTAACACATGACATTTGGTTAATCTTGGTTGTGATTATTTAATAATTATATATACTACAAATATACTACAAATATACTACAAATATACTACAAATATACTACAAATATACTACAAATATACTACAAATATACTACAACTATACTACAAATATACTACAAATATACTACTAATATACTACAACTATACTACAAATATACTACAAATATACTACTAATATACTACAAATATACTACAAATATACTACAAATATACTACAAATATACTACATATATACTACAAATATACTACAAATATACTACAAATATACTACAAATATACTACAAATATACTAAAAATATACTACATATATACTACAAATATACTACAAATATACTACAAATATACTACAAATATACTACAAATATACTACAAATATACTACAAATATACTACAAATATACTACAAATATACTACTAATATACTACAAATATACTACAAATATACTACAAATATACTACAAATATACTACTAATATACTACAAATATACTACAAATATACTACAAATATACTACAAATATACTACAAATATACTACAAATATACTACAAATATACTACAAATATACTACAAATATACTACAAATATACTACAAATATACTACAAATATACTACAAATATACTACAAATATACTACAAATATACTACAAATATACTACAAATATACTACAAATATACTACAAATATACTACAAATATACTACAAATATACTACAAATATACTACTAATATACTACAAATATACTACAAATATACTACAAATATACTACAAATATACTACATATATACTACAAATATACTACAAATATACTACAAATATACTACAAATATACTACAAATATACTACTAATATACTACAAATATACTACAAATATACTACAAATATACTACAAATATACTACTAATATACTACAAATATACTACAAATATACTACAAATATACTACAAATATACTACAAATATACTACAAATATACTAAAAATATACTACAAATATACTACAAATATACTACAAATATACGACAATTATACTACAAATATACTACAAATATACTACATATATACTACAAATATTCTACAAATATACTACAAATATAATACAAATATACTACAAATATACTATTAATATACTACAAATATACTACAAATATACTACAAATATACTACAAATATACTACATATATACTACAAATATACTACAAATATACAACAAATCAATTCAGATTTGTTATGCTTATTTCTTATAGGAATAGTCTTATATTCTTAATATATTATTATTATTAAAATGTATATTGATTATAGAAAATATATTGTTTTAAAATATATTGATAACTATAATCAAACCCTGAGTTATTTGTATAATTTACTGACCAATTGTTACATCACTACAGAAATCGGAGTAATAATATTGTAACTCTTCAGAAATATTAAAAAAATAAAAAATAATATATAAGTAATTATATACAAAAAATGAATATTCTTGACTGAACAACTGTTTTCTATCTACATACGGAAATGTATGATAATTATTCGGCAAATTTTCAAGGTAATTTCATATAAAAAAATTGTCATTGCATAATTTCTTTTTTGATACATTTTTTTGTGTGTAAAATAGGAAAATATTTTATAAGCTATTACTTCACACTGTTTACCGAATAGTCTCGTACTTCTGATATAATATTAGTTTATAATATGATCTATAATAATATAGTTACTTGAAGTTACCCAGAAAACCAAGAGGTCTTATAACTTTTTGCAATGCATTATTTCTTTTATATCATTTTAAATTTTTTTTGGCACATTACAAGATTTTAAAATACTATTAAACCACTGTGTTTAATACGTAAATACTAATATTAAAACAAAGGGCAATTATTCTGTTTCATCGGGTAATTTAATTTAAAATGTAATCTATGCGATTTTTTATTAACAAATTATAAGAAAACTATTACCCAGCAAAATCGTGATTGATAATTTTTTTAAATCATTTGATTCGTTAAAATTAAAAAAATAATATAATATAAAATTAATTATTTTTGATCTTGGTTGTGAAGCGTAGAAAACAAGTTTATATAATCAAAATATAAAATATTTTAAAAATAAATTAATTCAACAACTTATAGATATAAATTTTACTTTTCAATTTTACTTGTATCATAAAATGATATTACCCGTATATTATTACATGGTTATATACAGTATAACTAATAGAAACCTGATTATATAATTATTATACAATCCTATATAATTATTTTAAATAAAAACTAAACATTATATATATATTAAAAATACATTTATTTGCATTAAAAATATAATATGTTTATTATTTATTTTAAATAATTATATATGATTGTATAATAGTTAAATCGTCTTGTTTCTTGGGACACAATACGCACACTGACATACTCACATACACATACTCATACATACATACACAAATACACATACACATACACATACACATACACATACACATACACATACACATACACATACACATACACATACACATACACATACACATACACATACAATATATATATAAATTTTGCTGTTCAAAAACAGGCGCGTATATCAAAATATATGTTTTCTGCAATAAATGTTTGTGTGGGTTATAGCTAGTATACGTGGTATAGTTAATATACGTCGATAATAAGTGAATCTAAATTCAAAGTACAACATCTTTTGCATAGTTAATTCTATATAATATATATATATATATATATATATATATATATATATCTATATCTTCATTATAAAAATACGATGTTTATACTCCCACACAATACAATAAAAAAAAGTATTATACAGTGTAAAGTATATATATATATATATATATATATATATATATATATATATATATATATATATATATATATCTATATATATATATATATATATGCCTAAGCGGATAAAAGGATTTAGCCCACTTTATGTATTTACCAAACATAGTTATTCTACTATAAAGTAGTATAATAATGCGGGCGTACCTTTTTATAATGATTCATTGAAAATTCCAATAGAATTTAAACGAGTACCGTTTTATTTATTGAAATTATACCTCCATTATCGCCTTAAGTAAGGGCATATATCTTAATAATTGTCTTGATAATTAAGGGAATGTTTTGTTTTAATCTAAATTATGGACACATCTCGTTTACTGTCTCAATGAAGGATATATGTTTGTTATCGCCTCGGTAAAACTATTTGTACATATTTTATTGTAGGACATGAAACCGTTAATATCTCAATCTATCAAAGAGACCGATGTACGAGTTTAGTAAAATCCATTGCGGTGCTAAAAAAATCTAAAATAAGTTACGCAAAAGCAAAGAAGAAATGACCTGTTTCCCACAGAATACGCATCGTGTGTATGGATATGTGTACTAAAGTTAATGTCTTAATTAAAAACTTAAGTATTAATATTAATGTCTTAATTAAGGACATGTAGTTAATCTTAATGGCTGCATTAGGGACTTATGTATTAATGTTAATGTCTTAATTAAAGACTTATGTTTTAATATTAATTTATTAATTAAGTACTTGTATATTAAAGTTACTGTCATTATTAAAGACATATGTATCGATGTCAATTTCTTAATTGGGGACATGTGCATTAATATTAACGTCTTAATGAAGGACATGCATATTATTTGTATATCTAAACTAAGGATATAGTATAAATGTCAATTTCTTGATTACGGATATGTCTATTTATGTCAATATTTTAATTAAGTAAGTGAATCCGTTATCGTCTTATTGAAATACATATCCACATTATTCTCTTAGAACAAATAATTATGTTATCGGGTTAATGAAGGGAGCATGGATGGTAATATCTAAATATAGACTATGGATCCGTTATCATCTTAATAATAGACATATTTCCATCGTCGTCTTATTGAAAGATATGTATTCTTTATTGTCATAATTAAGTAGTAAGACTTACGTCATAAGTCCGTTATCATCTGATTTAATAAATTTTTGATTTCTCTTATATATTACATATATTTACTTACAATAATAGTTTGGTCAATCAGTAGGAATAAATATATTATCGTATAACTATAATTACGCAGAAATAATTTACATATATATACTATAGTAACAATATCGTCAAATCATTTGAAATAAAGCTGCGATCAGAAATCGTTCACTTTAGGCGAATACTGTCCAATACGAGTATTGTACTACACACACTATAAATGATTCATAAGACAGATAATAAATACCTATTGGTATTAATACTGGTATTAATATAAATACTCGTGATAGGCGATAACCAGAAACGATGTTATCGTCGACATTTCAATGTACGATATTAGACGGGATCGCGGTTTATTCCACGGTATATATACCGACGCACTTAGTTATATCGACATACGTGTTATCATACGACATACGACATACATGTTATCATACGACATACGACATACGTGTTATGTCAATCGTCTATTATTTTACTCATCACACGTTGAAATTAATTATATAATAGCTTATTTAGACCTATATTATTATAATAATATAGGTATTATAATCCTATAGGAGAGTAATAAGTCTGGGATTTCTTAAATATCTGATGTAGTGATTAATGATTTTGTAGTTAAATATATATTTAAGTTCTAAGGGAAAGTAAAAGTAATTATCAAAGTTTATAAGATTTGTAGTATTAATTTACCAATCAGAATCAGTTTTTTCTTTTTCACAAGTAATTCAATAATTTTAAAATCGTCTTAAAATTATTATATTTGTCTTGTATTAGTTAATTTATATAGGTTCTAAATTTTTAAATAATTTGTACGTAGAATTAAATAAATCTTTGTTTTTTTCCAGTATGATTTGATATACAACATTTATGTGATTTTGGAAAACATTTTTTTAAACTAAATCCCCCAGTATAATGTACACTGTATAATGTACACTGTATAATGTACACTGTATAATGTACACTGTATAATGTACACTGTATAATGTACACTGTATAACGTACACTGTATAACGTACACTGTATAATGTACACTGTATAATGTACACTGTATAATGTACACTGTATAATGTACACTGTATAATGTACACTGTATAATGTACACTGTATAATGTACACTGTATAATGTACACTGTATAATGTACACTGTATAATGTACACTGTATAATGTACACTGTATAATGTACACTGTATAATGTACACTGTATAATGTACACTGTATAATGTACACTGTATAATGTACACTGTATAATGTACACTGTATAATGTACACTGTATAATGTACACTGTATAATGTACACTGTATAATGTACACTGTATAATGTACACTGTATAATGTACACTGTATAATGTACACTGTATAATGTACACTGTATAATGTACACTGTATAATGTACACTGTATAATGTACACTGTATAATGTACACTGTATAATGTACACTGTATAATGTACACTGTATAATGTACACTGTATAATGTACACTGTATAATGTACACTGTATAATGTACACTGTATAATGTACACTGTATAATGTACACTGTATAATGTACACTGTATAATGTACACTGTATAATGTACACTGTATAATGTACACTGTATAATGTACACTGTATAATGTACACTGTATAATGTACACTGTATAATGTACACTGTATAATGTACACTGTATAATGTACACTGTATAATGTACACTGTATAATGTACACTGTATAATGTACACTGTATAATGTACACTGTATAATGTACACTGTATAATGTACACTGTATAATGTACATTGTATAATGTACACTGTATAATGTACACTGTATAATGTACACTGTATAATGTACACTGTATAATGTACACTGTATAATGTACACTGTATAATGTACACTGTATAATGTACACTGTATAATGTACACTGTATAATGTACACTGTATAATGTACACTGTATAATGTACACTGTATAATGTACACTGTATAATGTACACTGTATAATGTACACTGTATAATGTACACTGTATAATGTACACTGTATAATGTACACTGTATAATGTACACTGTATAATGTACACTGTATAATGTACACTGTATAATGTACACTGTATAATGTACACTGTATAATGTACACTGTATAATGTACACTGTATAATGTACACTGTATAATGTACACTGTATAATGTACACTGTATAATGTACACTGTATAATGTACACTGTATAATGTACACTGTATAATGTACACTGTATAATGTACACTGTATAATGTACACTGTATAACGTACTGCGAATAAACTGTATAATGTAACGGTGAACAGTGTATACACGCAGGTAGCTTTTCTTTAGCACGCCATTTTGGCATGGAGTCAGACATAGTCTTATATGCCAGACATATACTACGTTATAAAGTCTTCGGAGAGTACACGCGATGGTCATTATGTCAGTTACATTCCTGAACGGCGTGACTGTTAACATATTCGCATTAGATAAATAGTAAATAATTCATATTGCGTACATACGACTACACGATGTCGAGGTAGAGCACATGA
>OZ038312.1:28746912-28781593 GCA_964035775.1 Osedax frankpressi
AGTCTGCGATTAGTACTATACATTTCATCTTATAGTGCGTATAGTGTACAGTGTACAGTGTATAGTGTACAGTGTATAGTATATAGTGTATAGTATATAATGTATAGTGTACACTGCATAGTGTACACTATACGCACTATAAGATGAAATGTATAGTCTGTACTAATCGCAGACTATTGGTATTATAATTTACAATATTCACTGATATAATTTGATAGAATGCGGAGTATCCACCATAGTACCCTTCTGTATATATATATATATATATATATATATATATATATATATATATATATATATCATACAACTATTATAACAAAATATATAGTTTTATTTATTCTACGATTTTCAAGTACATATTCAAGTATATCGGAAATATATATATATATATATATATATATATATATATATATATATATATATATATACACGATTATAAGTAAGTTTACTAATTCCAGTCAGTATCTCGAAATAACAATCTTAATTTGAATTTATATTTAGTATAAATAGTTACGATATTAATATCACTACCCGATATCGTCTACTATCATCTACATTTACTACTATTATCAAATATCATTAAATAGCTTAATCAAGTCACTGCTAAACATGTATTAAGGTGTAGGAAGGAATGCAGCAATGCGTTGCACCATGGTACTTACGTATTTAAGTACGAAATCATAGAGATTCCCGAGTAGTTTATGTTTTAAAGTTACCGAGTTTTGCGAATAATTATATAACTAAATAATAGGATATAGGCTATAGAAGACCGATAACACCGGTCTGAATGGTCAGTGGCCAGCGGTTATATGTATATATATATATATATATATATATATATATATATATATATATATATATATGGAATATTTTAGTTAACAACTTATTAATATACAATGGTAGCAGTTGGCATTTAGGTTACTGTTTACATTCTAGAATGAATATTCGTGAGCTAAATCGTGGAGTTTAATTTCAAGGTAAGGATATCTTAGTGCGGGTAGTAATAGTGGTGGAAGTCTTGCCCAGGTGTTTCCATTAATGTATGGATAACATTGAGCCGATGGACGATGGTACAATGTCTATCATAGGATAAGAGTAGGTAAATATGAGAATCCCTCTTGACAACAAGGAAGATAATTCACGTACAAACGTGAACAATTCAACGTAGTTTAAATTCATTTAAGATTGTAATATATTATATGATAGGTGTCTATTTTATATTATATTACAACATCATTATAATACTACGTCCATGTTGATAGAGATTTATGCTATGTTTGATCGCGTGATCTATTTATGTTGTCGTCATATATACATACAGACATATACACACAAACATACATATACACATATATATATATATATATATATATATATATATATATATATTCCCATGTGAATTATGAAAGGTTATCCACATCATATTCATCATACGATAACTTATACACAATACTTTATGATATAATATATAAGCAATATCAGTGTATATGTTCAGTTATATTTAGAATTTTCATGGAACAATCCACCAAAGAAATCTATAGTTGTTGTATTTTTAACGTGTTTCGTGTTATTAAAATAGAAATCCCAAGAGATATATTTAACCCTAGTAGAAACCAGAGTAGTGTTATTGTCTGTTAGGTCGAGTATTAAGGCGGCCACTAGCGTTCTAGAGTTGAGCCTACTATCATTGTCTTCCAGTGGTCAATATTATAGAGGACTTTAAATCAGCTAGATATATCGTAGAATAATACTGATCACCAACGATGACCAATGCTCTTATGAGTCTACTGTCTAATGTATATGTACATTAGATTGTAGTACACTGACGATCTTTTCCGGAATCGCACCCATTATTCAAATCACTGACTATCGCTGTCTTTGCAATTGTCATGGGTAGTAGCCGTGCCCCTTTATCGCTCATTTATTACCGTGAAGTAGCAATAGTAGCGCGAACGTAGGAAATGCATCGACAACGTAACGGCACGTAAATATATATACACCATATCGTAGCCTATCTTCTACATTACGTCACACGTAGACCTTTATGAACGTTTCATGGCGGTATCGAGAATTAATTATAATACATTATAATAAATTATAGAGACCTTACGGTATCGACTCATAGAATTTCTCTCAATCCATTTATTATTATTCTTCTATATCTATTCCTATTATTTCCCATCCACATCTCGCATTTTCTCTCGAGAACTCACATTATCTACCACCCTAGCCTCTATTTGACTATATCTCCTATGTTGTCCTCATTCTTAGGAGTACATATTTTACCACCAATCCATTATATTATATTACAATTTAAGTAAGGTTCACCTTTTCGACCGTTGGACAGGTAGCGCCACTGTTCGGGTGGAAGAAGAAGAACGGAGACGCCGTTAATGATGTCGACCCTTATCGTTGCGAGGTCACCAAACAACTCGGCTACGTATTGTTCTCGGCCGCCGGGTCGTTCTACATCCCCATGGTGATCATTGTGGCGGTGTATTGGCGGGTGTATCGAGAGGCGCTACGACAGTCCGTGTTCTTCGCAACCGGTGTCAAGAGCACACGCAAATCGCAGGTTCGGCGAGCGCGCAAATCCGGTACCGCACGCAACACCCGCACAATATAGCGAAGGAACTATTTCCTCTTACATTGATATATATATATATATATATATATATATATATATAAGTATATGTGTGTGTGTGTGTTTATATGAAGAAATTGATATAATAAATGTTAAAATATATTTTATTATAATAAAAAATATATTACATTTATTTTTTATTTCAAATAATTTTATAAGAATGCATAATGATTACATCATATAGTGTCTTTATTATGTATATATTTATTGAATTTCTTTCATTTATTAGACACTAAAATAGTAATATATAGCTATTTTTGAAAGCTTGTGAAAAGTAAAAAAATAATGCACATGTAAGCTACAGCTATAGAGATAATGTATAATTAATTTATTTAATATATATTTTACACCAATCCTTTCAATTCTTGGAAGCACGGCCATATTGACTTATTTTCTATAAACTCTATATCATATATTATATACAACTTTACTGATTGATAACAATTGTATTTATGTTAATTTTTGTATTTAATAATGTGAAAATCAAATTTAATAACAAAGAAATGTATACTGCTGAAAAAAAATTGTTTTCTACTCATAATATGTTTATTTTGCTAATATGCGAATGATTACCTAATCAAATTTGAGGGTAAGAACTTATACATAGATATATATGCAATTTATATTAATCATCCTATTTATATATGTATATAAATATACATATATATATATATATATATATATATAAATATATATATATATATATATATATATATATATACATACATATATTTATTTATTATAAAACACGCCGGTGTACCTTTATTTTAAATATGTGTATAACTAATTTATGAATTATTTACTAGTAACTCTGAATATATCCATTTTCTAATACATATATGGTCTACTACCATATCTACAATACTATACTACGTATAGGTCAATTATTTCCCAATTGCTGTTGATTACACATTAATGTATATTATATAATGGTTAAAGTGACATCATCAATACACATCATCAATATCTATGTAGCTTTAAATGCATTCTCAAATAGTTTCTCATACATGTATGTAAAATAATCGGATTATTATTATGGAATTATTGGGTTTACAATAGAAGGTTAAAATACAAAGGTTAGTATTGAAAATGATTCTCATGCGGAGTGTATCATCCTTAACAAGCTAAGAGGAATATAATAAATACAATAACAATAAAAAAAAAGTAAATCGTCAATTCTATTCTTTTTGATTCTAAGATTCTAATATATATATATATATATATATATATATATATATATATGTGTATATATATATATATATATATATATATTAATTATACATCATTTCTACTCATGCATTATTTTTCACTTTTTACAACCTTTAAAAATATATATACATATATATTTATATAATCAATATAAATGTGATATTCGTTTATGCGAATGCAAATCAAATTATTTAAAGATTTTTAAATATATTGAATTTTTCAATTTTTTAACATCAAATTATTTCATGCTTTTGGCCATGAATGTACATTAATAATGGAGTCTAATATTTAAGTTTATTTTTTAGTTTAAAAATATTATTATCTTTATATAATGTATATGTTATATATATATATATATATATATATATATTCCGAATTACGAAAACTATTTTCATTTTATCTTAAATGTTGAATTTTTGAGATATATGATAAGCATACATATGAGTATTTTTAATATATGTAGTGGTACTTTGTAATGTATTAAAGTCTACATTATTCTGATCTTTGGAGGTGTTTGAATTTATATCCTTAATTGTTAATATTATTTATAGTTATAGGATATAGGATATAAACGAAATGTATTTTTATTAGTTAAAATAATATCATTATCGTTAATAATTGATATCATCATTAGTAATTAAAATTATATCTTTTGATTTCAATTTATTAACATTAGTTACAATACTATTATCATTATTCTATATAATTTTATCATTAGTATTTTAAAATGTACATTAGTATTTAAAACGTTATCATTGGTATTTAATATATCAGAGTCAATAAATTATATTTAAAATTATGCTATTATATATAATATATATAATTGTATTATTCATCTATTTTATTAATAATGCATTATTTATCTTTATTTCTACATAAGTAAAAAAATATTTTGAAACTTTCGGCTATTTCAAAACTATTTTGATACAAAAATATTATATTTTATAATAGATGCATTATTTGTATTTTTGATTGCATTTTTAAGTGGACCCAAATTCAATTGATTCCAAATTAGAGTCTAATTTGTATTGTTGTTGTATTTATTTTCTTTTTAATAATACAATTATTATACAACGATATCAAATTATTTAATAAATATGAATAACTTTCATGGGCATCATTACAATTATAGAAATCCAAATTATTAATTTCAATTTATCTAAAAATAAAATTATTGAATCGTTGATAAAATGTATCTAACAATGTAGTATTATTATTATCAGGTAAGTTATATATTATTATAAGGGTTTAAATTAAATGGGTTACAAATTTTTAAGTTCAATATTTATTTTTAATATATCAATTTGTTCAAATATTGGTAATGTTAGATTTTGTTGTCATTTACTTTATATAGTTTTAAATAGTTTACATATAGTTTTAGAAATATTTACAGTCATTTATAAACACATAGTGTTTCACGAGTCAGAGTAGATTCATTCTCCCAGGTTGGGTTTGCAATATTATTCACAATGACGTCTGCTGTGTGTACCATTGGTAGAAAAGAAACTACAAATTAAATATGTTTTACTATGCCTACATTATTTAAAATGATAATATAAAGAATATATTTTAATAATGATAATCTCAATTAATATATTATAATACTTTTTAATTAATTAAATTAATTAACTATATTAGCAATATAATTATCTTGTATGTAATATGTTTAATATGTTATTTTCTCTTCACATTCGCTGCGACCATAATCAGATAATAAACACTTACATAGTGCGTATGGTAATCGATCTCATGTAAATGTACTATGTTACTATTTGATTTAGTATGCACATTATACAATGCATCACGTGCACGCCACTCGAACAATACACAAATACATGTATATGTACAATGTACTGTCGAAAAAAAAACTATCTTCGCATGATTAAATTCGCATGATGTGTAAGATTCCGATTGAGAAGAATTAGTCACATTTTAATAAAAATCAAATTGGTTTGCTGTCTATTTATAGAATTCGAGACTATTTTGATGTCTAGGTATCGATCTTTATATAAATCAAATACGACGTTATAATGCTAGATGATCATCATCATACCTGGCTATGTATATTCGTAACAAAATGGGGTTATCTTGTATGCACACGTGACAATGAACCACGTGAATCGCGAGCTTTCGATGCATTTCAGTATGCAACCTCTCCTTTGATTTTCAACTCATGGATATCATATTTATTTAATAATCTGTTGATATTTTTCCCAGAATAATTAACTATGGCTATCATGACTATTATTGTATATCTATAGTTACCATTCATGGTTAACTTGCAAACATTCAAATGCTTTCATTTTTATATTATGTAATAATATTAGAAATATATTTACTTTAATTCGGAAAGATGTAGAATTCATATTTATTTTAACAATTAATGTAATTATAATAATTACATCCCGTGACTTTTTTTTTGGGTAATGTTAAATAATTATTATTTGGTTTGTAAAATATTTAGAATGTATTTATATATTAAACATTGTAATTAATAATTAAATCACTCGGCTGGTCGAGTAGCCCAACCGCTCAACCGTATTCTCATTAATGCCTGTCAATAAGCATCCACCTTCCGTGAACAGGTAACCTTGAGGGTGCATACGGGCGGCGGTATTAATAAAAACCGGCTGTGTTCACGACCTTTGACCTCCGCGCGTAGTTCGACGGAACAAGTGAGCGGCTCGTGCACCGGAAGTCAACAGGGAACCGGAGACGTGACGCCTCGCCGTAGTCACCAAACCGTGACCAGCGGCCGCAATGCGAAATTCAAACGCGAAAAAAAAGCGGCTAAAACTCTCGGAATCGTAGTCGGAGTGTTCATTCTATGTTGGCTACCGTTCTTCGTGATCCTACCGCTAGGTTAATAAATACTCCAACTCCTATGAAATACTCCCTCGCAATACCGCTCCAGATTGATTTAGTATTCGTAACGCAACCACCGTAACCACTCTGGCCTTCTTCTTATAAACACGACCATCTAGACTAAATAAACCTGAATTAATTAAAAACACGCCCACCTCCGCAAGTACGTCCATCATTCTTTCGTACCCAAACTTAATTAACTATACCCGTCTTGTCTAGACCGACATCAGTCTCTTCTCGCCCACTTTAACTACGCACATAATTATTATTGGAAATGCGCGACTTCTTAAATATAGTGCTCAAAACAGCTATTCTTCTATTCTTTTCACTGTGGCCTTTCAGGTCTTACAATATGCTGCATCATAGTTACTCGTCAGTAGATACGTCAACATATATATATATATATATATATATATATACATATACATATACATATACATATACATATACATATACATATACATATACATATACATATACATATACATATACATATACATATACATATACATATACATATACATATACATATACATATACATATATATATATATACATATATATATATATATATATATATATATATATATATATATATATATACATATACATATATATATACATATATATATATATATATATATATATATATATATATATATGTGAGGAATTCAAATATAGGAATAAAACTAGGCATAACAATAGATGGTATATAGATGATGTAGAGGTAAATGAAAGAGTTAAGTATGGCGGAAGATAACTACAACTATATTAGTAGATTATTAGTGATGATTGTTCAAAAGAAAATCCTTTGAAGTGGTTCAATTTCATTGTATTCGAGCTCCTAGAATTGATATTGGAAACATTTTTTATACTGTTACGGTTACAGTATTTCCAAGATAATAACGAACTGACAATGAAGAGTAGTTTAGTTCAAAGTTCCTGGTATTTGGAAGTTTTGCTTTCAGAGACTTTAATATGTTTCTCTCTAGTCGTAAGTTTTATATGCTGTATTGACTTATCTTTGGGCTTTTTAATGTTTATTAATTCTTCCAGGATTAGGTTATTACCAGTTACGTATAAGGGAACACCATCGAGCATTAATTTACTGTGCGAACTTTCAAAGGCCTATATTGAATTTCCTGCATAATTTATCTTATCGAGGTAGATTTCAGTACTATGAAATATTTCCATTAATTTGGAAATGTTGAATAAAGAAAGTTGAATCATAAATGAGTCTGGGTATACGTTTGTTGTATGGCATAGTATCATAGCTTACAACTCTTTTTCCTTGTGTAAGTCCATTCTTTTTTTGACCACATTTTACTGATATCTAGATATTGGATACAAACTACTTTCATTTATAACAAAAAAAAATTTCGATGATGAGAATTAATTTAATTGTATCGTATTTATATCAATGTAGAATGTGCGTTTGCTCTTCTAATGCTCTATGGGCATGACCGGTTATATTATACAGTTATATCTCTATTCATATAGGTTTTTCACCAGCAAGAAGATACTTTGTGAGGATTCATTTGGTAGTAATTCTGAATCTAAAGTTTCTTAAACTTAATTCTCAACTCCTACTAATTTATCATTTGATCAGAATAGTTAGAAAAATGTAGACACTAAATAAATAATAGCCTTTTTTATTAGTTTCTTAAGTTTCTAGATTACCGACTTTTTCAACAGCAAAAAAATGCAAGATTTGTCAGAAATGAAAGAATAATCGTATGATACTTTGATATTCGCAAAGAGATCCCATCTTTACTTTAAACGAGCCAATATCTTAAGCTATTGGTAAGTGGTTTACAATTTAGTTGTCGCAATACATTAGTAATGGAGAGGAGACTCTTTACATCCTATTTAATTTCAATATTATAAATATATATCCACGTTAATTTTTCGATCTTATTATCTTTTAATAGACTCATTATTATACTATTCACAATTAGGATGTGTGCTATTGTTTAGAGAGAGTATATGATATGTTTTAGGATTCAAACGTTGGAAAATGTAGTAGTAATGTTTACAGTAGTATTTATAATGGTGTGAAATGTTCAATTTTAAACTATCTGGTCAGAGTAGTCAGCATATGAAGCAATCTTAGCCTCGCTTTCGCGATAAGCCGTCTCATTGGCTAACTACTTTTATTACTGATGATTCAAAATTTGAATATTTGTAGATATTCACATGTTGTATTTACATCCCTTATTAGGCAGATTTATTACAGCGAACAGTCTACATAGTTCTGTGTATATAATTGACGATAATGTATAGGATAGATCTAGCCAAATTACTATACAATCTGTGTTAGGTCAGAGTCTCGAATTAACATTTAGAGTATAAAGTTGTGCTACAGTATACCGTAGAAACTACTAATAAAACATTTACATTACTTTGGTGTATAATTCAGTTACACTCACAATCACACTTGCTATTACATCCGTGTTGCTTTTTGACAATATTCATTATTTAGGTCATTGTTAACATTTAGAAAATCCTAAAACTTAGCTAATTTAATTAAATTGTTCTAATATTTTGTTATTGATTTATATTTATGGGAGTACTATATGTAGTATCATTGCTATTATTGGCATTATAACTATTATAACTTTTGTTATTACAAATATCTCGTGTCTTAATTTGACTTTCACTAATAAGCCGTAAACGTAATTTCTCCAATTAGTCCTATAAAATATCTATTATATTATAACAAGTGTATACACTCTTCGATCGATCCAATCTAGCTAGTTTGATTGGATTCTGGAATCGGAAGAGTGCTTTGAGTTATCGTTAGCAGAAAGATGCGCAGACGATATAGGAGTTACATTAAGAGTATGGTAATAATGTAATATGTCAAATATAAGAACCAAAGGCATTTGTATCAAGAGCTATATCTAGTTAATGCGTATGGCTGTGTCGTCGGTACAAAGTGTGGGATATAACTACAGAAGATATTCTCTTTATCTGTATCCATCAAAAGAATAACAACGTTTTCTGATATTCTCTAAATTGTGTATTTGGTTTTTCCGAGAATTGACAATCTTGTGTCTATGAAACAAAGCCTCCTGCTAATTCGCTTATTAATTATGCAAGGTTGTTTTCCGTAATACCGTACCTATAATAGCAATATATGTAATGAATTCATATCGTCACACGGTGCCGTTAGCATTAACTATGAGGAGGCATAGGACACGTAGCAGATGAGCCTATATTTGAGACTTCGCGCCCCTCCCGATAATTCTATAGATAATCTCATAATCTCATACTCTAGTATAGCCAACTAGAGTATCTAGTACGAGACTAATCAAGATAGAAGAGATCAATGTAAACATAGAGATATAATAGTTAGGTAAAATATTTTGATGAATTACAGAAATAAAATTAATATAAAAGAAATTATGTAATGCAAAAAATGTTGTGTCCTAAATTATTTGCTGGATGTATCATTAAGTGATTCAGTTGGTTAAAATGACCAATAAACAGTCCAGCTAATTTAGTTGTTTCGAAGTAAAATTTATATTTGTATACCATTGTTATTTTTAGAACATCAAAGTATTTATTAAACTTCTATATCAAATCATTATTTCGATAAGTTTAATATACAAATTTTATATACGTAAGAACAAGTAGAATCTTAATCAAAAACTGGTCCATCCATGGCCTTAGAACTAGTAAATAAACATTAATGATTTAATTTGGTTAATTACTATTCAAAATATATTTAATATGCAAAGATGTCAAATGTATTTATTTATCCAGTAAATACTTCCGATAAAATAATTTGTATTTGATAAAATATTAAATTTATTTTTGTTTTAAACTTGTTATATAAGAATTACTTAATCATATTTGATGGGTGCTGTTTATACCCCAACTATAATCTCATTATGTCTCATTACGTATCACAATAATTAAATAGATATTCTGATCAATTTACATCGTCTCATTATGTAGAATCTTCATGAACAAAACCAACATACCTATTGTGGTTAATAAACTATATATATATATATATATATATATATATATATATATATACATATACATATATATATATATATATATATATATATATATATATATATATATATGTGTGTGTGTATGTGTGTGTATGTGTGTGTGTATGTGTGTGTGAGTGTGTATGTGTATATTCGTGTGTATAATTATTTTTATATATTATTATCGGTTTACAAATTCCTAACTTCGCTTTTTTCGATACATCCTCGTGTTGGGAGTATCAGACGGAAGTCTATGTAAGTCTCACTATAATTAAGCCGTCACCAACCTGTCAATCAAACTATTGGAAGCCAGGTAACAACCGCAATTTGTTGATTTCGTAGAGCCGTTTATACCGTTCTCCACATTATCACCACATATACATATATATAATATATGTATGTATATTTATATATAATATGTATATTAATATTTCAATACTAACTAATCCGCAACCTGGTTAATGGAGGTATTGCAACAAAAGTGAAAGAGGCGTTAAGTAATTAAAAACGAGAGTATAAGCATAAGAAGTAAATATTACATCATGTATTATGCAATAAGTTTGGTTGTATATATGTGTATGGGTATAGGTGTGTGTATGGTTATGTGTATGGGTGCGTATATGGGAATGTATGGGTGTGTGTATGGGTGTTTGTATGGGTGTGTGTATGGGTGCGTGTATTGGTGTAGGTATTTGTGTGGGTATTTGTGTGGGTATTTGTGTGGGTATTTGTGTGGGTATTTGTGTGGGTATTTGTGTGGGTATTTGTGTGGGTATTTGTGTGGGTATTTGTGTGGGTATTTGTGTGGGTATTTGTGTGGGTATTTGTGTGGGTATTTGTGTGAGTATTTGTGTGGGTATTTGTGTTGGTATTTGTGTGGGTATTTGTGTGGGTATTTGTGTGGGTATTTGTGTGGGTATTTGTGTGGGTATTTGTGTTGGTATTTGTATGGGTATTTATGTTGGAATTTGTGTGGGTATTTGTGTGAGTATTTGTATGGGTATTTATGTTGGAATTTGTGTGGGTAATTGTGTGAGTATTTGTATGGGTATTTATGTGGGTATTTATGTGTGTATTAATGTGAGTATTTATGTGTGTATTAATGTGAGTATTTATGTGTGTATTAATGTGAGTATTTGTGTGGGTATTTGTGTGGGTATTTGTATGGGTATTTGTGTGGGTATTTGTGTGGGTATGTGTGTGGGTATTTGTGTGGTTATTGATATGGTTATTTGTGTGGGTATTTGTGTGGGTATTGGTGTGTGTATTGGTATTGGTATTGGTGTGTGTATTGGTGTAGATATTGGTGTTGGTAGTGGTGTGGGTATTGGTGTGCGTATTGATGTGGGTATTGGCGTGGGTATTGGTATGGGTATTGGTGTGGGCATTGGTGTGGGTATTGGTATGGGTATTGGTGTGGGTATTGGTGTGGGTATTGGTGTGGGTATTGGTATGGGTATTGGTGTGGGTATTGGTGTTGGTATTGGTGTGTGTATTGGTATTGGTATTGGTGTGTGTATTGGTGTGGATATTGGTGTGGGTATTGGTGTGGGTATGGATGTGGGTATGGGCGTGAGTATAGGTGTAAGTATGGTTATTGGTATGGTTTGGTTATGGATATGGATAAGCGTATAGGATCTACACTGTAGTTGGGTTATAGGTATATATATATATATATATATATATATTTATATATATATATATTCATATATATATATATATATATATTTATATATATATTTATATATATATATATATATATATATATATATATTTATATATATATATGTACATGTGTGCGTATTTGTAAGTTTATATCGGGATGCAGTTTATATAAGTAAGGATTTAACCTCACTTATATTAGTATTTATTATTCAGTTAGTTACGTGAGTTTGAAAGGAGTGGGGATGAGTGCTTATCATTTGTATTACAAATATTCGTCATATTCTATTCTTGAGAAAAGGCGAGATATATGGAAAACTAAATTACATAGATTTCATGAGGGAAATATTTGGAGTAGCAAGTTTAAATTGACGGAGTGAAATTGTTGACATCTTTGGAGACCAACTGTATTCGAAGATCATATACATAATAATAACGCAACGTATCTATAATGGTATGCCGAATGATTAAGGGTGCGTACTTTACATATGATTTCATAGTTTACTGGGAGCCCATGTGATTATTTGCAATAAGGAGTTTTTGTTTTCTGGAATGAATGATTGCCTATTGATAGAACATTTGAAATTTGATACTTAGTTCTTATACGAAAAGACCTACTACGCATGTCATTAGGATTTAAGCCAGTCATGAATTATGTCAGTAGTAACAATCATTTTGTCTGAGTAGCAGGACAATACCTGGATAGTATTGTTGATGGAATCGAAATCTGTTAAGAGGTTAAGAGGTTAAGAGGTTAAAAGGTTAAGATGTTAATACATAAAGTGAATATTATATTCACAATGGGTGAATTAGATGAATTATAATATTTGTCATTTATGATGAAAATCAAAATGTTATCGGTATTTTTATAATTTGAATTCCGGTTGGTATTAAGAAAGTTTAGTTTAGTTATGGATGCTTTTATTTAGGCTAGCGGTAACTTTTCAATAGTCTTAGATATAGTCCATAAGATATAAATCATACGGTAATTAAATATAATAGATTTACCAATATTTCTATTCTTGATTTTAGTCGTTACTAGACCACATTCATATACCAAAGAACAATGCATATACCATATAACAATTCATATACCATAGAACAATACATGTACCATATAACAATTCATATACCAAAGAACAATTCATATACCATAGAACAATACATATACCATAGAACAATACATATACCATAGAACAATTCATATACCATAGAAAATGAAGATAAAGAAGGAATAATTTGATCTAGGCATATTAACGCGGATGGAAGATCATTTTTGTTTTCGGAGAGAATTCAATTATAAAATTTTGCAAGATTTTCTCGGAGACTTCAATTTAACTAGAAGTCGTCGGCAATCCTTATATAGGTAATTATTAAACGTTCATTAACATACATTTCAAATGTAATGTACTGTCAGTTGTCAATAGACAGGTACTAATATATTAGTATCTATGACATGTGATTATTTGAAAGTAGCATAAATAGATATTAATGTGGATATAGACATTATTGTTGATATCAATGTGGATATTAATATTATAGTGGGTATATTATATTGATATTATCATGGGTATTGCAGTAGGTGAAGTTTGAGCTTTCTTTCGAATGAGGGTGCATTAAGGGATATATATATATATATATGTGTGTGGACATATGTGTAGGTTTAGGTATGGGGATTAGTGTGTGTATTAGTGTGCATGTGACTGTGAATGTAAGAGTGTTTGAAAGTGGGAGTATGTATTATAGTGTGGATAAGCGTGTGAGATTTATAATATATATGGAAGCATATATTTCCGTACGTATATATATATATATATATATATATACATCTACTGCCAAAATATATTAGAATATGTAAGTGTGCTAGTGCTGGATGATCTAACGCTGTATTATGACTACCATGAAACACGTACGATGATGTAATTATGCGTTATAGATGATTACGTCGCCTTTGTGTTTCATCATCTCATTCATAGCCAATTCGTAACAAATCGCATATTTCTACGATGATATAATATGTATAATGCATTCCTACGAGAGATGTAAATTATCGTACGCATACTACGGAAATATGAAACTTCAAGTGAAATACTAATAGCTACATGACCCTACATATATAATATATATATATATATATATATATACATATATATACGCTATTAAATATATAAAAACACCAAACAAAACAAACTAACTTTCATAACCGCGACTATTTGGGTTATTCAATAAAAGTGAAAATATTATTATTTTAAATATATTATAATTATTAGTTATTAAAAAATAATTGAGATCAGTTCTACTTCCAAGAACGCCGGTGAGATATGAAAGTCTTTGTACCACTATATATGATAGACGGTATGAAGTACAACAACCACTAATTCAAAAGTAATAATCTAAATAGATTATAGACAATAACATGATATCTTCATCATTCATTCTTCTAACATTATATCGACATTCTTCTCACATGATATCGACATTCTTCTAACATGATATCGACATTCTTCTCACATGATATCGACATTCTTCTAACATGATATGACATTCTTTTCACATGATATCGACATTCTTCTCACATGATATCGACATTCTTCTAACATTATATCGACATTCTTCTAACATGATATCGACATTCTCCTAACATGATATCGACATTCTTCTAACATGATATCGACATTATTTTCACATGATATCGACATTATTCTAACATGATATCGACATTCTTCTCACATTCTTCTCACATGATATCGACATTCTTTTCACATGATATCGACATTATTCTAACAAGATATCGACATTCTTTTCACATGATATCGACATTCTTCTAACATGATATCGACATTCTTCTCACATGATATCGACATTCTTCTCACATGATATCGACATTCTTTTCACATGATATCGACATTATTCTAACATGATATCGAAATTCTTCACATAAGATAATGATATTCTTTTCACATGATATCGACATTCTTCTCACATGATATCGACATTCTTCTCACATGATATCGACATTATTCTAACATGATATCGAAATTCTTCACATAAGATAATGATATTCTTTTCACATGATATCGACATTCTTCTCACATGATATCGACATTCTTCTCACATGATATCGAAATTCTTCACATAAGATAATGATATTCTTTTCACATGATATCGACATTCCTCTAACATGATATCAACATTCTTCTCACATGATATCGACATTCTTCTAACATGATATCGACATTCTTCACATAAGATAATGACATTATTTTCACATGATATCGACATTCCTCTAACATGATATCAACATTCTTCTCACATGATATCGACATTCTTCTCACATGATATCGACATTCTTCTAACATGATATCGACATTCTTCTCACATGATATCGACATTCTTCTAACATGATATCGACATTCTTCTAACATGATATCGACATTCTTCTCACATGATATCGACATTCTTCTAACATGATATCGACATTCTTTTCACATGATATCGACATTCTTCTAACATGATATCGACATTCTTCTAACATGATATCGACATTATTTTCACATGATATCGACATTATTCTAACATGATATCGACATTCTTCTCACATGATATCGACATTCTTTTCACATGATATCGACATTATTCTAACATGATATCGAAATTCTTCACATAAGATAATGATATTCTTTTCACATGATATCGACATTCTTCTCACATGATATCGACATTCTTCTCACATGATATCGACATTATTCTAACATGATATCGAAATTCTTCACATAAGATAATGATATTCTTTTCACATGATATCGACATTCTTCTCACATGATATCGACATTCTTCTCACATGATATCGAAATTCTTCACATAAGATAATGATATTCTTTTCACATGATATCGACATTCCTCTAACATGATATCAACATTCTTCTCACATGATATCGACATTCTTCTAACATGATATCGACATTCTTCACATAAGATAATGACATTATTTTCACATGATATCGACATTCCTCTAACATGATATCAACATTCTTCTCACATGATATCGACATTCTTCTCACATGATATCGACATTCTTCACATAAGATAATGACATTCTTTTCACATGATATCGACATTTCTCTAACATGATATCAACATTCTTCTCACATGATATCGACATTCTTCTCACATGATACCAACCTTCTTCTCACATTATATCAACATTCTTCGCATATGATATTGGCATTCTTATCACATAGTAACGGCATTCTTATCAAAATATAAAGACATTCTCATTATATGATATCGACATTTTATTCACATGATATTGGCATTCTTCTCACCTGATTTTGACATTCCTATCTCATGAGATTGACTTTCTATTCACAAGATATTGTGATTCTATTAGCATATTATCGATATGGTTATGATATTCTAGCCATATAATGATGATAAAAGTAACCAAACTAGAAAATACAGCGAACTATATTTAATAACTTTAGAATATTCCAATGAAACTATCGATAGCCTCTAACTAGCCACTAACCACGCCCATTGCACGTCCCGCCCACACAGAAGCGCTATGCCAGAGTTGCAGACCGCCCGACTGGTTGTTCAAGGTAATATTCTGGTTAGGATACTGCAACAGCACTATGAACCCGTTAATTTACACGTGTTTCTCGAGGGAATTCAAACGCGCATTCGTGCGAATCCTGACGTGCAAACGGCCACATCGTTCATCTAGGCACGGGGCTAAGTCGAACTGCAGATCGCAGCCAGACAAGTTGTCGGACAACGGTTAGTTAACCACCTTTTACCTAATTTATATATATATATATTCTCGGATACTTCAAGATCATTAAAATCACTTTTACCATACATTTACGAAACATTTTCTGTAACACCATAATCCTAATACTACAATTTGTTATGCGGTAGAGTGATATAGAGGTAGAAGTAGAAGTAGAGGTAGAGGTAGAGGTAGAGGTAGAGGTAGAAGTAGAGGTAGAAGTAGAGGTAGATGTAGAGGTAGAGGTAGAGGTAGAGGTAGAGGTAGAAGTAGAGGTAGAGGTAGAGGTAGAGGTAGAGGTAGAGGTAGAGGTAGAGGTAGAGGTAGAGGTAGAAGTAGAGGTAGATGTAGAGGTAGAGGTAGAGGTAGAGGTAGAGGTAGAGGTAGAGGTAGAGGTAGAGGTAGAGGTAGAGGTAGAGGTAGAGGTAGAGGTAGAGGTAGATGTAGAGGTAGAGGTAGAGGTAGAGGTAGAGGTAGAAGTAGAAGTAGAGGTAGAAGTAGAGCTAGAGGTAGAGGTAGAGGTAGAGGTAGAGGTAGAGGTAGATGTATAGGTAGAGGTAGAAGTAGAAGTAGAGGTAGAGGTAGATGTAAAGAGAGAGTTACAATAATTTACCAACAATAACACTTATTTATTTCATCTCCAAGTTTCCTTATTTCACAAAATGTTTGAAAGTTTTTCTCATAATTCCTCAGGCTGGTCTGGTTTCAAGATTAGTAGACAAACGAGGTCGTCTTGCCAAAACAAATCCCCCGACCTGTTGCTCGTAGCCGAAGCCTATCCCGCGTTATCTGATAAGGAGGATAACTTCCTATCCGAATCATGGACCGACTGCAATAAAATGAATACAGTTCACGCCAGCGACACCCCAACCACCGTCCGTAATACCATTAGTACCAACCCAAATATCGACAATTTCACCGCTACTATCAACAGCTCTAATACTCACAAGACGAATAATACCGATGTTAACGATATCGCGACCTCTACCGGTACAACTACCACTACTCCAACCAATACCACAACATCTCAAACTATCCCATCTACCACTATATCCGCTACGACTACCACTATGACCACTGCCTCTATCCAAACTCCCTCTCTGCACTTCTAATCAAGCGAATAATAAGGCAGTACTCCGAAGATAAAAGTAGTGATTGAATTTGATTGGTTGTCTTATGATGAATACGCCCTCTTTAAATATTTAAAGATTCTGATATTGGGGAATAATCTATTTTTGGAAATTTTCATTTTCATTCTCAAACTTTTAAATACACATAAATATTATTTTTAAAACAATCGTAGTAGCAAAAAAAGTTTATATAATAAAGATCATATGTTATATCGAATAAGCATTCTGATGGCTAAAAAATATTCCGTAAAAACTAGGAAATAACACTCCGAAAGAAAGATGATAATAAATTACCACTCCGTAATGATTTATATTCCATAAAATATTTCTAATATATGTCAACTTGATCTATAGAAATTATCTACAGAATATATGGGTCACTTTAAAAGCATTATTATTATTATATAATATGATGATGCAACTTATCATTTCTACGGACATAAGGTCACACAATGAACAATCTACGTCATACAAATGTTTCTAAATTGATTATTGGCTCGAATAGTATTCAACTGTATGCCTCAATGGCTCACTTTGTATAAACTATATTACAATTCTTCATTTTATATTAATATACATTAATCGTGTTTATTATTTTACATTGTGTGTTTAAATGTATTTATTTCTTTACCTTATATTACTTCGATTTCAATTTATATATTTATAAATAAATTTACTTATTCATTAAATAAATCTTACAAATATTAATTTAAATAAATTGAATAAATTAATAATTAACGATATAATATTCAATTAACAATACACCAATTTAACTATAATCCAATCAATTATATTGTTCTTCTTTTGCATTCATTATTTTTAGTGGAAACAAGTTTCAAAATTCTCCGTGTGATTATTCAAAGGGATTTGTAAATATGCACAAAACATTGATCTATTAGCATTTAAATCATAATTAATGATATATTTATAAATAAAAAATAATATAAAATAAATAAAATAATGTTTAAATTTATATTATATAGCTAATGATTCCATTAAATGAATGCAAATTGTTACTAACTTTTTTCCAGGCATAGACGTGTGTAAGAAATACTATATTATAATATATAAATATATATATACAAATAGAATTTTTAATATTCCATATCTCATTGATATTTGAATTCATAAGGTAAAATATTTTTATATTAAATAAAATGCTAACATGAAAGACATGTTCCAATATGATATTATTAATTTAATTTCCAAAATATATCAAATATGAACTAAGAAATCACTGAGACTTGAGATTTGCAATATAATTAGAAATTAAAAAATAATTATTGAGGATTATCATCACTTTTTATTACAAAACACAACATAACTAATATAGTTATAATAATATCAAAATATAATAACATTATGATCAACATTACTTTATTTTATTGTCAACACTAAAATATATAATATTTCAATATATATATATTTATATATATATATATATATATATATATATTCTTTTAACCATATATTTTTTAACCAACATAAAATTAAGTTAATAAATTGTAATAAATTTGTAAATATGTATATATAATATTTTACAAATATTTATAAGAAGATTGTATAGAATATATTGTTAGAAGAAATACGATTGATATAGAAATAGTAAGGAATGTTAGAATATATTCTCATTATTGTATAGTATTATAATAATAAATCTATAACGAAACGTACAATGAGAAGTTTCACAAGAAAGGTGGGACCAGTATATACGGGAGTTCTGGAACCCTCATCTAAGAGCCTAAACGGATAACGTACCCTGCGTATATGACCATGTTTAATATAAATGAGGATCTAGTTAATAATAGATTGATAAATGATCTCGGTCTCGGAGTGAGTGTGATTATTAGTTAAAAGTGATTAATAGATGTGATTATACGAAAATGATAAGGAGAGAAGTGTTAAAAATAATGAATTATGTGTATCCGATACCAATAAAAGACGATTAATTAGATATACCTGATCATATAAGCTTACTACGCATTTTATATCTTTATATATTTTACCTATCATTTTCTCAGTTTATAGTTTGCATACAACCATGTATTAATGTATTAGTAATATATCGTGCAAAATGTGAATGTGTTCAAATTGAGATCTCATAAACATGCGCATTACATGTGGGAGTGCTGGAACCATGACCTATGACATTTACATATGGGAGTGCTGGAACAATGAACTATGACATTTACATGTGGGAGTGCTGGAACAATGAAATATGACATTTACATATGGGAGTGCTGGAACAATGAACTATGACATTTACATATGGGAGTGCTGGAACAATGAACTATGACATTTACATATGGGAGTGCTGGAACAATGAACTATGACATTTACATGTGGGAGTGCTGGAACAATGAACTATGACATTTACATGTGGGAGTGCTGGAACAATGAACTATGACATTTACACGTGGGAGTGCTGGAACAATGAACTATGACATTTACATGTGGGAGTGCTGGAACAATGAACTATGACATTTACATGTGGGAGTGCTGGAACCATGAACTATGACATTTACATGTGGGAGTGCTGGAACAATGAACTATGACATTTAAATGTGGGAGTGCTGGAACAATGAACTATGACATTTACATGTGGGAGTGCTAGAACCATGACCTATGACATTTACATGTGGGAGTGCTGGAACCATGAACTATGACATTTACATGTGGGAGTGCTGGAACAATGAACTATGACATTTACATGTGGGAGTGCTGGAACAATGAACTATGACATTTACATGTGGGAGTGCTAGAACCATGACCTATGACATTTACATATGGGAGTGCTGGAACAATGAACTATGACATTTACATGTGGGAGTGCTGGAACCATAAACTATGACATTTACATGTGGGAGTGCTAGAACCATGACCTATGACATTTACATATGGGAGTGCTGGAACCATGAACTATGACATTTACATGTGGGAGTGCTGGAACCATGAACTATGACATTTACATGTGGGAGTGCTAGAACCATGACCTATGACATTTACATGTGGGAGTGCTGGAACCATGAACTATGACATTTACATGTGGGAGTGCTAGAACCATGACCTATGGCATTTACATGTGGAAGTGCTGGAAACATGACCTATGACATTTACATGTGGAGTGCTGGAACCATGAACTATGACATTTACATGTGGGAGTGCTAGAACCATGACCTATGGCATTTACATGTGGGAGTGCTGGAAACATGACCTATGACATTTACATGTGGGAGTGCTGGAACCATGAACTATGACATTTACATGTGGGAGTGCTAGAACCATGAACTATGACATTTACATGTGGGAGTGCTAGAACCATGACCTATGACATTTACATGTGGGAGTGCTGGAACCATGACCTATGACATTTACATGTGGGAGTGCTAGAACCATGAACTATGACATTTACATGTGGGAGTGCTAGAACCATGAACTATGACATTTACATGTGGGAGTGCTAGAACCATGAACTATAACATTTACATGTGGGAGTGCTAGAACCATGACCTATGACATTTACATGTGGGAGTGCTAGAACCATGAACTATGACATTTACATGTGGGAGTGCTAGAACCATGAACTATGACATTTACATGTGGGAGTGCTAGAACCATGACCTATGACATTTACATGTGGGAGTGCTGGAAACATGACCTATGACATTTACATGTGGGAGTGCTGGAAACATGACCTATGACATTTACATGTGGGAGTGCTAGAACCATGACCTATGACATTTACATGTGGGAGTGCTGGAACCATGACCTATGACATTTACATGTGGGAGTGCTAGAACCATGACCTATGACATTTACATGTGGGAGTGCTAGAACCATGACCTATGACATTTACATGTGGGAGTGCTAGAACCATGACCTATGAAAATGTCACCGGATGATATTGAACATCCATAATCATAATCAAAACTGCATTGTAAAAAGTCATGCACTAGATCAAATGTTAAGAAGTATTTAGAAGTATAATCCTTATCGTATTCTTGGCAAAGTATGACATTACCTCTCTATAGACTACATATAATCTTATGCCTCCTTTTTATTTTTAACTTATTATAATAGGTGAAGAATATGTTTAGCTTATTGTATGAGTTATTCCTATGTATTATCACTAAGTACATATATATGATGTAGTATATTGCATTTTATTAATGCATTTTATGATGCAAATTTATTTATTACTTCTTTCACTTGATTTTGTTTAAATTTTAAGTTCTCCAATTTAAAGTTTTTCGAATGTGATTTTTCTTGATTTATTAATTAGCTCCTCTTTTATACTAATTTTATATACTAATAAAAAGGAAATATTAATATATAAATATTATAGTTAGGATATATACAAGATATACTTAGTATTAACATATATTATAGTTTATAATCATTTAAAAATATACAATTTAGATTTATTAAAAAGATTAGATGAAACAACAATCATAAAATAACTCATTATACTATGTTTGACTTGCGATTGAATATACTTATATATACATTTATATATAACAAATAAAATATACAAAATATGAAATTTCAATTACGATTCATGAAAATTTAAAAAGAAACAGAACAATAAAATGTTCGTATTTGTATAATTGTAATTATTTATTTATCAAATTAAAAAATATTTTCTTACGTAATTTTTAATAACTCTTGCTTTTATTTACTTGTATATAATTATATATATATATATATATATATACATAGTAATATGATAAATAAATAAATTAAAATAAATGTAATTGTATACACAATATTTTGATTATATAAAATAATGTAAAATAATAATATATATTAAATATATGTATACATGATACTAAATATTCTTTGGAAATATAAATATTAAATAAGGATTACGTATGATAATAATAATGATAATATTCATGAAAATATACAAATAAAATATTGAGATATAACATAAATTTTTTCTTTTAGTTTCTTATTTCATAAAATTGTCCAAGTACTTCGTCGTATTTCTTTCAATACATGAATATCATTTCTTACGAGTTTCTATCGCTCTAAAGTTATATTATGTAATATTAGTCAGAAATTAAATTTATTTCAATAATAAATCTTAATATAATGTATATATGATGTACTTTAATATGTTTTTAAATATCTAAAGTGGGTATTACGTGTCAACACTTAACTTGTCATTATACTACTACATGGTACCGGTAACACTTTAATCGACGCTCTACTCTATCCATTATCATTCAATCAAATATAATAATGAATAGTTTATATTATCTTTTACATAACTCAATTTACTATTGTATTAATTATTATCCATTATTATTATAATATAATTAATAAAGAATTTTTAATAATATTAATGCAAAGATGTTTACACATTTATTATCAGGAAATGTTGCTTATATAAGCAACATTTAGATTAACAATTTATATTAATAAAAGCAATATATATTAATATAGCAATATATATTAATATAGCAATGTATATTAATATAGCAATATATATTAATAAAATGAATGCAATCATGAGTCAGTCGAATGAAAGGTTTAATCTATTCGAAACTCATCTCAGTATCGTAAACCTTTTAGTTTCTAAGTTCGAAAAATTGACCAAACTTCTAATAAACTTCTAGACAGGTATTTTGTGTAATATTAATCTGAAATGAAATTAATAATAAAGTATAATAGTGTATCTATCATTTAATATAATATATATTTTTAAATAGCTTTAGATATACTGTTTAATATTTTTATTTATGATACATATTTAAAAAATAAATAATGAATATTCAATAATTAGTAGAAATTTAAATATTTAAATATAATTATATACTGTAGTATCCTAAAATAAATGTAGTTTCGGGAGTATAACTAAAACTAATACATATATTGTATTTATATATACATATCATAGACCATTTAAACATATATTGCGATACTCAAATTTCAATAAAGGATATTATCTTATATACTTTCATATATAGATATAATATATATATATATATATATATATATATATATATATATATATATATACATTTATATTAACTAGTAGGCAGTTATACTATTAATTAGCTATCTTATGATTAAACTGTAAATTTATATTGGTTACATAATATTCTAAACTTATTTATTTGTATATGTAAAACTATGGAACGTGCATAATATTGGTATATATTTATTTCAATCTACAACAATTGTTGTATTGTTATTATAACTAATTATTTTGTGATTATTTATTATTATTCTCATATTTATTATTATTATAATATTATTTGAATAATAAAAGTTGAGCCAGCGCCGAGCTACAATATCAAAGATTTCGTAGTCAAAATTTTCGACGACCATTTACCGCTTCGGTGCAAATCGGGCAAATTTAATGGTTTTACAACATTTATTTACCACAAACAATCTATTTTTACCAACTTTTTTGCTATCGTAGTCAACATATCCTTAAAACATGTATGTTACGCGAGTAAACTCGATGAGTTTCGAAGCTAACGAATTTTAGAAAAAAATATTTAAATCCTCAGCATCGTACGAGAATCACGATATCGAGTTTTTTTTAATTTTTAAGTATTCCTTTTTAAACCGGCGGGATGAAAAAAAAAGTAGAAAATAATTTAATTATTATAATAAATTAAGTATTCTAAAATACGGTTTTTTAATAACGCTCGAATTTTTTAAATTCTCTCCCCCGACCTCTCCGAGCTTAGGTATAATATAATAGCGTCGACAAATTATTTTAAAATCTAATATTAGTAATAAATGAAATACTCTAAATTTTCTAACATCTCGATATTACTCTAAAAGTATACGCAACGTAAGTCCCGGTAGATAAGGGTACGTCGTAAAACGTAAAAGCTCTAAATTATTCAGATTATTTTTAATTAATTTGGTAATACCGAACTTATTATGTTTGCATAGCCTATTCTTAGAAATATTATATATGTTGCATATATTAGATACCAACATTTTTTGACCCGATTTTCAAAATTAAAAATATCAATTTTCAAAATATCTAAATTATCTTATAGTTTTGTACTATATTTGTTTCGCACATATTTTCTACCAAATATTTATATCAATATTTCGTATATTATTTTGACAGATAATCGATTTGTTGTATTTTTATATATTTTTCCAAAATGATTTTGAGAATCTCAAATAAATCGATGAATCGCACATTTCAATGAATCACGCTATGCTTGCGATCCATATATGGTATATAGGAAGGTATACTCTATATTAGCCTGCATAAACGTAATTATGAATTTAAATGTATGAACTGGATCTAACTGATATATCATGACATTAGGATATATGAACTGCACAAGGAGTTGCTTTTGAAGTTAATAGTATTAGGCTTAAACATTAACTAGCGAAGCGAGTATAACCATTAGCATATAATATTTTAAAACTTTACTGGGCTAATATAACATGACACTAATGTACAAAGAATGACTATCTATTACAATAATTTACTAAATATTTAATATGTGATATATAATAAATTATATGAGGCATGGTTTTGGGTTTGGTTTTGGGTTTGGTTTTGGGTTTGGTTTTGGGTTTGGTTTTGGGTTTGGTTTTGGGTTTGGTTTTGGGTTTGGTTTTGGGTTTGGTTTTGGGTTTGGTTTTGGGTTTGATTTTGGGTTTGATTTTGGGTTTGGTTTTGGGTTTGGTTTTGGGTTTGGTTTTGGGTTTGGTTTTGGGTTTGGTTTTGGGTTTGGTTTTGGGTTTGGTTTTGGGTTTGGTTTTGGGTTTGGTTTTGGGTTTGGTTTTGGGTTTGGTTTTGGGTTTGGTTTTGGGTTTGGTTTTGGGTTTGGTTTTGGGTTTGGTTTTGGGTTTGGTTTTGGGTTTGGTTTTGGGTTTGGTTTTGGGTTTGGTTTTGGGTTTGGTTTTGGGTTTGGTTTTGGGTTTGGTTTTGGGTTTGGTTTTGGGTTTGGTTTTGGGTTTGGTTTTGGGTTTGGTTTTGGGTTTGGTTTTGGGTTTGGTTTTGGGTTTGGTTTTGGGTTTGGTTTTGGGTTTGGTTTTGGGTTTGGTTTTGGGTTTGGTTTTGGGTTTGGTTTTGGGTTTGGTTTTGGGTTTGGTTTTGGGTTTGGTTTTGGGTTTGGTTTTGGGTTTGGTTTTGGGTTTGGTTTTGGGTTTGGTTTTGGGTTTGGTTTTGGGTTTGGTTTTGGGTTTGGTTTTGGGTTTGGTTTTGGGTTTGGTTTTGGGTTTGGTTTTGGGTTTGGTTTTGGGTTTGGTTTTGGGTTTGGTTTTGGGTTTGGTTTTGGGTTTGGTTTTGGGTTTGGTTTTGGGTTTGGTTTTGGGTTTGGTTTTGGGTTTGGTTTTGGGTTTGGTTTTGGGTTTGGTTTTGGGTTTGGTTTTGGGTTTGGTTTTGGGTTTGGTTTTGGGTTTGGTTTTGGGTTTGGTTTTGGGTTTGGTTTTGGGTTTGGTTTTGGGTTTGGTTTTGGGTTTGGTTTTGGGTTTGGTTTTGGGTTTGGTTTTGGGTTTGGTTTTGGGTTTGGTTTTGGGTTTGGTTTTGGGTTTGGTTTTGGGTTTGGTTTTGGGTTTGGTTTTGGGTTTGGTTTTGGGTTTGGTTTTGGGTTTGGTTTTGGGTTTGGTTTTGGGTTTGGTTTTGGGTTTGGTTTTGGGTTTGGTTTTGGGTTTGGTTTTGGGTTTGGTTTTGGGTTTGGTTTTGGGTTTGGTTTTGGGTTTGGTTTTGGGTTTGGTTTTGGGTTTGGTTTTGGGTTTGGTTTTGGGTTTGGTTTTGGGTTTGGTTTTGGGTTTGGTTTTGGTTTTGGGTTTGGTTTTGGGTTTGGTTTTGGGTTTGGTTTTGGGTTTGGTTTTGGGTTTGGTTTTGGGTTTGGTTTTGGGTTTGGTTTTGGGTTTGGTTTTGGGTTTGGTTTTGGGTTTGGTTTTGGGTTTGGTTTTGGGTTTGGTTTTGGGTTTGGTTTTGGGTTTGGTTTTGGGTTTGGTTTTGGGTTTGGTTTTGGGTTTGGTTTTGGGTTTGGTTTTGGGTTTGGTTTTGGGTTTGGTTTTGGGTTTGGTTTTGGGTTTGGTTTTGGGTTTGGTTTTGGGTTTGGTTTTGGGTTTGGTTTTGGGTTTGGTTTTGGGTTTGGTTTTGGGTTTGGTTTTGGGTTTGGTTTTGGGTTTGGTTTTGGGTTTGGTTTTGGGTTTGGTTTTGGGTTTGGTTTTGGGTTTGGTTTTGGGTTTGGTTTTGGGTTTGGTTTTGGGTTTGGTTTTGGGTTTGGTTTTGGGTTTGGTTTTGGGTTTGGTTTTGGGTTTGGTTTTGGGTTTGGTTTTGGGTTTGGTTTTGGGTTTGGTTTTGGGTTTGGTTTTGGGTTTGGTTTTGGGTTTGGTTTTGGGTTTGGTTTTGGGTTTGGTTTTGGGTTTGGTTTTGGGTTTGGTTTTGGGTTTGGTTTTGGGTTTGGTTTTGGGTTTGGTTTTGGGTTTGGTTTTGGGTTTGGTTTTGGGTTTGGTTTTGGGTTTGGTTTTGGGTTTGGTTTTGGGTTTGGTTTTGGGTTTGGTTTTGGGTTTGGTTTTGGGTTTGGTTTTGGGTTTGGTTTTGGGTTTGGTTTTGGGTTTGGTTTTGGGTTTGGTTTTGGGTTTGGTTTTGGGTTTGGTTTTGGGTTTGGTTTTGGGTTTGGTTTTGGGTTTGGTTTTGGGTTTGGTTTTGGGTTTGGTTTTGGGTTTGGTTTTGGGTTTGGTTTTGGGTTTGGTTTTGGGTTTGGTTTTGGGTTTGGTTTTGGGTTTGGTTTTGGGTTTGGTTTTGGGTTTGGTTTTGGGTTTGGTTTTGGGTTTGGTTTTGGGTTTGGTTTTGGGTTTGGTTTTGGGTTTGGTTTTGGGTTTGGTTTTGGGTTTGGTTTTGGGTTTGGTTTTGGGTTTGGTTTTGGGTTTGGTTTTGGGTTTGGTTTTGGGTTTGGTTTTGGGTTTGGTTTTGGGTTTGGTTTTGGGTTTGGTTTTGGGTTTGGTTTTGGGTTTGGTTTTGGGTTTGGTTTTGGGTTTGGTTTTGGGTTTGGTTTTGGGTTTGGTTTTGGGTTTGGTTTTGGGTTTGGTTTTGGGTTTGGTTTTGGGTTTGGTTTTGGGTTTGGTTTTGGGTTTGGTTTTGGGTTTGGTTTTGGGTTTGGTTTTGGGTTTGGTTTTGGGTTTGGTTTTGGGTTTGGTTTTGGGTTTGGTTTTGGGTTTGGTTTTGGGTTTGGTTTTGGGTTTGGTTTTGGGTTTGGTTTTGGGTTTGGTTTTGGGTTTGGTTTTGGGTTTGGTTTTGGGTTTGGTTTTGGGTTTGGTTTTGGGTTTGGTTTTGGGTTTGGTTTTGGGTTTGGTTTTGGGTTTGGTTTTGGGTTTGGTTTTGGGTTTGGTTTTGGGTTTGGTTTTGGGTTTGGTTTTGGGTTTGGTTTTGGGTTTGGTTTTGGGTTTGGTTTTGGGTTTGGTTTTGGGTTTGGTTTTGGGTTTGGTTTTGGGTTTGGTTTTGGGTTTGGTTTTGGGTTTGGTTTTGGGTTTGGTTTTGGGTTTGGTTTTGGGTTTGGTTTTGGGTTTGGTTTTGGGTTTGGTTTTGGGTTTGGTTTTGGGTTTGGTTTTGGGTTTGGTTTTGGGTTTGGTTTTGGGTTTGGTTTTGGGTTTGGTTTTGGGTTTGGTTTTGGGTTTGGTTTTGGGTTTGGTTTTGGGTTTGGTTTTGGGTTTGGTTTTGGGTTTGGTTTTGGGTTTGGTTTTGGGTTTGGTTTTGGGTTTGGTTTTGGGTTTGGTTTTGGGTTTGGTTTTGGGTTTGGTTTTGGGTTTGGTTTTGGGTTTGGTTTTGGGTTTGGTTTTGGGTTTGGTTTTGGGTTTGGTTTTGGGTTTGGTTTTGGGTTTGGTTTTGGGTTTGGTTTTGGGTTTGGTTTTGGGTTTGGTTTTGGGTTTGGTTTTGGGTTTGGTTTTGGGTTTGGTTTTGGGTTTGGTTTTGGGTTTGGTTTTGGGTTTGGTTTTGGGTTTGGTTTTGGGTTTGGTTTTGGGTTTGGTTTTGGGTTTGGTTTTGGGTTTGGTTTTGGGTTTGGTTTTGGGTTTGGTTTTGGGTTTGGTTTTGGGTTTGGTTTTGGGTTTGGTTTTGGGTTTGGTTTTGGGTTTGGTTTTGGGTTTGGTTTTGGGTTTGGTTTTGGGTTTGGTTTTGGGTTTGGTTTTGGGTTTGGTTTTGGGTTTGGTTTTGGGTTTGGTTTTGGGTTTGGTTTTGGGTTTGGTTTTGGGTTTAGTTTTGGGTTTAGTTATAAATATGTTTTTTTATACAAATTAGAATAAACATCATATTATAAACTATATTTATTTTATAAATATGTTATATTATATAGATCTCAGATTTGGTTTAATGTGAATTTTGGTATTTAAATATATTATATATACATTATATACATCAATAGATTTATAATTTTATAAATATATATATAAATTAAATATCCAATATCAGTAATCTGCCGATGAAAGAGGCGTGTCTAATTTAATTAAATGCATCGATCAATCAACGTATTAACCCATAAACGTACTGCAAGTCGCAAACATAGTATATATATATATATATATATATATATATATATATATAGAATTATATATATATACTGTAAAACTAATTCGCGATCACTATGATTATTAATAATATATATTATAATAATAATTTATATATCTATCTGTATTCCGACTTAATATTTATAATTGCAATCTGGAATATTTGCACCTATTAGAAGTATATCATATAAGTTACACTATAACGCTATAAATTACAATAATTTTCTGAAAGATATGTTACAATCATATCAAGATAAATGGCTATTATCAATACATGATAAAGTGTGAATTTAATACATAATCTGCACCAATACATAATCCTATTTAAATTGTATACATTATTATTATTATTATTATCAATAAATTTATAATCAATTTTTCTTATTCCATATTTTCTAACTTGTATTCTATTTCATAAAGTTAATTAGTAATATACAAATATAGTTAACGAAAATAAATCAATTATATTTATATACAATTGCATAATTTAAAATATGTTCTTTATGTAATAAAGATGTATTAGTAGTGATGCAATATATTATTGAATAACGATATCGCATATGAAACAATTCACATAAGGGCAATATAATAGTAAATATTGAACCTGAAATAAATTGCCTATGTAAATTGAAGCAATCTCAATGAATTTTTTTCTTAAACAACAGCTCCCATGTTCAATAATTTAATTTTTCCATTTTTCAACAATCGAGTAATGAAATTAAGTTATATATGAATTATATATATATATATAAGATATAATATATATATATATATTAGATATAATATATATATATATATTAGATATAATATGAATATTTGTTTATTAAGAATATTAAATTATTTAAAATGATATTTATTTTTAATAAGTTAATCTAACTATTTATTATTTTACTAGGGTTATTATATAACAAATTTATTAATTTTTAAGTTACAATTACAAAAATAGGAAAACAAGAAAGATTAAATTGCAAATATAATCAAACTAACCTTTTATTAATTACATCAACTTTTTTCAATTTTTATTGTAATATTGCGAATTTAAATCAAATATCATCATAGGTATATTATTGTAAATATAGTGAATAATATTGTGGATCTACTGTACTAATATTACGCATTCATACCATACTATATATATATATATAAATAAATATATGTATGTATATATATATATATATATATATATATATGTGTATATGTATATATATATTTGGCAAACGTATATATAATATGTATTATAGTATATATACACACACATATATATATATATATGTGTGTGTGTGTGTGTGTGTGTGTATATAAGTTTATATATTACATATTAAATACTTACAGTGTGTATTATAAGTGTAAATTTCGAATTCGCAAAAAATCAATTTGTAAATGAAACTCTGTAAGTCAATATCAATTAATAAATAATTCATATTATAATAATTTTATTTAAAACATATTTATAATATAATGAACTAATTATAAAAATTATTAATATATTAAATATATATATATATATATCTCTAACCACAATTGAAACAAATCTGCCGGTAGTATTATCTTTACAAAAAATATAATGCAGTGCTTCTGTGTAGCTTATATTTACACATATAGAGGTTAACACAGGTACATTATTATCTAGTACCCAGTGACCACTCGCTCCTATCATATAATAATTCATCTTAGATTTATAGTCTGAAAACAGTTTGCAATGAGAAGTTACTATTCATATTTACTTACATTAAATGTTATACGAAATCCTACGTATAAATTGCACATTCTACGTATACATCATATAACATACGTTTTATAGTATTGATGATAACGGTAACAATGTTCTGAATGCGTAATAAATCTACACTCCACCAGTTTTTTCCATGTTTTTTTGTACATATACATACGTTATGTATTTTGTTTCGATTTCTTTTAGCAGCTAGAAATGTAGTCATTGTATTTTAACAATGTAAATTACTATTAATATATATTATCTTATTTATATTATTAAAATAAAAACCTAATCTATATAATCGTGATGTGTTGCATGTACTGCTCTGATTATAATATTTTCCATTTGAAATTGATTCTGCATATTCTGTAAGTGGATATGTTTCTTAATAATGCTAAGACACGTATAAACCATGCCGTAAATAGCTCTTACTAACTTCCGTATGCATTGACTTCGCAGAGAAATAGTTGTCCCGGTAAACGTTTTCTAATGAATAAAACATTACCTGGCGAATGGGGCCAATTGCAAATCAGTGAAAGTCTCCTCGGATTGGCGTTAAAAGGAGAATCTTGCATAGTTCTATTAACTGAAGGGTTTAGAAATTCTCTAGTAGAAGTACATAGGGTTTTATTTAGAACTCTATCATCCGCTAAAAATGAATCTGAAGGCAGTACGTGAATATCAACGTCGAGATCCTCTGTTAGTAAGGATTCGTAATATGAATATGTCATAAATTCGTAAACTGACATCAATTATTCACTATTGAACACCAACCCAATGATAGAAGACTCACTCGTCTTACATGGTACTGTCGTTTGAGATATATTATTATATATGGTAGGCCATTTACAGCCGACGCCTTGATTATTGTGCACGTTTCATAATGATTATCGTTTAGCTCGGTGCCGTTTGTTATTCCTGATAATCTGACCTTCTTCTTAAAAACTATATCTTCTGGACCTTTTAGATGAATATTACAACTTTAATTAGGTATTCAAGGCAAATAAGTAGCAAGTTCCCATATAAATTATATTTAGTATGTCAATTTATATATATGTAGTAATAAACACGAATATTTAGCATATCTTTTATAAATAATCTCATGAATAAATATAGTTTAAGTATATCATATAATACATATATTAAATATATACAAGATTTTATATATAAGAAAATTGAAAGATATAATCCTATATAGTGAATATAAAATTAAAAATGTGATAAAACTATTTTAATATATTACAATAGAGATGGTTCTAAGCCATATATATTCTCCTAGATATATTTAATTAGTTGAATATATTATTATAATTTATTTATATTAACCTTCATCATGAACATATATCTCTATTTCACAAATCGATACCATTTTTTTATTCTGTTTATTAATGTATATATATCAAACTAAATGTAAATAATTAGGAATTTAAAAAGATAAAATATTAATATAGTTGATATCTACCTCGACCACGAAATATCTGCCTTCTGTGAATGGCATGCATTGTATTTCATAAGCATTGCTGATGTTATTGAGCGAGGAACATATTCTGGTAGAAGTTATGGTTTCATTAGGCCAATCGTTAACTATCTTCAGTATGCTAAATTTGCTGTACTTTTCATGATCTGGTTGAGATGACATTAAATATTACGAGTTTAATATGCTCTTTATATTATGAAATATAACTATTTAATGTTATATTAATGTTAATTTTATATATAATTTTAAAATATCTTTATTAAACTATATGTGTAGCAAATTTTAAATCATATATTATTAATAACTACATATATTTCTTTTTTCATATATATTTGTAATGATTTTGAATCAATTTCTATAAAACAAGTAAGTAAACCTAGAGCATTGGTAAGCTTTACGTAAACTGGTCTCAGTATCTTTGCTAGATCAACAGCCCACCATTGATCATTCACCTGTCCATTAGTAATCAAATTCGTAGCACTACAGTGACCATCTACGAGATTTCGAGAACTCGAGTAACCATCTAATGCTTTAGATGCCCCAGTTAATATAGGATACTGATGGGAAACACTGCTTTGTCGAGATATTGACGACGGTGATATTGAAACTGCAAGAAATAAATCCATACATATATCATGAATCATATCTATCATTCTATCTAATATATCACTAATACATTATATATAAAAAACTTAAACATCTATATATGAAATCCTATACATCTATATATCCACCCACACTCATATACATTTATATATCCACCAGCACTCCTAAATATCTATATATCCACCCCACTCCTATACATCTATATATCCACCCATACTCCTATACATTTATATATCCACCCCCACTCCTATGCATCTATATATCCACCCCGCTACTATGCATCTATGTATCCACCCCCACTTCTATACATCTATATATCCACCCCACTACTATACATCTATATATCCACCCCCACTCGTAAACATCTATATATCCAGCCCCACTCCTATACATCTATATATCCACCCCCACTACTATACATCTATATATCCACCCCCACTCCTAAATATCTATATATCCACCCCACTCCTATACATCTATATATCCACCCATACTCCTATACATTTATATATCCACCCCCACTCCTATGCATCTATATATCCACCCCCGCTACTATACATCTATGTATCCACCCCCACTTCTATACATCTATATATCCACCCCACTACTATACATCTATATATCCACCCCACTCCTAAACATCTATATATCCACCCCCACTCCTATACATTAATACTAACTGGCGTAAACTCGTATGTCGCAGATTTTCATACCTTTAAATAAATGTAATATTGCGAAATAACGACCCATGCCTTTGCAGTTAATTTTTAAAGCATTTCCATATAACACAGATGCGCAACTGCCAATTTCTAGACTAGATAAATCTTTGGAAAAACTTATTGATAATTCCAATTGATAATTATCGTATTCAGAATCTATATCAGTATTATTATATTTTATTAAAAGAAATATTGATGATATAACAAATAATTAACTATTAATAGTTTAAGTATAAGTACAATATGTATAAATATTTACAAAATTGATTATATATAATATATATATATACAGATATCGGATATCAAATATCGATCAAATAATATAACTATAGTTTTTTCCATCAAATATGAAAACAGGCCTCCTAGATTATGTAT
>OZ038312.1:28781793-28801793 GCA_964035775.1 Osedax frankpressi
AATCGGTTTCTATAAATAACGTTAATTTGTATTAACCTACGTTAATACAAATAATTAATAAACCTTATAGATTAATATTTCTTTGATCTGGCCAAACTAACAACGATCTTAAATTTTCCGATGAAAATACCATTTTCTGTGAAATATAAATATCGAAAGCTACATCGGAGCTACATCGAAAATCGTTAAAACTAAAAGGAACATTTAACATTAGTACATTATATCATTAAAAACCTTCAATCTAAACACCAGGATTTAAAAAAGAGTATAACAAATATTAAACCGAATATAAACTTTTATTGAACTCGTTATTTCTGCTTTAATTATATATTTCAAAACTTCATTAATTCACAATAATTAATACATAGTGAACCAGCCAGTTTATTAACTTATTAACTAAATCGTTTAGTAACTATGGTTAATATATACTAGTATATATATTAATAATAACTCACACTTGCGTCCACATGCATACACTCTTACATAGTCATATTAGGATATTGATATGCATATTTAAATAATTGTAACATCTAATTTTTACAGCTTAAATTCACCACCAATAACCATTTTCATAATTAAACTATATTCTATGTAGGTGGCGATATTAGGAAACTTCATCGTAATAATTATATAAATAGTTATACTTACTAGTCATTATTATATATTATGAGTGGTATTGCATATTATATATAAATATATGTGTGGTAGACAAGACTACAATATATTTAATTTCCCTCATATTCTTATACCCATTTATATAAATCACTCATCATTTATTATTATATACTAAAAAGATGTGTTATAATGAGGATAATAATATATTAGACTAATAGCAATATAAATAAAACTACCTTCATTTAAATGAACCATTGTACAGTGTATTATAGTGTACAACCATTGTACAGTGTATTCTATTACATAACTATTACCTGGTATATTCTTTAGACAGGTTTCGGCGAACGTGCAGTTTTTGAAATTGATGAAAGCGCAATTTTTATGCCTGATCACAGATACGATAGAGTCAACACCAGCGTAATGTTCGAATGTGTAGTAGAGTTGCGTATCTTTTATTTTAGTCGATAAATTTCGAATGTATAGCGATTTAATCTGTGAAAATATCGGTCAAAGTTTTATGGAATGTATGCAATTAAGATATTATTATTTATGTTTATCTGAATAATATATTAAAACTTGTAACCGGTGATATATCTAATCTAGAGTTTTCACACTTGAGACATACGAAATAAATCACCGAATTTAGGATTCTGTTCTTATCGGTAGACCCCGTTACACCAATATATTACACGCGAATGGCGACGTCTGCACGTCCGTATAAACCCTGTTGTTGGGCTGTCGGTACACTTTCAGTTCAGGCATGTTCCAATCGACGTCTACGGGATGTCCGCAAATGAGAAAGCGATGCCCGATCATCTGGCGGCGAGCTTTCGACGCCGATTTGTGATCGACGAATTCGGCGAGAGCGTACGTCGAGTTGAAAGGATCGTCGTGCCGAAGTTCGCATATGATGCAGCCGTTGGTTCGAATGCTCACCTCGCTGGCGACGTCGAGTTGAGTGCAATTCGCCGGAAGATTCGTCAATTTCAACTTACGGTTGTCGACGGAGACGCTGACCTTAATGCGTAGCGACGGTCGTATCTCGAAGCCGTCCAAGTTGTCGATACAACACGCGGCATCCGATTGCAATTTGTAAGACACATATAAATAGCCGCGAGTTGTACCGCTGTTTAGGTATTACGCAACTGTTACATGCGACATTAGCAGAAATATTACATTAAAGCGATTTGTCAAATATAGATTGATAATATTGCAAATTAATTAAACCGCTCGAAATATATTTTTACCCATTACAAATATGTTTTTAATACTAGAATATATTAATTAAATATTGTATTTTAGTTATCTAAATGAAAGTTTTAACAAATATAGATATGTTAAATATAAGTATTAAATATAAGTAGATATAGCTTATGATAGTAACTAATATCACCATTACCGAGTAAAAAGTATATCTCGTATATCTCATTTAATAAATTATTATATTTTATTAATTATCTTTTATATGTTATCACTAAATTTATTATTAATCATTATATTTAAATGGTTACAATACTATAACAATTTATATTAGTACAACAAATTAATACATTTAAATAGTGTATGTAAGTATAGAATTTGTAATGTTGTTCTGAATTATTAATATTTACCATTTTTCGTATCACTTAATTGGGTTTCTTATAAGAAATATCTTTAAGAGAGAGTATTCAGATAACAACGAGGATTAGACAATAGAAACTATACACAATGTAAAATACCTAAAGTCGAGCATCATTCTGACTTCTAAAATTTCTCCGAATTTCTGAAATAAAGGTACCAGTTCGTCTTCGTAAATATCGCGAGGAACTCTTCCTACATGTAGTTCATAGCCTCGTCGTATATCGGCGTTAGTATCCGCCCAGTAGCGTGACGCGCTACTGCCCGCGCTACTGCCCGCGCCACTGACCGCGCTACTTCCCAATGGTCTGTACGAGCGTTGTCCATTGGCCTGTGTGAACCAGCTATCGGGTTACTGTCATTACGATACATAACCAACGGATTTACCCGATATATTTCATTATCCCGCGAACTAGTTAACTTGGAATAAGGGTTTCCGATACTCTTTGGTATTTTTGTTTCGAATTTAATCGAATCTGATTGAAATTTATATTATTTCATAATTGCCTTAATAAATTAATAAAAGTATAAATAAATTTAATTGCGCAATAATAATGTGTAAACTACAAACTACAAGTTCATATTATGAATTATGAATAGTGATATATATATATATATATATATATATATATATATATATATATATATCCGTATTACCTACGATGTAAATACTACACCTACATTATATATATATAAAATAAAATTTATATTTATATTTGATGAAAATATGATATATAATTAAATATATACATATATATATATAATATAACTAACATATACCAATGTGAAATTGTTTGTACCTAAAGCTTCTTGCATACACATATGAATGTAGTCTAGATTTCCTTTAAGGGGTAACAAAACCATTTCGATTTCAGATAATTAATCACTGAATATTTCCCTAAAGGTCGAACTTATATAGCATTATCTTTTAATCTCTAAAATCTGATTGGCTAATCGAAAATGTTGTTATCTATGAATCTCTGCGCTGTAGTTGGTCAAATGAACGGGCAATGTATAAACCATTTGGTATAATATAAATATGATATTTGAATTAATATATATATACAAAATATTCTAATATTAAATTAATAATTATTTATTATTATAATATATTTGGTATTTCTTATAATTTATTGTTATATATATATATATATATATATATACATAATATGTAAAATCAAGCTTATTTGAATAATAAATATTGATTATTTTTAGCATACTTGTATATTTATGTATACAATAATAGAGTTATTAAATGTATATATTATGAAATAAAAGGGTCAATATTAATAAAACGGTTTTAATAATAATTCTTTTTATAGGTAAATTAATAAATATAAACTCTTTAAAAAATACACTTTGACATTATTTAAAACGTATATAACATATTTATATTTCATAATTGTATCTTATTTTATTATATTTTATTAATTTCATTGGCATATTTTATTTGATATTAATATTTATTTTTCTTAAAAACCCAATAATTATAATTATATAATATTTATATTAATAATATTAGTTGTATATTCTTCCGTAAATTAATATTTACAATACGTAACAATAAATAATAATAACAATAATAAAATTATATTGATTAAAGTGTTAAGATGTTCAATATAATCTCCAAAGTATGTATCGATAGATTAATAATAGTCATACATTATAATATAACATATATATAATATAAAATTAAATACATAGTTGCCATATAATTCATGATATAAATATATATATATATATATATATATATATATATATATATATATATATATTTATATATATTTATATATTGATATTATATAAATATTGTTATTTCAATATTATACAACCAACTATGCGATACTATAGTTAACATTAAATAACAACACTGTATGTTCCGACAGTTATGTTCCGACATACATGTACATATGGAATATGAAAATTGATACATGCTCCGTGTCAGCATGCCGATTCACTATTGCGCAATAGAGTAATGCTCGCGATGACATCATTTGCTAGTACGCTCCAGTCATAAAACTAACTGATAAAATCTCACTACTTCGCTCGCAGCTCGCCTCTAATGAACACTATGTCAAATATAGAGTCAAGAACTTGTTGGTATGCGTGACTACCTCGTAAGATTACATAAGTAATCCCGTAGTTAATCGGCATTCAGATATAATTTACTAACTATGTGAATACGATACTATGCTGGGTAGATCCACAGCAAGGAATTCCTTTTGCTAGTGGAGGTATTTATATGATAATTTTTGAAATTTTAAACTTCAAATAAAGTGTCTCCGTTATTTATATCTTCTATAGAGTGTTCGCAAAGTTATACGGATTATAGCAATCAAAACATATCATACAGAAGCAATCATTTATTCACCGTTCATATTAAAGTCAGAATCATATTTGTAATTTTGTAAACGACATGTAAAATATAATCATAACAATGATTTACATTGTATACGTATTCTTTATTGAATATATGTACAATATATATATAATTAATATATATATATATTGAATATAACCTAAATAAACATTTATTAAATATGAATATGAACCTATTCAAAATGTGTATTAATAATATGAAATATACGTGTAAACATCATCGAAAGAATTTATTTATAAATATTAAATTTGATAAACAATTAATTAATTTTTCATTTATAAAATTTGCCCGAAACTTTATTTGTACTGTGTCTTATAAATTCTATATTAACGGAGGCTAACTATATATATACAATTATATATATATATATATATATATATATATATATAATCTATTGCACATTCATTATTTATCTATAGGTTTTTGCATTGTATTACGTATAAATAATAAGTATATACATTATTATTAAATTGATATATAATAAATAGAAACTATTGATTATTAATAATAACCACAAAATATAGCATTGATAAAAAAATATATATACCGTTAACACCCATGGTTGATAATATTATACCAACAACAAATAATATTCCTGTTCACCCATCTAAACATTATAAGTATATTTAGATATTTAAATATCAATATCTAAGGTAACATAATTATTTAAATTATTCCTTCAATCGATTAAATATTTAATTATTTAAATATAAATTAAATATAATCTCATAAATGAAATGCTACTCTAATATACTTCGATTAGATATGCGTAGGAAAGTATAATCACAAAGAATACGTCTATGGTATGCCCCTATTTAGTATAGCCCTATACTTGTATAGGGCTGTACTATACCCTACACGTTTACGCTATACTATTTACTATACCCTACACATGTATAGCCCTATACATGTGGATATACATCGTATACAATATATGTAATATATAATGTATACATAAACAACAATCCGTATAATTTTAATGTTTTGTTATATAATAAAAGTACAAATATATTGTATTGCTATTTAAAAAAAAAATATATATATATACATAATATATATATATATATATATATATATATATGTATATGTATTAAAGATGATACAAATCTAAGAATACATTATTATAAACAATTCAAATACTTATAGAAGAGAAAACCTAACAAATATTGTTTTGACCTGTTAACAAATGTATTTATGATAATTATAAATAGTTCTATAGAATCTATAGATTAACTAAATTTAAAGAGTCTATATTTTAAAAGTTTTAAATATAATTACTATGTTTTATCCTATGAATTATTAAAATTAATCCACTAAATGATCTTTCCAGCCTGGGATATACGTAATGTATACATTTTCTAATAGTCGCTTTTTATTTTATTAAACTTTTCAGTGGCGATTAAAGCGATAAGATAACATATACTAATGCATACAAATATAGAAAATAATTATTATATTTAAACTAAAGAGCAATGAAATAGCTTCTTATATGACTATAGTCACTATATATAGTCGTATATCTTTAAAGAAACCTTAAATGTAACATTCCAAATATATAACAATAGTTATAAATATTTTATACGCCATTTAACTTCGAGGTAAGAATAAGAAATCTAAGGTTTTATAAATTAATATATAAAATATATATATATATATATGTATCTGAAATAATTAATAATTAATGATTGGATAATTAATATATCCTTCACATTTAGAAGTGAAGAAGAAATATTCATTTATAGATTATGATAAATACTAAGAGAGTTTTGTATATTTAATAATATATTCGATTGCTATCACTTATTAAAACTTTATAACATTTAATTATATAATTCTATTTCATATGTACGTTACGCAATCCGCGCGCAAATCTTACGAAAGATCTACAATCACTAAACTATTAGAGAAAGCAAGAGAGATATTATCGGCGGAGTTTTACGGTTTGTTTGTGGCGATTTCGACACGACCATATTGCATAATAATGAAGTGTCACAATACGCGAATATATCAATATCGATATATCGCCCATATATCCCATATTATAAGTACTGTTTAAATGTATATATTCGGTCTTACAAATACCATATTGACGTATACAAAATCGAATTTAACTTAATATATGATAACCCGAAATCGGTATTAAATACAGGATATCGCATAGAAATACAATGCCAAATGAAGATGTATAAGTTGTGTATTACTTATTTTATTATATGATAAGGTGTGCATACAAATAAGGTTCGTATATGGGAGTCAGCGTGCGTTAAGGACGAGTTAGTTTCAGAAGATGTCATGGCCGGCGAAGTCACCTTGGCTGTGATAGATGTCGCTATGTTCGGATAACCGATGTAATCCGTCCAGACGTTCTTTCCTATTCAATATAAATATATATATATATATATATATATATATATATATGTATATATATTTATATATATATATATATATATACATATATACATATATACATATACATATATACATATATATATATATATATATATATATATATATATTTATATATGTATATATGTATATATATATATATGTATATAATATAGACCTACATTAGATAATACCAACAAATTTGCGAAATCTTCTCCGGGTTTGGCAGCGAATTTACTGTATTAAAGGTCAAATGTAAATATTAGAAATCAAATATTACATTGTAAAGTTTGTATTTCAAAATTCAAATATCTCATTTGTTAAAACTTCTCTTGTTCAGACATTCTATAACAATCGTTTAACGTGTACATTTAACGAGTACTCCTATAACACTCGTACTGTATATAATTTAACAGAAATACTGTTTTTTATATATTACATTTTTTTAAATATACTAGAAAAAGATAAGAAAAGTTCAAAGGTAAACTATAATATCTATTTGGATTCTAAGATATCTCATTAGATTTGCCACATAGTTTAACATGAAGATAGTTGAAACTTCGAGTAGAGAATGCAGTACTTCTACGGAAGGAAATTACCAGCTTATACATATGTCAGGAACACTCATTGATTATTCAATTTAAGGATTGTATCATAATTGTCTGTTTCTTTAATTCTTACTCACGTTATATTACGGTTGAGCATATATAAAGAATAATATAGATCTAATATATACATAATACATGGTCAGTGATTATTAAAGGAAATAGCTATATCATTAATGATGACGATTCAATGCTATCTCAGGTGGTGGGTCCTTTTGTATAAAGGGCCCACCACCTGAGATCAGTATTTTGTAAATAATTTTAGGTTTAATTGGACACTAATGCAAAAGTTTTCTCTTGGAATAATAACGTCAATAAATGTATACCTTGATAACTTATATATACAGTGATATATACAGTGATATATACAGTGATATATACAGTGATATATACAGTGATATATACAGTGATATATACAGTGATATATACAGTGATATATACAGTGATATATACAGTGATATATACAGTGATATATACAGTGATATAAACAGTGATATATACAGTGATATATACAGTGATATATACAGTGATATATACAGTGATATATACAGTGATATATACAGTGATATATACAGTGATATATACAGTGATATATACAGTGATATATACAGTGATATATACAGTGATATATACAGTTATATATACAGTGATATATATTTGATATATACAGTGATATATACAGTGATATATACAGTGATATATACTTGATATATACAATGATATATCAAATATATATCGCTGTATATATCACTGTTTATATCACTGTATTACTTGATACTTGATATATACATTGATATATACTTGATATATACATTGATATATACATTGATATATACTTGATATAGACAGTGATATATACTTTCTATATATAATGATATATACAGTTATATATATACTTGATAAGTTATATATACCGACTTTTGATTCTTTGTAAATGCAGAAATTTAGAGCTCAGTAGTCTAATTAACGAGTAATTATAATAATCGAATCTAACCAGTACAAGGAATATATTTTTAAGTTTTGAGTCTAATTAGAAATCGAGTGAGTTGACAAAATGAGACATATTGAAAGATAATAAGACTTCAGTATTAAGAAGTAAAGGGTAGGCGAGTTGGGGATTAAATCCGATGATGATATCAGAATATATCATGTAATAAATCAGTATGAATGTGATATTAAAAATTGTGAGAAAGTAGAGAGAAATGTTGAAATATTAGTATATATTATAAACATAAGAGAGTCGAGAAAACATCATTGAGTGACACCGTCAGTAATATGTGTAGTTATGATAACTGTATTGACACATATGATATATCTTTAGATACATATAAAATGAACTAATCAGGACCTCGACGATACCTTCTAATCTCTGTTATACGAATCATAAGTATGCTAAGATCAATAGTATTAAACAGTATGAGGATAATTTAGAGGCCGGAGTTATTCTTATATAATAGGAAATTAATGAATTATTAGAATGTATGTAGTAATATATCAGTTTTGCGAAATAGAATAAAGGTGCTCTCTAAAGAATCAAATGTAATATTCAACTTAAAATGTACATGAAGCAAGTACTTATACTTCAACATGTACACGAAGCAAGTACTTATACTTCAACATGTACATGAAGCAAGTACTTATACTTCAACATGTACATGAAGTAAGTACTTATACTTCAACATGTACATGAAGCAAGTACTTATACTTCAACATGTACATGAAGTAAGTACTTATACTTCAACATGTACATGAAGCAAGTACTTATACTTCAACATGTACATGAAGCAAGTACTTATACTTCAACATGTACATGAAGCAAGTACTTATACTTCAACATGTACATGAAGCAAGTACTTATACTTAAACATGTACATGAAGTAAGTACTTATACTTCAACATATACATGAAGCTGTCAAGCTACTTTTCTATTGAGGAGTATGGGTACAGTGGGACGTTATGAAATCCACCGGAAAATGCTTATTTGCGAGACTTCAAGGTTATTCATTTATAAAATAATCTTAGTAATGCATTGTTAAAAGTTCAGGAATAATAGAAAATAGAAAAGATTGTTATTTGATATTCATAATATAGATATTTAAGAATGCATAACGAATATGATAAAGAAGGAATTAGTATAAGAAATTCATAAGATAATAAGGATTTGTATAAGAAATTCATAAGATAATAAGGATTTGTATAAGAAATTCATAAGATAATAAGGATTTGTATAAGAAATTCATAAGATAATAAGGATTTATATAAGAAATTCATAAGATAATAAGGATTTGTATAAGAAATTCATAAGATAATAAGGATTTGTATAAGAAATTCATAAGATAATAAGGATTTGTATAAGAAATTCATAAGATAATAAGGATTTGTATAAGAAATTCATAAGATAATAAGGATTTGTATACGAAATTCATAAGATAATAAGGATTTGTATAAGAAATTCATAAGATAATAAGGATTTGTATAAGAAATTCATAAGATAATAAGGATTTGTATAAGAAATTCATAAGATAATAAGGATTTGTATAAGAAATTCATAAGATAGTAAGGATTTGTATAAGAAATTCATAAGATAATAAGGATTTGTATAAGAAATTCATAAGATAATAAGGATTTGTATAAGAAATTCATAAGATAATAAGGATTTGTATAAGAAATTCATAAGATAATAAGGATTTGTATAAGAAATTCATAAGATAATAAGGATTTGTATAAGAAATTCATAAGATAATAAGGATTTGTATAAGAAATTCATAAGATAATAAGGATTTGTATAAGAATTTCATAAGATAATAAGGATTTGTATAAGAAATTCATAAGATAATAAGGATTTGTATAAGAAATTCATAAGATAATAAGGATTGTATAAGAAATTCATAAGATAATAAGGATTTGTATAAGAAATTCATAAGATAATAAGGATTTGTATAAGAAATTCATAAGATAATAAGGATTTGTATAAGAAATTCATAAGATAATAAAGATTTGTAGAATTTGAAGAGTTGTATTGATGACCAAGAGGATATACTTTTAATTTTACAATTTGACATTATATAATCCTATACAATAATTCTATACAATAATTCTATTTATTTGTTATATGTTTATTGGCGTATCTTAATATTCAATATTATAATTATTTATAGGCAATATACATGAATATTATTAATATAAAATATAATAATATAATTTAGATTATACATGATTAAGAATACACAATATAATTACAAAAAAATATAATAATTAATTGATTCAGAAATATATCATTTAAGTATTTCGATTGTTATAGATTTTAAAAGAATATTTAATATATATATATATGTATATATATATATATATAATTGGGAACAAATCTTTCATTCTAAAGTATGATACTATTTCAGAGCAAAAATTATGTTGTAGTATAGTTATGGTATAGTGTATATGCTATATACAATATCAAGTATATATGCTATATAATTGAATATCTCATATTTAGTAGAAAGTGGCAGTGTATATATATATATATATATATATATATATATATATATATGTATATATATATATATATATATGTGTATATATATACATATATATATGTGTATGTATTCAACTAACTAAATTCCTTTTGATACGATATTGCTGATACTATCCCAAGCTTCGTCGTCACTGATCAATAAATTAGATTTAATATTGTAAATTAAATAGAATATATACTTAAATAATAAATTATATCAATGCATTATTTATATTATAATATGTTGCATAAATAATATAAATTATTATGTATCCTATTATAGTAAATCTAACAATTAATAATCTTAATTATTAATTGTTAATATTATTATCATACGTAATGTAGTATTTTTTCGGCATCAAAATTTACCTAAAATGAAATGAACAAGAAAAAACAAACATTTGGTAACACATTGAACCGTTTTAAAAAAAAGAAGATAGTTTGAAGATCGCACCTCGATTATTCCCAATCGTAAATAATGTCCATGTGTATTATTATTAACACTAAACACAACCATTGTACAACACATACACAACTCATACATATGTAGCTAAACAGAACCATTGTACAACACATACACGACTCATACATATATAGCTAAACACAACCATTGTACATTAACTCATATATGATATCAAATTAACTGTAGTTATATATGATACACGCATATTAAAATTAAGTAGTCATATATATAACATTGTATAAATGCTCTACTAACCTTTCTGTTTGACTATCTAAACTTGTATTACATTTATTTGATGTCATAAGTTTCGCCTTGGTCTTTCAAATATGAATTATTTGTTATTACAATAGTATTACTATTGTTTATTATACTTATATATTAGTATTATTATTATAACAATATAAGATAGAACAGAATATTGTCACTATAATTGTATAAAGATAATATACAGAATTATATAATATAACTCCTAGTTTTCTAAAGTTATTAATAACATTCCATTCAAATTTTATAAGAGCATTACTGATTTGAGTAAATAATATGTTACAAAATGTTACATATTTATATGTATTAATATATATATGTGTTATATTGTAAGTTACACGTAACTGAATTATTATAATTACTCTTAGTTTTATAAATCTTACTCTTACAAGTATTTATAAACGGTAAACATTGTAAGAAACACGTCGTTTTTCCGATCTGAATATTATTCCTGCGGAAAAAGACCTGGAATTAGAGTTTTTAATTTTTCCACTGGTATATGTAACATGTTCAATTTACATGTAAAAAGCGTAAAAATCTGCCGTAGTGAAATTTCATATTCCCACATGATACATTTATTTTTTAAATGTAATTAATTATTATTTAATTTAAATTAATTAATTAATATTATACATTTGACATTGTAAAATTGATTTAATATATTAGATTACATAATGCTATACGTATATTAGGCATATTAATAAGATACAGATGGAAAAAGATATTTCTTTTATAGTTAAAATAATATTTTTAATTTTACTCTTTTGTAAACAAGTTAAAAGTCAATACGACAAAATGTGACATTTGCAGTTTTCCGATCGAAATTCCTCTTTATATTTTACATAATTCCGATCGAAAAAACGACATGTTGTTCGTGTGTACACTGCTTTATTCTTAATCTTGCAATTACTACTGCAATTTCAATTATTATTATTATTGATTGGTTGATTGATTGATACATTTATTTGACGGTTTAACAAAATAAATTACTGAAAAATAAAATAAATACAATCAGTAAATACAATATAATAAAATACATAACTGAAGTAACTGCAATACTCGTAACAAAATACAATACATATTGTTTTGATTCTTATTTTAAATTACTACATAATATTTTCTGAGTATTATTATTATTATTATTATTATTATTATTATTAATAATAATAATAATAATAATAATATAACTATTGAATTGAATTTAATTTATTTATGAAAACGAAAAACGAATGGAGTATGACATGTTCAAAATGTTCATAAGACATAGTCGAATTTAGAGGGAGGGACGAACAACATACACACACATATATATATATATATATTATGTAAAACGTTAATATGAAATGGTAGTAACAGTAATACAATGGAACAAAATAATTACATAAGAAAAGAAGTAATTAATTATTTCGAAAGAATTTTGTTAAGATGGCAATTTTTGAGTAAGCAAATCTTGAAAATATTGACAGAATTAGAATTAATAATATCAGCTTCAAATAAGTTATATATAGTCCCATGCGAGTGCTACAAAATCATATGTAGATTTTAATAAAATCTCATATTTATATACATAGTTTCATTTTATTAACACGAGTATGACTATTATTGATTGGGTGTATAATGTTTTTATTGTTAATATTATATAGGTTATTAAATAATATTAAATACCTAAATAAAGTGTTGATTGTAATTCATATTACATATGAATTTATTAAAAAGTAAACTTAAGTCATTATAGTAATCACGATTACAATGATTTTTTACATTATTTATATAATTTATATCTTATTTTAAATTTAAAACTACACATTTTTCAAGTACAATTGTGTCATTATTTACTCTACAATTAAATAGAATTTACTTATAATTATAAAAAAAACTCGTTTTAGCTTGATGTTAAATGTAATTTAGAATATTAACAACATGTTTAATGTTAACCCTATCACTAAGAAAATCAATTAAATCATTAGTAAATATCTATAGATAATATTATCTATAGATAATATTACTATAGATAATATTATCTATAGATAATATTACTATAGATAATATTACTCTAGATAATATTACTATAGATAATATTACTATAGATAATATTATCTATAGATAATATTACTATAGATAATATTACTATAGATAATATTACTATAGATAATATTACTATAGATAATATTACTATAGATAATATTACTATAGATAATATTACTATAGATAATATTACTATAGATAATATTACTATAGATAATATTACTATAGATAATATTACTATAGATAATATTACTATAGATAATATTACTATAGATAATATTACTATAGATAATATTACTATAGATAATATTACTATAGATAATATTACTATAGATAATATTACTATAGATAATATTACTATAGATAATATTACTATAGATAATATTACTATAGATAATATTACTATAGATAATATTACTATAGATAATATTACTATAGATAATATTACTATAGATAATATTACTATAGATAATATTACTATAGATAATATTACTATAGATAATATTACTATAGATAATATTACTATAGATAATATTACTATAGATAATATTACTATAGATAATATTACTATAGATAATATTACTATAGATAATATTACTATAGATAATATTACTATAGATAATATTACTATAGATAATATTACTATAGATAATATTACTATAGATAATATTACTATAGATAATATTACTATAGAGAATATTACTATAGATAATATTACTATAGATAATATTACTATAGATAATATTACTATAGATAATATTACTATAGATAATATTACTATAGATAATATTACTATAGATAATATTACTATAGATAATATTACTATAGATAATATTACTATAGATAATATTACTATAGATAATATTACTATAGATAATATTACTATAGATAATATTACTATAGATAATATTACTATAGATAATATTACTATAGATAATATTACTATAGATAATATTACTATAGATAATATTACTATAGATAATATTACTATAGATAATATTACTATAGATAATATTACTATAGATAATATTACTATAGATAATATTACTATAGATAATATTACTATAGATAATATTACTATAGATAATATTACTATAGTAATATTATCTATAGTAATATTATCTATAGTAATATTATCTATAGTAATATTATCTATAGTAATATTATCTATAGTAATATTATCTATAGTAATATTATCTATAGTAATATTATCTATAGTAATATTATCTATAGTAATATTATCTATAGTAATATTATCTATAGTAATATTATCTATAGTAATATTATCTATATTACTATAATATTACTCTAGCCACTGGTATAACTCCTTACCTCATAAATATGATAAAGTAATAATCTCCTCTCTTAATAATACAACTAGAAAAAGCATTCGTAATCTGTTAGAATTCCACTGCTAATATATCCGTTTCCATTGGAGTTATTTAGCATATAAACCTTAAAATTGATCAAATACTTTTATGTTCCAAGTCAAATAAATTCAAATAAGGAATGTTCTAAAAAAATAATTCTAAAAAATAATCATATCTAATTAATAACTTAATATTGACTATTAAATCTCAGGACCAAACTTTCAGATTAATGATTTGTATTATATTATCAATGAGAATCTACAATAAATTCTAATTAAAGTAATGAATAATTCCTATTTAAATTGAATTGATGATTCAATTAAAGTTTCTAATCCCTACAGTTTAATTTAAACACAATTTTATAATTAGTTTTTCTAATATTGTCATGAATCTTAACTCTACAAGCATAATATAATATATTTTAATACTTTCAAAGATTAATATGTTGTACTTATGAGATTATATATTTCGTATTCTATTTTATTTTACAAAAATTATTAAGCCATTCGTTAATAACAAACTTACTATATACGGTATTAAATTATTAAATTATTAAGTTAATTACTAAGTTATTATTAAGTTAAATAAGTAGTTAATAATTTTCGGAAAATTCATTCTAATTATTGACTATAAATTAACAACAAATTTAATTTTGGAAAAAAGAAAATTTAGTTCACCTAGTGATTAATTTAATAATCGTATAAATATATAATTCGTTAAATTATTTTCATACAAGTATCAGTAATAGAGTATTGTTCTATATTATATTTTTATGATAATAATAATATTATTTAAGTATTATAAACAATTATTAAGATAACATTATTGTAATGATAAATAATTAATATATACAGACAGATGTAATAAGATAATTTATTGTTGACAAATAATTCAAGGAGAAATATTAATAATAACTACTATTTAGAAGTATTTTGAAGGTTCAACTGAGATATTCAATATTACACGTTTGTAATTCTATTAATAGATATGAATATTGTTATTTCTACTTTTAAATATATAGAATTAATGAGTTAGTTATTAGACATCCTAATAATGTACTATATGTAAGTAGACATGATGATATGAAATTAAAGAAAAGTAAGCATAGAAGATTGTAGTCAATAATGATTATTGATGATCAATTATTTGTGCCCTGAGATGAAATCAAATTAAAATTCTATGTAGTTTGTTAAATCATTAAAATGTGGCATATATACGCATAGGAGTCTATCAATTTATATATGATTACAAAATATACATAATTATATATGGTTATTATTATTTTTATTATTATTATATAGACTATATAAGATTTAGTTCTTAAATCATCAGCGTGAATATTCAACTAATATATTTTACAGATACAGATTTTATTATTATATAATAGTATATATACTATATTTACTACCTTTGATCTAGTGTTGCGAGCTGGTGTATCATTAGTTTGTTTTGTATCGACTTTATCGCTGAATAAATATGCATTTATGTTATTTCAAATATCTATATCATTGTAAATATAAATATATAGATAGTTTTATTTCACACATTTATAGTTTAACTAACCGAGATGTCACTCGAGGATGCTTTCGAGAAGCACGTCTTTTAACTGATTTTCTTAATTTGAATTCTCTGACTGCTTTCACTATGAAATAAAATGTCAAAAATCCTAATGCAAACGGTAAACTATTGAAACTAAATAGCATTTCTAAGGTAGCGAAAAACATCGCGAGTGTATTATTATGAATTATTTAGTTTTAACCGTTTCGACATTATTATTTTAATGAGCAAAATTAAATATTTAATAATATTTAATTTAAAAAGTTAAATAAATCGATACCAAATTTGTGGCGTTTTTTAAATTAAATATTATTAAAAATGTTAGAAAATCTATACATTTATAGAAAAATATAACATATTAAACTATATTTAACAAAATTGCAGATATAAATATTTACAATCTATATAAATAAATTGAATTATTAATTTTTATTATAATTCATATTTTAACTAATTATATTATATTTATTGACTTAAATTATTATTTATATTTTAACTTCAATATTAATATTATTATTATACTTTTCATTCTCAATCGTGTGTATAGTTATTTGGAAACATATATTAATTTAACTACAATATATTAGATTTAGTTTCTTATTTTGTTCACAATTAATTAAAATTATATCTACAATGACAAATATAATCTATAAACTAATTCAGAATATAGTAAATACTTATAACTTAGTTAAATGTATATTTAAACCTGTTATCTTTTTACTATAATCAATTATGCTTGATTCTTGATTATATACTGAATAATTTAACTCTCCATTGTCTCACTTACTTGAAAAATATATTTGATTATAAATTACAAGTAACAATACAACTTAAAACAATAATGGAATCGATAGAATGTACACCTTACTTTGTAAACGTTAAATATTCTCTTTATAAATACTGATGATCATGTATATGAATATCCGGCTTCTAGAACTTTATTTATTTAAAATCATATATTTTAAAAAGCAAACTTATATCTGGTATATCTACAATTATACAATATCTATTAATGTATAATACTTATATCTACTATTTTATAATACGTATATCTACTAGTGTAAAAAACTTATATCTACTATTGTATCCTATAGTTAATATATTTTTGAAATAATCAATATATCAACAGATTACACTAACTTTCAATTAGAATAAGTGTAATTTAAGTCCGTTAAAGTATTCATTTCCGGATGCACACTTCATAGCAATTTCCATGTAGAACATGTGCTTCTCTCTTATTAACTTACCTCGTAATACTTCTATAGAAGCTAATCGTGTATTGAGATCAACCATAAGAACCTCTTGTAATCGACGAAGACGGGATCATGCAGCTATATCTATGTATTAACTGTCACGAATCAAGGTATACGACTCAAAGATCATTCTAGGATACTACTAGAATACCGATTAGTTATACATAACTCCACTAAACGTTATCTCTTACATATCGCAGGCACTTCCGATGGAAACTATTCTTTACTCACCGTTATAACACTCAATTGTATTCAGAATCTTAAACTCAAATAAACTCCCGTAGTCTAACAATAGTCCGTAGTATAACAATAGTTATTCATCAACATACATCTACGTGAATCATAAGTCATTACCATGTATATATAATTACCTATCACAATCTATTATAAAATATCAATAATTTTACTTTTAAATCAACCAATAGGCAGATATTGACCAACTTTGATTACATTTATCAAGTGACTTCACTTCGAGAAACCTTACAAACTATTGTTTATGTTAAAAACATACACACACCATTACCATAATATGATGTACGGAGTATTATTATAATATACAGAATGCAAAATATAATAAGACAAATTAATATATTTCAGATGATCCTATTTATTTTTAAATAATTGTAATTCGTTATAGATTAGGTATCCAAATAAAACAATTAAAATACCTCCAAAATTGTTATTATTGTAATTGTTTATTCACCTGTTTTATTCCAGAATCTGTTGCCGCAGCTAAATTATAAGCGACAATTAAACAACATGAAATATTAATCAGTGAACTATATTGATTAATTGTAATTATTAACTATGTATATATGGTACTAATATTATTAAATATATATTCATTAAATAAACGTGTGGTGTTCTATGGTGAGTACAGGTTAGTACAGTTAATCGTAGTATTGATGTACTTTACAATCTAATATTATAATGAATTAATACTATAGTAATATTTAAATAGAATAAAATTAAATTACAATACAATTAATTAAATTAACTTTTAAATTATAAAACAAAAAATTAATATTATATGGGATGTTTATGTATTAAGGGCATAGAATAAGCTCAAATTTCTTCAAGGGGGTTATTCGCTTTTCACTTCTCGTTTTCTTTTCCAAATACTAAACCTTTTTAGGGGTGTTATTTGCGAACCTTGGAATCTATCTTCCGCATTCCACTTTTTTTTTGCAACACAAATTTTGTTTGTCGACCCTAGATATGTTTTCTAGGTCACCTAATCGCACAATTCTATGAATTAAACCGATATAAATATAATACATTATAATCAATAATGTGAAGTTTTATATCGAATACAACTTGACAAATTTGATTAAAATTTAAACTAACAAAGTTTGCAAATCTTCATCGTATTTTTCACTTTCGCTGTTTTCAATATTTCGAATTTTTAAATCATAAATATTAATAGATATAATAAAATCCTGAGTGGATATAATAACTATACTAGTACTACTAATAATATAATATATTATAATGAATTACTATTCGGAAATTATATTATGAAATTATATATACTTACATATTCGGATAGATGATATATTATAATATAATATTATTATAAAGATAAGTTCAAATTACTATCTATTAAATTATTTGTCTTACAAATAATTCAAATCAATAATTATGTATGTTATCTTTTAACATTATTTATATGTAATCTTGACAAACGCAGATGAATATATATATATATATATATATATATATATATATAATATATGTAGTATATGATTAATAAATAAGTATACCACATTGGTGGACAATCATTATCGAACATGTAATTTTCATCCTAAAAATAATATATTTTATTATAATAAAATAATACGTTTTGTAAAAAACACAAAATAGACTCATGCCTATCAAGTATAAACTATTATTTAAAACCTAAAAATTAAATAGAGTATTAAACTATATTATTATGATAACATCATAGGATCATTTTA
>OZ038312.1:28808813-29010764 GCA_964035775.1 Osedax frankpressi
GCTTTGTTTTGATCATTACATATATATATATATATATATATATAGGATTAGATTAATTAATAAATATCATCGATAAATCTAAATAAAATTCGAATTGATTAACATTTTACTTTAGTTATATATTTCATAAATACAATTCACAGATATTAATTTGTGGAATATTTGTTGAAAAAACAAATGTTAAATTAAGTTTAATTTTCTAAGAAATTTAAGTTCAATTACCTATAAGTTGAATTATCTATTTTCATGCAACGATCAACATAATTTTTCCTTAAAAATATCCACTAAAATCGTATATAGGATATATACAAATATATGTAGTTATGATAATAACATTATATATATATTTGGTTATATATTTATTATTATTAGTTGTATTAATTGATTTATTGGGATCTATGAAAACACATAATTCTATTTTAATTATTGTAAAAGAATATACCCAATCTAAGTTTCACTATTGTATTATGCTGGTATTTATTGTATATTATATATTTACAAGTTAAAATATATCATCCTTAAGTTGTATATTTAAATGTTGAGTTATGGTGAAATAATGTCCATATATATCTGAACAAGAAAATATACCTGAAGGAGACATACCTGAACAAGAAAATATTAAAGTAGATTGGCGACCATCTTTAATAGGTAATTAGAAAACAACTTTATAATGATGACTCATCGAGATCAAAAATGATATAATGGATGTGTGTTTATATAAATACTGTAAAAGAATATATTTTTAATATTCATTTACTTATTTATATTAATTTAAATATATCATATTTGTTTAAACTCAAGATTAGGTTAACGTTACTTAGAAAATAATTTAAAAAAATTATTAATTTATTATGTAATATCAAATTAAGCACACGAAATAAACGATGAAAACCCAAAGGTTGTTACAGAAAATGATTAAATACAAAATATTCAAAAATACAAAATATGTCTAATGTTATTTCAATAACGATCATAATACTAATTACTAATATTAAATAAAGTAATAAAAATATTAAAATTAATTATCAATAATTATCATTTTAATATTTATATTACTCTTTTTAATGAATCAATGTTAAATGTTATTTTAATATTTGTATTTAATTTTTCCAATCAAATAAAAAAATAATGTTTAATTTCTAAATATCATTGACATAATCTGGAATTTTATAGAAATATTAAATTAAGTCAGTTTTGATTAATACTGTTTAAATAATGGTAATTGGTATATTAGCTTAATTATAATTCGGAGGATATAAAAACGATTTTTTTTATTTTTAATCCTTTTAGACTATTACAAATATTTATGCTCTATACATTTGTTAGACATCCTTAATAAATATATCCTTAATATTGTTAATAAATATATTCTTAATTAATAGTTCTAATCAAAGAAGATTATAAAATAACTTGATATAAAATATCAAATATTAGTGATATCTGCTATCTTACTCGTGTACTCTATTTATTGGGAATTTATGATTACCATGATTGTTCATATAATATGTATCCATTATATATATGTATCCATTATACATATGTATCAATAAGTATCTACTTACCCTATAATATATTCTCATTTTTGCAAATTAAATTCTGAAAACTCAAGTTAAATTTTAAATTGTAGTAATACTCTATTTATATATTGTAGTATTACTACAATTTAAAATTTGAAGTCTGGTCAAAATTTCAAATAATTATAATATTATCTATTTTTAACTTTATTAAACCATAAAAGTCGAGATGTTACTGTTCATTATATGAACTATGGAATACTTCAACTTCACTGCAAATAAATAAAGTAATTATATTCGAAATAACTTTCATAAAACTGTGTAAACCTAATTGTCAATTGATATCGTAAATGATCTTTGAACTCAATTTACCCTTTTTCTATTGAGATTGAAACTAATATAACGGCAATTAAATTAACCGCGTATATATATATTAGGTTGCATGATATATACTAAATGACGTAATAAATTAATTAAAATATAAATCATCTAAGGCATCTAAAATTATTTCATTTAAACTAAATACGAATTGTGTATAGACAAATAAATGAATTTATTATTAGAATTTATATAACTTTTATATGTATTATAAGTTAATTTAGTAAAGTTTTAAATTTATATTACAAATAATTAGAAAATAAATTGAGTATCTTAACCCTTTAAGCTAATATACAGCATTCTCACTCAATAATCAAAGATTATATCCCTCGAGCTAGATCATTACTTTATGGATCGAAATGTCATTATTATTGTCAACCTAATAAGTAACTATATTATGCTCTTTGTCTTCGAAATAGATCAAAATTAACGGTGTAACAATAGATATTACACTAATAAGAAATAAAGTAGCATTTAAAATTAGATGTTCTCCATGTAATTATAGGATTGCCGTTTCACTATTCATCTTAATCAACTATTTAGTTAGTGCCTTTAGTATCTTAAGACATGTCAATTGATGCTATTATATCGAAATGAAACAGAAGGTGTATATATCAAGTGATATTTATATCAAATAATAAATCTTAACTAACTAATAAGCATCTACAAGTATCGTAATAAAAAACCTAGGCTGATAAACCAACAAGTACTTGTTTTTACATAATTAAAAATCATTCTTTATATTAAGTATCAAAACATACTTCGTATTACTTTTTTAAGAAGCGCCAAATATCAAGATATTCACACTTATTCACACATTTCCTGAACAATATCGTCATTATCTTTTGTAATGTGTTTACATTGTATTTATATTATTTCTCTAAATATAAAACAACGTATTCTTATTTTAGAAAAACTAATTCTGGTATATTAAATATATAGATCTGTTGAATGCCATATGTATCTCCTCATTCAAAACGCATCTAACTGTAAACTGGGCAGGTTAATCATACTAGCAAGTTCTCGGTTCGCTAGACATATTTCCATTCGACCACTCATAGCTCAAAATTATTCCTTTTTAACATCGATACTACATCAATATGTACAATATAGAACGATGTCCATCAATTTACTTAACTATCTATATAAATTATTCCTAAGAAACTATCCTTTTTCATGCTCTCTATCAACTTTTTTATGTATCCGTGCTCTCCCCAAATATTCTTTAGATAATATCCAATAATAAATCTTCTTGTTGTCACTTATTTAGCAGTTGAAGGATAAATAGATACTAATATGTTCTCTAACAAAATCCCTAATTCAGTCTTTGTACTGGTAAAACTATATTTTTATAATTATTTGTTAATTAACCCACCGAGTTCCAAAATCTTGCATTTAAATAGAATCAAACATCGCTAAGCATGCTGACTATATAACCACCCGTATTCCCCGTTGACTGCATTCACTTCTAGTTATAATAAGCATCATCATCATAATCCTTGTTCTGACATATATATATAGTAGGCAGCTTTAAAAATGACGACTATAGTGAATTGTTTTACCTTGCTTCTCTTTGTACACACTCTTACTACCGATAAGAGATCTTCAGTCCATCATGTAGTGTATTGGCAGCTTATGTTGACAGTTTATGTTGACAGCTTATGTTGACAGTTTATGTTGACAACTTATGTTGACAACTTATGTTGACAGTTTATGTTGACAGCTTATGTTGACAGCTTATGTTGACAGCTTATGTTGACAGTTTATGTTGACAACTTATGTTGACAGTTTATGTTGACAGTTTATGTTGACAGTTTATGTTGACAGTTTATGTTGGCAGATTATGTTGACAGTTTATGTTGACAGTTTATGTTGGCAGTTTATGTTGGCAGCTTATGTTGACAGCTTATGTTGACAGCTTATGTTGACAGTTTATGTTGACAACTTATGTTGACAGTTTATGTTGACAGCTTATGTTGACAGTTTATGTTGACAACTTATGTTGACAACTTATGTTGACAACTTATGTTGACAGCTTATGTTGACAGTTTATGTTGACAGTTTATGTTGACAGCTTATGTTGACAGTTTATGTTGACAGCTTATGTTGACAGTTTATGTTGACAGCTTATGTTGACAGCTTATGTTGACAGCTTATGTTGACAGCTTATGTTGACAGCTTATGTTGACAGCTTATGTTGACAGCTTATGTTGACAACTTATGTTGACAGCTTATGTTGACAACTTATGTTGACAACTTATGTTGACAGTTTATGTTGACAGCTTATGTTGACAGTTTATGTTGACAACTTATGTTGACAGTTTATGTTGACAGCTTATGTTGACAGTTTATGTTGACAGCTTATGTTGACAGTTTATGTTGACAGCTTATGTTGACAGTTTATGTTGACAGTTTATTTTGACAGTTTATTTTGACAGTTTATTTTGACAGTTTATGTTTTCAGCTTGTATTGACAGCTTATGTTGACAGTTTATGTTGACAGTTTATGTTGGCAGATTATGTTGACAGTTTATGTTGGCAGCTTATGTTGGCAGATTATGTTGACAGTTTATGTTGGCAGCTTATGTTGGCAGATTATGTTGACAGTTTATGTTGGCAGCTTATGTTGGCAGATTATGTTGACAGTTTATGTTGGCAGCTTATGTTGGCAGATTATGTTGACAGTTTATGTTGACAGTTTATGTTGGCAGCTTATGTTGACAGTTTATGTTGGCAGATTATGTTGACAGTTTATGTTGACAGCTTATGTTGACAGTTTATTTTGACAGCTTATGTTGACAACTTATGTTGACAGTTTATGTTGGCAGCTTATGTTGGCAGCTTATGTTGACAACTTATGTTGACAGTTTATGTTGACAGTTTATGTTGGCAGTTTATGTTGGCAACTTTCCGCGAAATTGTAGCATTACTTTTCTTGTCGAGTGCAATTGTCTTCTAGATGATCATAACTACCAATCCAACCATTATCGGTTCAAAACATCTACTGTTAATTAACCCTTAATCTTTTCTGGTATTTTCTGTTCGATTTATTTATTATACCCGTCTTTATCATATTCCTTTATATATAACATCTCTGTATAACCTTGGCTAATATTGATGTATAATCCTACTATAAATAAAACAAATAAAAAATAATAGTTTCTGATCAACCTATGAGAATGAATGAGTTAACCGAGTCATTAGACTTACGTTGATTTAGACAAAGAAAACACATAATTACTGGAATCAATAAATAAAATATAAAACCTAAAAACTTAAAGAAAATTAAACATAAATAATAGATAACATAGAATAAAAAATAATGTCAGGAATATTAATTTGGTAATGAAAAAGAATGACACATTTTGAATCAAATTAATATGAAGTGATATCATTTTAAATATTGGGATATATTGTTGATTTGCCCGTATTAGTATGTTACATCTATGTAGTACCCAATTATTTAAAAGTTTAAATTAATATTTAATATCCGAAATTTAAAATTTTCTCTCGTAAAAAAGCTCCAGTTTTAAGATATGAATTTAAAACGTTTGCAATAATTCTTGATTGATCAGTAAAATATCATAAAATAAAAATATATTATTTTTTAATTTCAATATAATTATACATAATTCTTAAATAAAATGTAAAAACAATATATAATAACATGTGTTTGTAATCGTATTATAATTAATATTTGTTATATTCGAAAGAAATGTAAGATTAAAATATATTTATATTATAAACAAATATTTGTATAGAAATATATAATATTCATAATCAAGAGTAATCAAAATATATGATCAATCATAAAATTAGTTTTGCTTAGTAAATTGGTATATATTATATATATTCAGAGGATAACGAGTAACAAGATATTATGACAAGCTATGCATATGAAAAATAACTTCTAACATAATATAAATGTTGTGAATTTTTCATTTTTATATTGTTATCAATTTCGGAATTAGATTAGAAAACGAAAATGTTTATTTTTAGCAGATTTGATTATTAATTATTTATTTATTATTGATTATTTACTAATTATTTATTATTATTATTTATTATTAGAGAATCGAGGAATAATATATAAAATATATCGTAATTCTATTATAAAAATTATTTCCAAATGTTTTACAAAATATTTGATTAAGTATTTAATTGGGAATAATACAATTGATTATATAATATTATTACAATTTGCGTAAATTTACTATATTGAATTACTCCATATATTTGTTATTAATGATGTATACATTCCTAGAAACCTATTTATAATAAAGTATAATGTATGTATAAGTATACTATTAATCCTACATGTAATCAAAATGACATTGTTTATAATTGATTACATTTTAATTGTTGTATCTAGTTTTTTATTGCATTTTTATTTTTATTTCTTATGTTTATATCTCTATTTATTTGTATGTTTATGTTTATGTTTATATTAAATATAATCTATACTCTAGATGGTATAATGTATATATTTCAATTGATGTTTTTTTAAGAATATTATATTGATTTTTATAAATACTGGCAAATCAAATGTATTTTATTTTATTTATTAGTTTATATGATTAATAAAATTATAGTTGGTAATTTCATGTATGCAATATATATATATATATATATATATATACATATATATATATGTATACATATATGTATATATATATATATATATACTTACTTTAAAACGAATAATAGTTACATTGTCCAATATTAAAATATAACACTGTTTCAATTAAATTGAAGATAGCGTTTGAATATAATTGAACATAATTTGTGTTATAAAAGTTTCATAATAATTTACCAATATACAACATTAGTTATTTTTGATAAACATGGAACTAACCACCGCTTCCACTATTTAGATATGTAGTCAACGACCTGGTGCTTGAGTATGCCGAGAAACTACCAATATAATCACAATCAGTCATTGGGTAAAGAGACCTGACACTTTCACTGCGCTGCATGGTTTCCAACATCTACACGAGTAGTAAATGTAAAATATTATGTTCTATACGTCTATTATCGTAATTGATATATAAAATCGTTACGGATAGATCTGAAATAGATATGTCTTTACAGAAATTAGGTATATCGTGTATCCGGATAGGATAAATGGGTCCTACGAGGGTAATAACATTTATATATATGAATGATAATATAATGTCAAAGTCAACCATTAAAAAATAAGAATCCACCCCTTGTACATTATCAGACTAATATAGCAAACATAAACTAATATAAACACGATATAGCATATGTCATGGTATACACTCGTAGTTTCTCAGTTTGTGATGACGAGCAAACCTTGGGGTTAATAATATTATAGGTATGATCATAAGAATGGTATAGTTACTAGTATAGCTATGGTATAGATATAGCTACTAGTACATATACTAGGGATATAATGTAATGATTAATTAAACAAAACTAAATAAAACTTATGTATTATTTTCGTAAAGACAACATTTATTTTTAAATTAAAATGAATTTATAAAATTTGTCTTTTATTTCCAAAAATAATATTTCATAGAATACTATTTTTTATACATTTTCTCTTATCGCAGCCTTAATATGGTTTATTCTAAGTAAGAATCCCTTATATGCATTATTGTTCGTATACACGATGCCAAGAGTTGTTTATTTATTTTTTTACTTGCTCTATGATTACGGTCCAGCCTACTGATCTCTATGGAGATTAGCATGAATGATATGATTTCAAAGTCAACCATTAACAAATAAGGATCCACACCTTGCAAATTATCAAACTAATATACACGATATAGCATATGTCATGGCGTACACTCGTGGTTTCTCAGTTTGTGACTACAAGCAAACCTTGGTCCCATTCTGGTATAGTAAACTATAACTTTTCTAATTACAATTCTATGAAATTCGATATGATTTAATTATTGTGATTATTAAAATAGTTTCTTATCTAAAGCTATTTCGTATATAAATAGATCAGATTTTATGAATATGTAACTTTATATCTAATAGCATATACATATATAGTATACTATAGTATTTTAAGAATGAGGTTAGATAGGGATTTTATGTGTTTGACAATGCTGAAATATCAGAGTATGTAAAATAAAAAGACAAACATAATTACGTAATTATGTTTAGATACGATTGTAAGAATATATGTCGATAAATATTAAATTAGCATAATTGCTAATGTTGTAAATTCTTGTGAATAGGGTACATAGTATAAGTGTATTTAAATCACATTAATATATATTATTTGTACTATCAAGTTTATCGTATATATTAAATCAAACTTTTTTAATTAATGTGTTTTGTGTTTATTTTTTAATAATTTTTATAATTTTTAACATGTTCATGAATATATTATTTCGTTTATTGTCATTTAAATATATATTCACATTCGTTATCATATGTAGTTGGTAAAGATTACGAAAATTCGATTATATTAAGTTTTAATGTCTATTTAGATATTAATTTTGTGATATAGCTTTTATAATAACAAATAAATTATTATTATAGTTATTTGTATATAGTTTCTTGGGAATAGAGTAGAAATAACCTATACCGAATTTTCTATAACAATTTATATTTACTTTAGTATGTATCCATGAATATTTTTTGTTAAATTGGTCTATATTATGGTGAATTATTCACAATATAAAAACATATTATGAATCCTTTACTAATTTATTAGAATACTATATTATATCGGATTGACTCTGTCTCGATAGTCTAATTAGTTATATACTGGTATCCACTTAATATACAATATACTCAGTATATATGTATATATATATATATATATATATATATATATATATATATATATATATATATGTGGATCTGACATTGTATGCTATACATTATATATTGTACATTATATTAGTTAATTAAGTATTAGTAAATAATAAGCAGACCGTGGTGTTTTCTTTATTCGTTTGGATACATGATAAGTATTGTAGATATTAATAAGTTGTGTTTTAATTATTTCGGTGATCGTTTGATCCAATACTAACTTTGATGCCTCTTATGATCGAATATTACATTTATTTTTCAATAACAATATTAAATAGCAATATTAAATCAACGATTAAATACGAAAAGAGCTAGTAGTATTGTGAAAAGGGTATATTAGATTATGCGAATACGAGATTTAATCATATGTTATGAGAAAAAGTGTGAATTCGTGATATTTGTCGTTATTTTACGTGATTTGCTCGTTTTTCAACTTCGTCCAATTATATCACGTGTGTTAAAATACGGCGTAGTAATATAAACAATACAAAATGATTAGTTAGTACTTGCTTTATATAAATTTGAAAATAAAGTTATAATTTTTTAACCATGTATACATAAAAATAATAGCATCTAAATTACTTTCATTTATCTGGTGTTATTAATATTTAAACTTAACAATTATAATCTACAAATATATATTAGTATTTGATTTATATGTGAAAATAACACATTGGTATCCCATGATTGACATGTTTATGATGGGCCGAATATATCAATCGTAAGATATATTTATATAAACAATTCCTGTTTACTTAAATATAAACAATTTTAAAAATTCAAATTTAATCATGATTTTCAAATTTACACATTATATAACTATATATTATAAATCTAGTGATTTATAAATTTATATTAATATATATATATATATATATATGTGCTATCAATAATATATATACGTAATAATATTGATCTTATTGAACTACTAGTAGTAAATTACTACACATAATTTTTATATTCATTTTTATCATACTTACATACACACACATATATATATATATATATATATATATATATATTTAATATATACATATTACAATATTATTGTAGAATACATAATTTAACTAAATGTCACCTACATTTGTAATAATGTAAAATCAATGAATTGATGATATTTTCTTAGATTTATTTATTAATTAGTCTACGTATTGATATCCGGAAATTTTAGTTCAATAACATAATTGATCCTCAGAGGCTGGTAAATATCTTCAATGGATTTAACATTATATCACATAGAAGATTCAAAACTATAAATAGATTCAGAACTATAAATAAATTCAGAAATATAGATAGATTCAGATCTATAGATAGATTCAGAACTGTAGCTAGATTCAGAACTATAAATAGATTCAGAAATATAGATAGATTCAGAACTATAGATAGATTCAAAATTATAGCTAGATTCACATCTATATATAAATTCAGAACTATATTTAGCTTCAGAACTATAGATAGATTATGAACTATGTATAGATTCAGAAATAATAATATATTCAGAACTATTGATAGATTCGGCACTTAATCTAGATTCAGAAACAAACTAGATTCATAACAATAAATAGATTCAGAATTATAGATAAATACAAAACTACACTAGTATGCTATCATATTGTATACACTATCAAAACACGCAATAACTCCTACAATGCCTTAATATATTGATATAAATCATGAATAGATCTACCATCTAGCAATAACCTGATTAGGTAGGCATTAGAACATTTGAAACATTACCTTTAACCTATACACTATATCATATATTATAAACTAATATAGTATCCCCAAAGTACACATAAAGCTTTAATATTATCACATTATGAATGCTATATTTGAACAATTGAAATTTGTAATGCCAGCTTATCAAATAAAATAATAATTTGATCTGGATAATATTCATTTATAAATTTATTCTTCGCAGTCGAAAATATGATGTTATTCATTATTAAGGTATAAAAATTCCCAACTATGAAAATGTACATGTTGAGAGAACATTCTTTGAATACTAATTTCTGTGGTTAATTCTACATTGCATAGTTGGAGAAATTAGATCATGGTACTCAGATAACAAATATAAAATGTGTATTTAAAAATAATACAATTTTGTGGAAATTGTTTTGCACTTTATTTGCTTCAAAGATGTTTGGAATATTCGACAAAAAATTTAAAATGTACAAAATATTTTGCAAACTAAATGATATTTTCATTTGCACTGTTTTATTCTCTACGGCCACGATCTATATTTATATAGAAATATGTAATACAATATGAATTCAACATCTGTAATTAAATATTTGTATTTCTTATATCCAAATATGTATATCACTACTTTCTTTTTAAACCTTCTATTTTGTCTTATCGCATATCGTTGTATATTATCATGTATTCATAGCTCCATATATTTAAATTATTTTGTACTTAGTATAATGTTTTAGGATATGCCATAAATGATTATATTAATAAAAAAAATAAATCTTAATTTAAAATACATATTAAATATAATGTATTCTTGATATTTTCTATTATAATATAAAACCTTTTATCTTTCCAATCCTAAACTAATATAATATTAATCATATCCAGTTTTTACTAATATCATTAAATCTCTATCTAATAAATACTATTATTTTCAATAGAATGAACCAAACTATATGAATTTCTTTAATTCCAATTTCTATTCCTTTTGTCTTCTCACTTCATCTCTTGTTGATGTAGTGTATGTTTTATTTGTTTTTGAATGTATGTTCTCTTTATTAAAATTTAGAAATACGAATGATGATATGGTGTGAACTTCAATGTGATTACCCTCAAGGTAGGCCCAAACAACATATATTTTAAAATATCTATTAATTTAAATAATGTATAATTCATTATTTATATTTTTACATTATAAACATAATTCGATTGGGAGATCTATCATAATAATCATGTACTAATATAAATAATATATGCCGTACGACGTAATGAACATTATTTAATTGTACCGTGTATCTATGCATAGTCCATTCTGATTTAGTATACACATTTTACACATTTTACACATTATTATACACATTTTATACATTATTATACACATTTTACACATGTTATACATTATTATACACATTTTACACATTATTATACACATTTTATACATTATTATACATATTATTATACCCATTATAATACATATCATTATACCCATTATAATACATACCATTATACACATTATCCCAAATTTGCTACTTAAGGTTTGAAAAATGATCCATATCAAGAAAATTATTTCAATCGACAATCATGATAAAATATAAAACAGTATTAAGAATTATGAATTACCCTTAACATTACCCTTAATATTAGAAATATAACAATAAGATTAAAGAAATGAATTCAAAACATTAATACATCCACATAATAATTAAAAACCACAAAAATATATTGAATATCAAACTACAAACAAAAACATTAAATTATATCGCAATATATAGTATATAACAATGTTGTACTACATGCATACTATACGCATATATAACAGCTATACGTATTATAAAGTTTATATTATATATATTCTACACTTAATATGTAAGCAAATATTCAGCTATATAAATCATTTACATCATGATATGTATTATACAATACATCAACTTTACATATCTCACATTTTTTATCAAATGATTTACTAGATTCAAATAATAAATTAATAAAATCCTAACGTAACCAGTGGAATTAATAGAATATGATATTAAATATATATTATTATTACTATTAATTTATTTAGATTAGATATGATGATGCTGAGATAGGAAATAATAATAAAACCCAAAAGTTGCCACAGAAAATTAAAAAAATAAATATATTAAATTAAGTATAATTATCATTGAGATGAGATGAGAGTGATACCAATAACTTATATTAAATGATAAATTAAATTTAAATAAAGTACTAAATATTTAACTAATTAAAATTTAAATAATATATAAATATATAATAAATAAATTTTACAATAATACAATACACACATTCTCTTACCACGAGGATCCTAGAGTCTAGATTTACCAATCCCCTATTAAAGTAGGTCACCAATATAATCCTTCCTCTAGGTATCCCCGTGGACTTAATAGACTTAATAGACTTAATGGACTTAATATTCTAATCGGGTATGGTAATCTACTTTATAAACCTATGCACAATATATAAGTAAACACTAAGAATACAAGAAACGTATAATACAATTTTACTTTTAAATAGTGTTTATAAAATATAAAATAAATTCAATATTCCAATATTCCATTCTCTTAATTGTATTCGTTCCATGAGGGGTAAACAATCTGAAATTGTTGCTAGACTTTGTAAAAGCCGCCAATATATAGATTATAAGTATATAAGCCTAGAAGAATTATAAATTATCTAAGTATATAAGTTATTAAGTATATAAGAATAACGTATACTTTAATTCTACTGCTGCGCAGGGTAACCCCATCACAGACTTCTTTTTTTGTAGATTTAGTGACCTGACATATCAAACAAATAGAAGTATAAGATTAATATATATTTACTCACTATATGCTGTCTGAAAATCTAATAAAAAGTTATAATAGTTTTTTTTAATAATTTGTTAAATGAATTTAGATTTAATATGTTTTTTTATTAAATTTATATTAAAATATTCCAAAGTGTTTGTATACGTAGATTATTCGATCGCGTTTTATAAAACGTTGTTTTAAATAACATATTTAATATATTTCTTCCTACTAATTTAAGACACGGAACACCTTACGTATATATATATATATATATATATATATATATATATATATATATATATATATGTTCTAACTTTCTTCGTTATTAATTAATATGTGAGAATACATAGACAAATATAGCATATAATGAATAATCAGTAGAATGCCTAATAGCATGCTCCTTATATCCTCTATGTATACCAAATTGTGAAGTTGTATACCCAAGTAATTTATCATAGTATAAGGTAGCTTAAAGATTCGTTTTAATTTTCTTTATATATTATAATAACAAATTTGTGAATTTTACAAAGAAATAACAAATTTCAACTTAATCAATTTTTCCAATCATAAATGCATTTGATCAAACATGTACCTAAGAAGTGCGTACTTCTAATTAGATCTACATAGAAGTCATGCGCATAATCCCTAGATTGATATACATGTGTTCCATTATATATTATAACTGGTCAATAATCATTGTAATATTACTCGAGCATTTACATTAAGAATTTTTATTAACATATTCTGCAAGTGTATACTCCACGGGCTAGTTTGTTTTGTGTATAACTTTTGAATTACGATGAGGGTTTAGTCCATCTAATTCGTTATTCTGTTTATAGAAACCTTTAGTTTATCTCAACTAATGCTTAGCCAACCGCTGAATAAGTTTAACAATATGTTCATTATAACATTTTCCGATATCTAAAGTTACCCAGAAAACAAAATGTACTACAATTTAACAGCATGTTATTTATTCAGCACTTTAAGTAGCTACAAAAGTAGTATAAATTTGCATCAAATTAACAACATTTGTAATATAACAATTTTGCCAAATAAATTAAATTTGTGATTAGGCGCATATTAGGCCCAGTTTAGATTCAATATTGCTATTAAATTGCTAGAATGATGCACAAATGAGGACATATTGCTGATTGATTTCGAGGAAGATTGTTATTTAATTACTAAAAAGATGCCTAAAAGATAAAATATTGTTATTATAGATTGCCAGAAAGATGCACAAAATATGAAATGTAGCTATATTATGTATTAGAATATGCATAATTCTATTAATTAACCATTTGATATTTTCTCAATATATTATGTATATTTCTAAAATATATCTCCGAATATTATATTTACATGATAAACTCTCATTCATTATAAAACAATGCTGTCTTGTACTTTTTGTGTATATTTCTTAATTATTTTGGAAGTCAACTATAATAATAATTATATTTTTAAAAATAATGTTAATTTGTCATTTTGAACCTATAAATATATTAAATATATTAATAGATAATATTTTTTATATACACTTGCAAAAATTATTATTTAAGATTATTACTCAAATATATACCAATATTATAGAAATAAAATTATAATAATTATTTGAATATAATATATTTTTCCACTTGTTGACCATGTGGTTTAAAATGAATCCATTACAGCAGAAATTGTATGCTATTACCAAACACAATATTGCTATAATTATGCTAAACAAGTTTATGAATAGTGATTTATTATTTGCAGAAATTGCTTACAATGGTTGTGAGATATATTTATAACTGTAATTATTCGTTACAAATATTTATAAACAACATTCTATAAATATTTTAAAGACAATTATATATGAGAATTAATATAGAACTAATATTAATAATTATATATACTAAATGTAATTCAATTTACAATATTGCATTATAATTATACTAAATAATGTAAAATATTTAATTTTTATATTTTATAATCTGTAGATTTGGATTAAGGTACAATTTCCAGAATTAACTGATTATTGTAATGTGAAGTGTAGTAAAAGTGTATCTATTCAGCAATATTTCCTTATTTATACTACATGGGATATTGATCATATTTTGCTGAAAATATGTTATTGAAATCGTTTGTTATATTACTAATTAGATGCAAATTATACAAATTAATATTATAATTGTTTTAATATTTTCACATTTGTTGCAAATTAGATGCATGAATGCTAGTTAATAATGATTTTGATAACATGTTACTAAATTGTAGTAATTTGATTTGCCGAGCATATTATAATCCATGTAAGTTGACGCAGCTAAGGATATTCAATCCATGTCGAAGAAGACCAAATAGCAGTCGATACATAGCTTTAGCCAATATTTCGATTTTCCCTCAGTGGAAATTCAATCTTCCTCGAACAGATGTATCAAGATAGTGAGTCGATAGAATGGCATAGCGTTAACAGACATAAACGTCGACAGTTAGCTCACACCACTACGGTATATAAACCAATACCGTGTATACAGCGAACGTCGACGCCACTGACTTAAAGAATAGAAACGAATAGAAATTTTCAGGCAACTCATAAATATTCATAATAAACATATAAAATATGGAGATTGATTTATTGTGTCGTTTTTGTGTCGAAGGTTTTTGTGCGGAGATGGTGGTGTTACTTATTCACAGGGAAGCTGAGTTTGTCCATGAGAGTGTTGATGCGTTCGTAGAGAGTGTCGATGATGTCGCTGATGATGAAGAGATGCGTATCGTCGAGGTTAAGTAAGACGAAACGGCGACCGAGCGACTCAGTCTCGTCGAGGTGCAACAGGAACTCTTTCATGGCGGGATCGCTGTCAACGGTGTAGTGTTGTAGTTGGGTAATTTAAAAAATAATTTTCCTCTAATCTATTTTTATAGTGAAAAGTGCTGTTTTTAATACCTATACATATAAAACCTATGGTTTGGTTTTATCCGCAACAGTAGTTCTATATCCCTAGTCACATTTAGAATAATATTCTAGAAGTTACGAAATTGGTGATATATAAAATAATTTTAATAACAAAATTTAGATTTTATATATTTATGGATTTTATTTAATAGTAATACATTCTTAATTGTTTATTGAATTATTAAAGCTAAATTATATAAATTAAAAAAATTATATAATGTATATTATATTAATTCAAATTAAATAATCATTAATTTAATTTAACATTTAATATATCAAGTAGGAAAGTTCATTATGCAAGCGTTTAACGTTTATAAAGCGTACATTTACTAGCGGAAAAATTTTAAAAGGTGTAATTCCTAATCGTTTTCCATGGGAATCTAATTCCGAACGGAAAAAAACTAAGCTAAAAAGATGTTTTAATCACGATTACACTGAACAGTATATAGTGTACACTGTACGCTATATCTATATCACTGTAATCTATGTAGCTATAAAACTAAACATAGAATAAAAGAAATTCCATGAAAATGAAAAACTGTAATAAAGAAGCTGGGAGTTAACTTAGATTCTGAATTGATAAAGAATGATATAACTATTTATTTTATACTATTTAATATTGTAACTACATATCATACTGTACAAAGTAGTTGAGAAAAAGTAGTAGTAGTAGGATTGCAGCAGTGTCTAGTTACAATCCACTACTCGACCGCATTCTACCAGATCATATGGCATTATTTTAATGTTAATAGATGTTAGTAGTTAAAAGATTGTAATTGTCTTAGATTTAGAGAAATATTGTAAGACATATAATTTTGAAAACTACTGGTTCTTTTTCTTATTATAATGAAACTATTGTAATTCTCTAATGATACAAATCCAGATAAACTAATTAGTTAATGGTAAATAATTATAGCCTAGTTGTCTTGTATAAACTATAGAGTATATTATATAAGGAAGATCATACCATAATTGTTTTGCAAATTACTGTTCCACTATCTTGTTACATCTAGACTCCACTACTGCATATATACATAGTATATACCTAGAACAGCAACAAGACAACATATCAGTAACATATATCTTAATTGTAAGAAAAGACATGTTTCTAAATTTATAAATAAATTACGGAGGCAGCAAATTAGGCTTTGAATAATCTAAAATCACAAACTCGCATTGCAATCCTATTGGACAGATGGAATCTACTAGCAAAATAACTTACTAAACCAACATAAAATACATTAAATGAAAACGAGTATCTATGCTTTATAATTCATGACATCCATTCTCTGTATATAAATATAAATAAACATAAGAAATACAGAATCCACCTAAATATTCAAAGAGAAATTTAATAACCAGGCAATCTTACTACATATTTCTGAAATAGCTAATAAGTTATTTTGCATTTAACCTAACTAATATTTATGATTTAATACCTTATACGGATGCATAGTAATTTATTAGGCATTTTTAAAAACATTTCCATTCGTCCTCAATGTCATTTTTTTGTACCATAAAATTAACATTTCCTTTCATCTATCGGTAATCATTTCTGAAATTTTAGAACGAATATCAGATCAACTGTTACTCTACATTTTTGTGACAGCAATTATGTTTCTCTTAAAATTGTTATATTATATAATACTATTATCATTCTGATACTTTAATTATTCATTGAGTGAATTCTCATTAAATATCATCATTTTTTCTTTTACTGGTAATATTATTACTGATTTAACGTGAAAATCAATATGCCTGTACATAATATTATACTTTAATATGATACTAACAATAGTAATCTAGTAATTGAGTATTAAGGTTTGATTGTGTTTTAACTTTCTGTATTTGAATAAAATCACCTACCTAAATCTAAACAACCGAAAATATGATAACTACCAATTCACTAATCTCTGGGCGACATACGACCACATTAGGTGCTAACCATAAAGAGTAAATTAATATAGTTTAATTAATAATTCAGCATTATTTTCTTGTCTGAATATATATTTAGTCAGCTTATATTAGTTTCGGTCTAGAAATATAATATCGCATAATCTGACATGGAGGAGGCGATTGGGAGTCTTATTTTACTAGACATCGAGGGTAATCTTAAAACATTACAATTACTATATAAATGAAATAGTTGTAGTTATATCCATGATTGTAATATTATGTTATATTATAAATTATATAATTGATATAGTTTATTTAAATTATAAAGTAAATTATTTCTAACCATTCACACAGAATACCTTTATTTACGTTTACCATGATTATAAATATAAATTATTTATTTAAATATTAATAATATTTTTAAATATTCAGCGGAAATAATTTCTGATAGGTATAATTTGGCGTAGCTTATCAATACTTGTATTATTTTATATTTTCATTTTTACGTAGGAAACGACGCCCGCAATTAACTACCGAATGATTTAAAATATAATTTTTATATAAAGGAATAGGATTTTTTAATATAAATTATAATTTTATTGAACATTTATTAGCTATCAATACACAATATGTGATGAATAGAAGAGAGTCCAAATATTTTGTATAATTACAAATTTCCCATAATATGAATACAAGTTTATATTTAATATGATTATTTAGAGATTTTAAAAGTTTACATATACAATTATATATAACATATAATATATACATACTCATATGATATATTTATATGTATATTATTGTTGTACTTTATATAATTATTGTAAATAATATAAAGTTTCATCCAAGATTAACTAAAAGTGCTGGTTTGAATGAGTACCATGACCGAAAGATATATACATAGTACACCATTGTCATTCACGTTGATTTGTATTTGTTAATTCATTGTTAGGTAATCTCTTGAGTAAACCTAAAATAAAGATTATTATAACTCAACTGTAGTGATTTTTCTTGTGATCATAGATATTACCATATAGTCATAGATATATATCTATATATTATCTATATATATTTATACAAATTTATACCCATAATGAACTCAAAATCACGATTAATCTAATACAACAGTTATTAGTAACGTATGCAATTGACGCTCTACTAATCAATTGACAATACTCCAAATACCACTGCATCAATACATGTATACATATATATATATATATATATATATATATATATATATATATATATATATATATATATATATATATATATATATATATAGTTATAAATGCAACTTGTAAAGTAATATATAGTAGTATAGTAAGTATATAAGAGTATACTCTAACTATATAATATTAATATCAATTGTATAGTCAAGCTTTGTAAATATACCCTATACAGAATAAGTAAGTTCAAAAATAGCTTACCATCATTGCTTTACAAACTACTGGTTCTTTCATTAAAAAAATGTTTACTATATACAACAATTATCGACTGAAATATTATTTTTTGCTTTTCCAATTAGACTTTAGTTACAAAATACTTTATCTAAAAATATAAGTTATTACTTATATAACTTATATGATTCTAAAAAGAGTAAATAAAAAAACATTAAAAGTCTACAAACAAATTGAATAACCTACAACTTATTCAATATATTTGAATACTAATGCTTTAATTTTGTATTCGAAAGAAATTTGAAAACATGCACTGTTTCTATTATACAAGACAATCGAATTAGATGTTCTCAATTTTTTCTATAAAAATATTATAATAATAGATCATATTTAACATTTGTTTGTAACAAATTATAAGTTATATTACATTTAATTTATTATATATGTATATTTTGAAGGAACATACTGAATTAAAAGTGATATTTTACTATAATATTATTTTGTATACATAATCATTCTGATATCATCTCGTATATATAGTAACGCACGCCGAAAATCGCACGCCAACATAGATTTTTCGACGAGCTAAATGGTTTTCCCCCCTTTTATATTTATATTAATGTAAATGTCATATTTTTATATATTATTACTATAATAATTTATAATATTTTAATTGCAAATAGAGTTCACTTAAAGTGTATTAATAATTTATGAAATATAAATAACACTTTATACATATATCCAAAGATTCATTTTACCCGGAAGTATTTAAAACATTACAAAAATAATAATAATAAAAGTTTTATTTATATCTATTTGATTTATATGTTATTTTATTAGATTTGTATTATAATTTTAGTTATGAATTGCGATTCTCAAGATCCCGTTTACAATAGTCAAAATAACTCTACATTTTCAAACTCTATGACAGATAATTCTTTTCAAGGTATGTTTAATCTAAGTACTGTTTTTTATATAAATTCCAATGAAAATGTATTTGAAAAATAATAATTTGAAAATTATTATTTAAAAAATTTTAAATGTGCTACTATACACTAACTTATTATAGCTATCATGTGGAGATTATTTAAAACGTTATATTTATGTAAGATTATAAACATATGAATATTGTATTTCTTTACTAAATACTGCAGTTATTAATTGAATATCAATTTACATTATAATGTATATATGATGGGAGTTTATAATACTTTATAATTTTGTTTGTAATTATTATCTTATAGTTAAGAATTTAATAGTTATTTATATTATTATAAAATAATAGTTTTACAATGCACTACTATGTATTTAATATAGCAGATCTAGATTAAATTATACTTATAAAATTTATATAATGTGAACCATACCCACATTGATTTTTTATTAAAAATTTTAATGATTATTTGTATTTTTTTTGGTAATAATTAGAGTAAACAATAATTAAATATATTTAATAAATAAGTTGAATAATCAAAGTCAATATTAAGTATTTATAGTAAAATGTTTATAGAATATTACTATAATTATTTTTAAATCCGGATTTAAAGCCTAGGTAGGAATATCTTTTAGTGTAAAATAAAGTTCTTTATTTAGAAGTTCTATTCTAATAGAATCTAGATAAATACACCAGTTCCTGTTAAATCCATGAGTACTTATCGAGGGATATCTTTGAAAATATATCATTTATATCTATTGGAAATTAAAATTTTTAATTAACTATCACATTTAATCCTCTATAGGATTTAATGTGATGAAAAGACTATTTTGAATAATAATGATAATAGATGATCTTAAATTTATTACTATTTCATAATTATTGCGATATTAATAACATTCCTGTATTATAATTATTTCAGTTATTTATTATTAAACAAATTTTACAGTGTAGTTATAAAAATAGATTTATAAATGCATTTATTGATATTTTGTAGTAGATAAAAATAAAATGTTGGCATAATTAAATGAGAGAAATTACACAGACTGGAAAAACTAAAGATATTTTTGTTATGAAATTCTGATAATCGATTATATAAATTTATAATTTTGTCATTAATAACTTGGTTAACATAAAGTTTCACAAGATTTTCAAATTTCATAAAAGTTTAATTTAACTTCACTAAAGATCTTAGTGTAGGATGAAAGTACTCCACCGATTCTGTCTATACACTATACTATAATGGTATGGTGTGAAATAGCAGTCGTTTAAATAAACGCAAGGCTGACAGTAATAAGTTCTGCATAGTGGTGTTGACTTTTTAAGTTTTTGGTCATTACGTGGAATGTAACACATAATTATAAATTACTAATCAATAACTAGAATTCCGTTTAATATAAATATACTAAGTTATAATGTATTAATAATATTATAATATCTATATTATATCTGTTGCAAAATATATATATTTTATAAGCACTGATAATTCTTTATAAATTTTAATTGTACATGAGATTGTTTATCTGTTTTATTGAAACATTTAGATATCAGTTCATACATCGCCATATAAATGAAATTTCTGTGGAAGTTCAGTATTTACCCATGAATCTCATTGCGTAGTCGTATTCTTTATATGTTTTTAGAGTTGCAGTGAGATATCACTTGTTTTATTATAGAATATATATATACATGCTACTTACCAAGTATGCCCCCTGTAGTTGGTGGTGGAGATTTTGTTTGCTTCTTACTTTTCCCCTTTCTCTCACTCACTCACTTACCCTGACTATCTCTAATTTTCTAACTAATTAATATCCACCTTTATAATACCAAATTAGACTATTGTAACTCACTACTGACTTACATACCTAAATTCTAAGAAAAACAACAGCAAAATAATTAACCAAATATGCAGACTTATTTTTAAACTGAACCCAAATGAACTCATACCAAACTACTTAGATATATCAATGAGGCCATTCAATTTATAGAAAAACAATTTATGTTATCTAACAATATCCTTCTCAAACACGACATAATTGAATAACTACTCAACTATTTGGAATAAGCTCCCTAAGATTATCGTTATCAACATATTACATAACTACTTACTTAAACATAACCACATATCCTCTATAAACTTAACATACTCAACAATCACTAACTGATATACTTACAAACCAACTCCATTGGACACATTTGCACTTCTCTCCCCATACATCAACTTCCCTCATATTTATTGCTTTATACTTATATTCTTTTACTGATGATTTTATCAAGACATCTATATACTTATACACAATTGGGAAAATATGCCTATATATATGTGCTAAAATAAAATATATATATATATATACATATATATCTCCCTCCCCCATTCCCATTCCCTCCTCCTCTCACCCTACCTCACCCTACCCTGTCCACATCCCTATCCCAATTCCCATTCCTTTCTCTGACTCTCATCCCTACCCTCTCCCTTCATATCTATCTCCATCTCACTTTACCTCTCACTTCTTCCTCACCCCGCCATCGCCCTCACCCTCTCCCCATTCACATCCCTCTCCCGTTCCCACAACCTCACCCTCTTCCTCTTTCTCCCTCACCATCTCAATCTCACTTTCCCTCTCCCTTTCCCTCTCCCCATTCCCATCCCTCACCATCTCCTTCATCCTCACCATCACCCTCTCCCTCTCACTCAACCTCTCCTTCACCCTACCCATCCCTCTCCCCATTCACTCTCCCTTTCCCTCTCCCTTTCCATCTGCCCATCCCTTTCCCCATTCCCTTTTCCTCAGCCTCGCACTCACCTTCACCCTCACCCGCACCCTCTCCATCTCACTCTCCCTTTCCCTCTCACCATCTCTCATCCCATTCCCCTTTTCCTCAGCCTCACACTCACCTTTACCCTCACCCTCTCCATCTCACTCTCCCTTTCCCTCTCACCATCTCTCTTCCCATTCACTCTCCCTTTCCCTCTCCCTCTACCTCAGCCTTACTCTCACTCTCACACTGACCCTCCCCTTTTACCGATTATTGAGATAAGAGGTAAGAAATATTGATACAAGAATGTGTACTTTCATAAGTTTATAATACGTCATAAGTTTTATTAATACGTAATTGGACTGCATACAAGCCACATGTAATTCCTTGTCTTTCCTAGGATCTAATCTCACATCTCTACATCAAGCTGAGCTTAAGAACAAATTTTTATTTTCATTTGATTTGACTCATTGCGTTGATCTGTGTATACCATACACTTAGCATACACTTAGCATACACTTAGCATACACTTACCATACACTTACCATACACTTAGCATACACTTACCATACACTTACCATACACTTACCATACACTTACCATACACTTACCATACACTTACCATACACTTACCATACACTTACCATACACTTACCATACACTTACCATACACTTACCATACACTTACCATACACTTACCATACACTTACCATACACTTACCATACACTTACCATACACTTACCATACACTTATGTCAACTTCTTTTTACTTTACTTCAAGCAATTGTAGTCGGTGCAATGACTCATCTAATAAAAATTGTCCCCCCGTCATTAATCTAGTGTATGACCCACCCCGTCCGTTCACCCCCTAAGATGACTCATCGGTCAGATGATTCACCTACGACTTATAATGTTTTGTTTACTTTACGCCCAGAGCTGAGAATCCTGAGAATACAGTTCCAGGTGCCATCCTGCGGTGCCCTCCCTCCCTCCCTCTCTCCCTCCCTCCCTCCCTCCCTCCCTCCCTCCCTCCCTCTCTCCCTCTCTCCCTCCCTCCCTCTCTCCCTCCATCCCTCCCTCCCTCTCTCCCTCCCTCCCTCCCTTCCTCACACGTACACGCGTGAGAGTTAATACAAGTCCTCAAACATAAACAATAGAAATTTATATATGCCAACCTCCATTCGTTATTTAATTTACACGGGGAACAGTTGTTCTTACACCTCGGCTTTTCCTCATCCCCTGTTCCTACTCTACGTCTGTTCGCTTCTCCCAGTTCTCCCAATTCACAAGTGACCTTCCCGCTTATTGACATGCGTTTTGATGTGAAAAGTCGGCGTAAATCGGAGCCGACATTCGCTGAAATAACCTTGACACCATTACACTTGACCTCTGCGGAGAGTATCCAGCCTTGCGCAGTAGGGCGCGCTGGTATGTAGCCCCCGTACTTATCTCAGGACTATTTCACTCTAATTGTAACCCTTTAATAGGACATTTATATCTGTATAGCCTATGTATGTCTCTTTAGAATATACCTGTCTATAGTCTTTATATCTCTATAGTCTTTACAATCTATAGTCTTTACAGTCTTTATATCTCTATAGTCTTAACAGTCTTTATATCTCCTTATAGTCTATATATCTATATAGTCTTTACAGTCTATATATCTCTATAGTCTTTACAGTCTATATATCTCTTTACAGTCTATATATCTCTATAGTCTTTATATCTCTTTACAGTCTATATATCTCTAGTCTTTATAGTCTTTATATCTCTATAGTCTTTATAGTCTTTATTTCTCCTTATAGTCTTTATATCTCTTTACAGTCTAGATATCTCTATAGTCTTTATATCTCTATAGTCTTTATATCTCTTTACAGTCTATATATCTCTATAGTCTTTATATCTCCTTATAGTCTATATATCTCTAGTCTTTATATCTCTTTACAGTCTATATATCTCTATAGTCTTTATATCTCTTTACATTCTATATATCTCTATAGTCTTTATATCTCTTTACAGTCTATATATCTCTATAGTCTTTATATCTCTTTACAGTCTATATATCTCTATAGTCTTTATATCTCCTTATAGTCTATATATCTCTATAGTCTTTATATCTCTTTACAGTCTATATATCTCTATAGTCTTTATATCTCTTTACAGTCTATATATCTCTATAGTCTTTATATCTCTTTACAGTCTATATATCTCTATAGTCTTTATATCTCTTTACAGTCTATATATCTCTATAGTCTTTATATCTCTTTACAGTCTATATATCTTTATAGTCTTTATATCTCTTTACAGTCTATATATCTCTATAGTCTTTATATCTCCTTATAGTCTATATATCTCTATAGTCTTTATATCTCTTTACAGTCTATATATCTCTATAGTCTTTATATCTCTTTACAGTCTATATATCTCTATAGTCTTTATAGTCTTTATATCTCCATAGTCTTTATAGTCTTTATTTCTCCTTATAGTCTATATATCTCTTTACAGTCTATATATCTCTTTACAGTCTATATATCTCTAATTAGTCTATATCTCTCTTATAATCTATATATGTATTTATATCTGTATCTCTCTTGTAATCTATATATATATGCATTTATATCTATATCTCTCTTTATATTCTATTTCTATATTTACATTCTATATCTCTCTTTACATTCTATCTCACTTTACATTCTATCTCACTTTACATTCTATATCTATCTTCATAGTCAATTTCTTTTTATAATCTATCTCTCTTTATAGTCTATATTTACCTATGGTCTATATCTCTCAATAGTCTATATCTCTCTATAGTTTATATCTCTTTATAATCTATATCTCTTTATATTCTATATATCTTTCTATTGTAAATCTATCTCTTTATAGTCTATATCTTTTTGTATATATCTAGTATATATCTTTATAATCTATATGTCTATATTTATAGTCTATATCTCAATAGAATATATATCTTGATAGTCTATTATTGTATTTATCTCTTTGTAGTCAGTATGTCTATATTTATAGTCTATATTGTTTTTATTGTTTATATCTCTACAGTCTATGTGTCTTCCAATGTCTCCTCCTCCTCATTCTCACATGTCTCACATGTCATCATTCAATATCTCACATTCTCCTCTGCTTTTGCTCCCCTAATTTTACATCACACTCATCAGTTATGTTAATTAAATTACATGTGATGAATTCGTTCAATGACTATCACAATCCCTCTCCCTCCTGACCCCGTCCCTACCCCTAGTACCGAGCTCTGCTTATAACTCCAAACTCCCAGCCGCATAGGAATGGTAGTATCTGTTCTTTACGACCTTTAAAATAAAGGTCGACCTTTAAAATAAATATTGTACTTAATTTATTATTATTATTATTATTAGATAAGGTTTCACTTGGTATTAGATGGTATTAGATGGTATTAGATGGTATTAGATGGTATTAGATGGTATTAGATGGTATTAGATGGTATTAGATGGTATTAGATGGTATCGCTGCGAAATTGGCCTTCACCATGTAGGCTTTATTTACAAACTATTGAGAGAGCAGTTTGTGTGCGAATGTGTGTGGGGTGTGTATATGTGGTGCTGTGAGAGTGATCGTGGGCATAGGTAGAGTTGGCAATGTATGGAGTATTTATAAGTGGGTGTATGTAAGTAGGTGTGTGTAATTAGGTGTGTGTAAGTAGGTGTGTGTAAGTAGGTGTGTGTAAGTAGGTGTGTGTAAGTAGGTGTGTGTAAGTAGGTGTGTGTAAATAGGTGTGTGTGAGTAGGTGTGTGTAAATAGGTGTGTGTGAGTAGGTGTGTGTGAGTAGGTGTGTGTGAGTAAGTGTGTGTATGTAGGTGTGTATAAGTAGGTGTATGTATTTAGGTGTGCACAAGTTGGTATTTGTGAGTAGGTGTGTGTAAGTAGGTGTGTGTAAGTAGGTGTGTGTAAGTAGGTGTGTGTGTGTAAGTAGGTGTGTGTAAGTAGGTGTGTGTGAGTAGGTGTGTGTGAGTAGGTGTGTGTGAGTAAGTGTGTGTATGTAAGTGTGTGTAAGTAGGTGTATGTATGTAGATGTGTACAAGTTGGTATTTGTAAGTAGGTGTGTATATCTTGGTATTCAAATGACATAAATAAATTCCTCAAAATTAAAAGTAATTTCTACCTGATATTACAAATAATAATATATTGATTTCCTTATCAATTCTGTGAAACTAGTTATTTTTACTATATTCCTATTTTCCTTCAAATCTTGTCTATCTTATCTCTTTTCTCTATGTATATTGTCTGTTATCTCTTGTGTGTATTATCTCTTTTCTCTTGTGTATCTATATAGAATTTTATTTGATGATGAAGGAGAAATATTGTCATAGCAACTCATATGTATTGCTTATTTATATCAATATTCCCTAACGTACAAACACATAATAATTTATACACACATATATATATGTGCACATAAACACACGCACTCACACACTCACGCTCATACCCGCACGCACTCACGCCCACACACACTCGCACACACACATACGCACTCACACACTCACGCTTACACCCGCTCACACTCACGCCCACACCCGCGCACACACATACGCACTCACACACTCACGCTCACACACACTCACGCTCACACACACACACATACGCACTCACACGCTCACACACTCACACACGCTCACACATACGCACACACACTCACGCTCACACCCGCACACACCCGCACACACACTCACGCTCACACACACACATACGCACACACACTCACGCTCACACCCGCACACACCCGCACACACACTCACGCTCACACACACACACATACGCACTCAGACGCTCACACACTCACACACGCTCACACATACGCACACACACATACACACACACACGTACACACTCACACACTCTCACACACACACACACACATTCTCACACACACACACATTCTCACACACACACACACACACTAATAGTACACAAATGTTTTTCTATTGAGTATATTGTTTTCATTCCACATTGCCCGCTAGCTTTTTATCTTTGATTTATATTTAGCTTGATGTGTTTATATAACAAGCAATTGTGTTTAGCTGTGTCTGAAGCTATCGTATGTGGTAAACGCATTAACCTTTAGTGTAGCTGGCCAATGTGTGTACGGCGTACATGCTATCCCGAGTATATGGTGTACCCGAGTAGCTATTGTAGTTAGTAGTGGTAGGTAGTGGTAGGTAGTGGTAGGTAGTGGTAGGTAGTGGTAGGTAGTGGTAGGTAGTGGTAGGTAGTATCAATCCCAACAATATCTAATATCTACTTTTCAAATTCCTCGCCCAATTATCCCTAATAAATCAGCTGTCATCATAGGTTGATATCATATGTTGTTTTGGTTAGTCTATGTGTATATTTCATTGCTTGGACTTGTACCTTGACCTTATTAATGGATACCATCCATCTCTAGCTAACTGGAATGTACTATGAACATGCAGTCTGAAATGCACACAAATTCGCTACTAATGTCAGCATATATACTGTATTGTTATATTCTCTCAGATGATATTCTGTAAACAAATATTGTGTAATATTGCATATAGGCATTATTGTACTTTGTTGCAAAGAATGTGGAATTTTAAATACATATTTTAAGCAATTGTTCTATTTTTTTATTAAATATAATTATTTTTAGACCTCACATCTTATTTTCTACTTTAATTGATTTAATCTTGATTTATCTTCATTAGTAGTGTTCAGTTATAATACAGACTCCATCCATTCCAATATATAAAATCATATTAAAACTAATTCTAGGTCATTATGAAATGGCATTTTATTTATGTCATTTATCATTTATTAATATTACAAGTATAACTTCTAATTAATTAAATAAAAAGGTATAACAATGTATAAAGGTATATAGTGTATAAACTATAAAATATGTTTTTTATTTCAGTAAATATTTCTTCAACTGATGTCTGGCAGATTTTGGTATTATCATCACATCTACGGATATATTCTAATTGTAATACTTTTTAAAATACTGCTCATATTTTGTAGGATTCCTTTAGGTTTCACAAACATCTAAGTTATCTTCCCTCATTGTAACTTTACGATACATTATTTTAAACATTGCATTTTAAGTTGACAATATTAAATATATGTATTCATTTTCAATTTCATTATATATATGTTATATTTATATATATATATATATGTTATATTTAGTTTACTAATCAAGACTATTCTGATATTGTATACAGGCCTAAACATATAAATGTATATTTATATGTTTATATATCTCAATAAGTTTTTTTATTTATTTTATTATTTATTTCACTGATATGAGAATTTGTTGATATTTTTCAATATTTTCAATTGCAATAAAATATGTACAGGCTGTTACAGTGTTCATATCTATCGTATTCAGTGTATATATATATATTTATATATATATATATATATATATATGTTTTCAACTTTAACACTGTCCTGTACCAGTGAATCAAATGAATTATTTAGTATGTTTATTAATGCTATTTTTAATCTGCAGGTCTTTTCAATGTGTCAATTTCATTTTGTAGATGTGTCAAACTTAGCATCAGTTAGTTTTTCTCTCCATGAAGAAATGTAGACTTGGTATTTATCATTTTGCATATATAACCATTTCAGAATTGGATTTAAACGTATCAGTTTTTCTCTGTATTCGTGTCAGACTTGTTATGTAAGTTTGTGTATGTAGGTGTGTCAAGCTTGCCATGTGTCAATTTGTGTATGTAAGCATGTTAGTTTGTGTATGTAGGTGTGTCAAGCTTGCCATGTGTCAATTTGTGCATGTAAGCATGTTAGTTTGTTTATGTAGGTGTGTCAAGCTTGCCATGTGTCAATTTGTGTATGTAAGCATGTCAGTTTGTTTATGTAGGTGTGTCAAGCTTGTCATGTGTCAATTTGTGTATGTAAGCATGTAAGTTTGTTTATGTAGGTGTGTCAAGCTTGCCATGTGTCAATTTGTGTATGTAAGCATGTTAGTTTGTTTATGTAGGTGTGTCAAGCTTGCCATGTGTCAATTTGTGTATGTAAGCATGTAAGTTTGTGTATGTAGGTGTGTCAAGCTTGCCATATGTATGTTTATATGTAAATTATGGAATGAATAGTTATAATTTGTAGTCTGTGTCATTATATCAGAAGCTAAATAATTATGGACATATTTCTATTTGCATACTTGTTAGTACCAGAATCTATTAGCTTAGTCTATACTTCAGTCTATGAGCTTAGTCTATACTTCAGTCTATGAGCTTAGTCTATACTTTAGTCTATGAACTTAGTCTATACTTCAATCTATGAGCTTAGTCTATACTTTAGTCTATGAGCTTAGTCTATACTTTAGTATATGAGCTTAGTCTATACTTCAGTCTATGAACTTAGTCTATACTTCAATCTATGACATTAGTCTATACTTTAGCCTATGAGCTTAGTCTATAATTCAGTCTATTATAGGCAACGTTGGTGAAATGAAACATAATACAATTTTCATAATGGGGTACCAATCTCCACTATCTTATCTCATTTTGATACATGACATGGTGGCTGATTATTTATAGATCAGATTATTTGAACAGTATGTTCACTTTTATTGATATTAATAGTTATTCCAACCTAGTTATGTATCTACATATATATATCTATAAATATATATGTGTATATATGTGTGTACGTTAATGGATCTATATATATATATATATATGTTTCTATATATATATATACATGTTTGTATATATATATATATGTGTGTATGTTAATGTATATATACATATATATATATATATATATGTGTGTATGTTAATATATATATATATATATATATATATATGTGTGTATGTGTATGTGAACTTATCACTCTTCCATTTACAGATGAACTTCAAAATAACATCAGTTTACCAAATACACAAGGTTTGAGATTTCTCACATATAAAGTATGTAACACACTATAAAACATTCAAATACTACAACACATAGCAAAAGTTATACAGAATTTCAGTATAGTATATAATGGAAAATAACACCAAAGAATTTAATCATTACTATATTATATTATTAATATGTCTCTCTATGATTACTATTTAATATATATATATCCTTTGTATATGGACAACAAAATTCAAAAAAAATGTGTACTCACTTATTGTTTATTGATTTTAAAATTGACATATTATCTAGCTCTGGTCTATTGTCTTGTGCAAAATGGTTATCAATGCAATTTGGTCATTAAGAACTGACCTCTTCTGTTTTTATAAATAATTATATCAATTGTTTTATTATATTTTTTTGTAATAATTTCTGTAATTATAACATTTTTCTTGTAGTGAACTGAAAAATATGCTTAAAGTTTATAAAAACAAATAGACATGTCTAAGATTAAATATTAGATATGAAATATAGTAAGCATTGATTTATCATAATTTTATGTATAATATGTTATTATTTATAACTATTTTAATAATAATTAGTATAATAATTTGTATATAAAAAATTGTTTAATTTATATTCTTATAATACATAACGATTCATTTATAGTTTAGTATGAAAAACATTTCATTATTAAATATAAATATATATATTTATATATATAAATATATAAAATTTATAATAAATAATATAATTATTTGGGAAAAATTAAATTATAATATTTATAAATTAAAGTTAGATCTTTTTACACATGAAATTAGAATGTTCTCATGTTTCTATTTCTCCCGAAACATACTATATATGAAAACATCACCTTACCTCTATCAAATTTTACCTCCACTTGAAATATCAATACTTTTGACCTTAAAGTTCCTCTCAAATGACCCATTCTCTCTATCCCTGATATAAAACAAGCTACTACCCTACAAATGATTGATAAATCACTAATTAAAGGTGTATACATGATCTTAAAACTCCATAATAACTCCATTTATAAAAAAATTACTACTCGAATACCCTTACAACTTTTCCAATTACAGACCCACCTCACAGCTAACATTATTAAGTAAAATACTCCACATTACTGTCCTCCGACATCTACTTTCATACCCGACATATAATGTCTTACTCGAACATACACTGACCTCCTACCATACACTACACAGTACTATAACGACCCCACTATCCCTATTCGACGACCTCCACTCCTATTTTCAACCTTTGACGTACTAAACCGTGGCATACGACTACATAGATTTGACTTACTAGCAATATCCCACGCTCTACGTAAATTTGATTACTTTTAAGGGACTGACCTTTTTCGATAAAAATCGATGTAGCTTTAATTATGTTTGCCAAAAGGTTCTGTTTTTGTTAGCAATTTTGTTAGCAATTTTGTTAGCAATTTTGTTAGTAATTTTGTTAGCAATTTTGTTAGCAATTTTGTTAGTAATTTTGTTATTTCATTCTATCAATCGAAGATGTATTACACAACTTACCCGATGTTACATGCAATTTATACGGTGATCTCATTGGTATTCGTGCCCAAGCCAGATCTGATCTCCCTCCACCTACAGAACTATTACAACCTCATGAACAGCTGATTCACTAATTACAATCTTCTTCAAAAAAACTGAAATCTTAAATATAACCAAAATAAAGATTGACTTTCCCGAAATTTACTTAAATAAAACCATATTACAACTTTTAACAAAAAATTAATCAAAAAAAATCCAAATTATATGACAAATTACAAATGCCCAACTTCAATATAAGACAATTAAACCCTATTTCATCTCTTGATTCAGACTATAAATATTTCCCAACGACAATACTGCAACTCTACTGATTTTACACAACAAACTCTACTAGTGTTTTCAACAAATCAATTCGACTATTATATAACTTATATGAAACTTAAACACCACAAGTATAACTGATTTACGACAACAACTGATTTAGATGACAACCAATAACTCCATCAGCTACAAATTACTTACGATACTAAAAAATCCTGATTTACGACCAACCATGTAACACGAGACAAGTACTGAAAACAAAGGCAAACCTTAGACAACTATGATCTTCCTATCTCACCATCTCCTTACTACTTCCCAAATCACTGAATTCTTTTGTTACAACAGTTCTAGTTGGCTAGCTCCAAACAAATCTAATCCAATCGAACCAACTACACAGAAAACAGATATCCCCGACCTTTACTACAAGTGTATTTAAACGCAAGCTTAATAGCTTCGTGTTTAGTTAATAATAATCAGTGTCCCTTCATGTATTATTCCCTACACCTAAATCAACATCTATACCTTACTTTTATTTCACTTTACTTTATTAGTCATTTTAAATTAATTAATCACATATTGTAGAATATTTTATTTCAATATTAAATTCTATATGTATAATAAATTCTTCACGTACACATAAACACACACACACACACACACACACAAATACACACACACAAATACACACACACATACAATCACACACACACAATCACACACAAACATAAACACACACACACAAATACACACAAGCGTATACACACAAGCGTATACATGTACAAACACACACATTCACTCACACGTGTATTAAGTTAATATATACGCCCACACACACATATATACTCACACATACACAAATATATATATATATATATATATATCTAGATCCTCTCAAACATTTATATTATTTTTTTCAAAATAACAACATTCTTTTCAATGTTAATCAATAGGATTTATGTTGTATGTATATAAATCTTTATATATGTATATATATATATATATATATATATATATATATATTTATATTTGCTGTATCAGATTATATTATCCAGTGCACAGTTGTATATTAACTTCATATATCCTATACAGGATGGATGTGTGGATGTGTGGATGTGTATTTAATTACAGTTGAAATATAGATATAAACACATAGCACTATAAACTAGCAGGGGTTCTGTACATATCTGTTGTTTATATTAACTAATTCTTTGAATTCTATGAAACTGATTTAGATAAATCGCCATATTGGTTTATTATTCTCTTTTAAGCTGACTCATCTCCCTAACCCTCCCTACGCTCTTTTACTTATCCCATCACCACTCATAAACCCTTAAATATTACATTGTCCGCACCCCTACAATACTTAAATGACCTCTACCTATATGTACACCTCCATAGTTTACTAGACTCATCCCTCTAAACACCATATCATATCCCCCATTACCATCCTTGACTCATCGCTATTACCCTTATTGACTCATCACTTATAACCTTATTGACTCATCACTATTACCCTTATTGACTCATCACTATTACCCTTATTGACTCATCACTATTACTCTTATTGACTCATCACTATTACCCTTATTGACTCATCGCTATTACCCTTATTGACTCATCACTATTACCTTTATTGACTCATCACTATTACCCTTATTGACTCATCACTATTACCCTTATTGACTCATCCCTATTACCCTTATTGACTCATCACTTATAACCTTATTGACTCATCACTATTACTCTTATTGACTCATCACTTATAACCTTATTGACTCATCACTATTAACCTTATTGACTCATCACTATTACCCTTATTGACTCATCACTATTACCCTTATTGACTCATCACTATTACCCTTATTGACTCATCACTATTACCCTTATTGACTCATCACTATTACCCTTATTGACTCATCACTATTACCCTTATTGACTCATCGCTATTACCCTTATTGACTCATCACTATTACCCTTATTGACTCATCACTATTAACCTTATTGACTCATCACTATTACCTTTATTGACTCATCACTATTACCTTTATTGACTCATCACTATTACCCTTATTGACTCATCACTATTACCCTTATTGACTCATCCATATTACCCTTATTGACTCATCACTATTACCCTTATTGACTCATCACTATTACCCTTATTGACTCATCCATATTACCCTTATTGACTCATCACTATTACCCTTATTGACTCATCACTATTACCCTTATTGACTCATCACTATTACCCTTATTGACTCATCACTATTACCTTTATTGACTCATCACTATTACCCTTATTGACTCATCCCTATTAACCTTATTGACTCATCACTATTACCCCTATTGACTCATCACTTTTACCTTTATTGACTCATCACTATTACCTTTATTGACTCATCACTATTACCTTTATTGACTCATCACTATTACCCTTATTGACTCATCACTATTAACCTTATTGACTCATCACTATTACCCTTATTGACTCATCCCTATTACCCTTATTGACTCATCACTATTACCCTTATTGACTCATCCCTATTACCCTTATTGACTCATCACTATTACCCTTATTGACTCATCACTATTACCTTTATTGACTCATCACTATTACCTTTATTGACTCATCACTATTACCCTTATTGACTTATCACTATTACCTTTATTGACTCATCACTATTACCCTTATTGACTCATCACTATTACCCTTATTGACTCATTACCCTTATCAATAATTATAAATGAAAGATTTTTATTATAAAATAATAATTATTTATTTTTTACTCTATTTTAATCTTTTTTCTTAAACAATATTCTACTACGAATACAATTACATAGATCACAATGCATTGTCTCTACTCCTGAATGACAATACCATGCCACTATTGCACCTCTTATTCCACCTCTTATTCCACCCTAGCTGACACTACGATGCAAGCTAAACAGAAACGTTCAATGCTTGTGCGATTGTTCAGGTGGCGCTGGTTGCGACGTAAGAAACCTTCAGATAAAATTCAGAAGAGGGCTGTCGGTTAGCTTCCCCCCGCCCCCCCCCCCATCTCCTACCTCGCGAATGGTAACACCGCTTTAACTATGGATGTAAATATAAACTGCACTCTACGACTTCCCAGATTTCTTGTGTCAGTTGCATTTTGTTTTTGAATTGTTTTATAATTTTAATTGTTTTAATCAATCAGGATAAAATATCTAATATTGGTTATGATTTTTTATTGTTGGATACCATCTCTTTTCTGATTGGTCAATATATTCTATCCTAGATATGATTATATGTAATATAATATGGTAATATATATTATATATGCAAAATTTATTATTGAATCCCGATAACTCACACACAATTATGCATTTCATTCTCATATATATATTTATACAGATTCCACATTCAATAACTCATATACTCAATCACACACACACACACACACACAAACACACACACACACACTCCGGCACATCGACCTCACAGAGTTAGAGAGAAAAATCTCCGTACGTAAGTCCAAGCAGGAACTGGTTGATCGACACATTCTATTACAAGAAACGCCGGGTGTAGAATACACTCCGGACTACTCCCAGCACTCCGGTGACTATTTCACTCCGCCACCGCTATAGTAGTCTTCCTCTCGGCTTCCTCTCGGCTTCCTCTTAAGCCACGCCCCCCGCCCCCACCCGCCCCACCACCCTCTTTAACAACGCAACCAAACCCAATAACTAGGCCTGCCATCGCATTAACTGCAAACTCTACCCGTTAACCACGCCTGTTAATAACTACGCCTACTTCGTGATAACGCATCCGCCACCACTCCTACCACCCAATTAACCACGCCCACTTTTCACAATAGAGCCAGCCCCTAATTAAGTCTCTAATTTGAGACACCGAATGTCACCCTATGACACATTATAATGAGATATATGAAAATATAACACATTCTAATATGTGACACATTATAATGCGACATATGATTCTACTCGACATGTCAAAAAGTATTTTACTCTTGGTTAATGTTGATGTTTCGTGCGTCATTTTGTATATCTAAAATTCTGATACATATCACTAAATAAGTGTATGTTCCTATGACATATGTCAATTTGGGAATATGTCATTGCGATATTGAGTCATTTTATGTGTCGTTCATTGTAAATTATGTCAGATTTGGGAATCTTTGGTTTTATTTTTCACTAAATAAATCTTTAATAAAATCTAAATTATTCTGTGAAATTCTTTCGAATTTAACATTTCCAGGTCTAACCTCTATACACTTCTTTTCGCGCTTAAAACATCCACATCACTAACTACCTACTCTCATACTTGACCATACTCTCATACTTGACCATACTCTCATACTTGACTATACTCCCTCACCTATAACCACACACTCACTTATAACCACACTCCCTCACCTATAACCACACCCTCACCTATAACCACACCCTCACCTATAACCACACACTCACCTATAACCACTCCCTCACCTATAACCACTCCCTCACCTATAACCACACACTCACCTATAACCACACACTCACCTATAACCACACTCCCTCACCTATAACCACTCACTCACCTATAACCACTCCCTCACCTATAACCACTCCCCTCTAACCACGCCCATGAACAGCAGCCGAGCCAATAGTCAATGGCAAGAAGGTTGAGTGTTCGACATCTCTCCAAGACAACGAGGCCAATACGACCCCCACTAACAATGGTTGGTCTCCCCCACTCACTCCATCCCACTTCCGCTCCTCACTAACCCCCTCAGACTAGATAGATATTTTCCATTATTATGCAATATAAGTAATATAACCTTATTGTTTCCTGGCAAATCAAGTAATCACCTCGATGTAATAGTGTTATAAACTAATGTTCATTGACATGTTTACAATAATAAATAATATAAAAGAAGATTAAACGTCACCTAGATCTGTTGAAACAAATCAGTTTCATCAATTTTAGTAAAAATTCTATTTATTTCTATTTAAAATATATTATATATATATTTTATTTCAAATTAATTGTATAATAATTTATAATGCTATATGCATTTTCTGGTTTCTATGTTTCTGGTATATCCAATGTACCTAGAAAACTGTAAATATAAAATATATATAAATACTATATATTATATATTATCAATATGAAAACATTCATTTTGACCATTATTATAAATAAAGAAATTACCTGGACGGTTTGCTGGGAAGTCAAGAAAGCATATTATGCAACTATTAATTACAAAATCTCTGTCTTTTAAAAAATTTTAAAATGTTGAATAAAAATTCCTAATTAATGAGATGTTTTTACAAAATGTTATGTGTTCACAAAAATAGTAAAAAAATGTTGTAAAAAATAAATCGTCAAACAATCCAGGTAATTTTAATTTATCATTTTTATCTTTTCTTTTATTAACCAATAATATCGTAAAAATATATTCATTATTTATTGAAAATATGTTCAATTTAATTCTATTTTAAAAAATATCAAATAATTACATAACTCTGTTTGCTGGATATGTTCTGAGAAATCTATTCGCATTCGAGAGATCCCTTTAAGTAAAGACTAACTTGTCCCGGATAAAGCAGCTTATCGTTAATGCTGTCGAGTAACCAATATGGCGGCCGAATATTTCAGCAGATTATTATATTAAGCCCCGCCCTACCAAATAGATAGCAATAGATCTGTGATAGTCGCTCCAATCAGACAAAAACTGATTATAACTCCGCGGTCACCTTCGATGAACTGTGCACCCATCTCAGCCCCGCCTAGCAATCGTTAGTACTTCCGCCTTAGGAGCAACTCCATCTCACCTCCTATCCTTCCCTTTCCCCTCCACAGCCTACCCTCCTATCCTTCTCTTTCCCCTCCATCTCACCTCCTTTCCCCTCCATCTCACCTCCTTTCCTTCTCTTTCTCCTCCATCTCACCTCCTATCCTTCTCTTTCCCCTCCATCTCACCTCCTTTCCTTCTCTTTCCCCTCCATCTCCCCTCCTTTCCTTCTCTTTCCCCTCCATCTCCCCTCCTTTCCTTCTCTTTCCCCTCCATCTCCCCTCCTTTCCTTCTCTTTCCCCTCCATCTCCCCTCCTTTCCTTCTCTTTCCCCTCCATCTCACCTCCTTTCCTTCTCTTTCCCCTCCATCTCCCCTCCTATCCTTCTCTTTCCCCTCCATCTCACCTCCTATCCTTCTCTTTCCCCTCCATCTCCCCTCCTTTCCTTCTCTTTCCCCTCCATCTCCCCTCCTTTCCTTCTCTTTCCCCTCCATCTCCCCTCCTATCCTTCTCTTTCCCCTCCATCTCCCCTCCTATCCTTCTCTTTCCCCTCCATCTCCCCTCCTATCCTTCTCTTTCCCCTCCATCTCACCTCCTATCCTTCTCTTTCCCCTCCATCTCCCCTCCTATCCTTCTCTTTCCCCTCCATCTCACCTCCTATCCTTCTCTTTCCCCTCCATCTCCCCACCTATCCTTCTCTTTCCCCTCCATCTCACCTCCTTTCCTTCTCTTTCCCCTCCATCTCACCTCCTTTCCTTCTCTTTCCCCTCCATCTCACCTCCTTTCCTTCTCTTTCCCCTCCATCTCCCCTCCTGTCCTTCTCTTTCCCCTCCATCTCCCCTCCTATCCTTCTCTTTCTCCTCCATCTCCCCTCCTATCCTTCTCTTTCCCCTCCATCTCACCTCCTTTCCTTCTCTTTCCCCTCCATCTCACCTCCTATCCTTCTCTTTCCCCTACATCTCACCTCCTTTCCTTCTCTTTCCCCTCCATCTCACCTCCTTTCCTTCTCTTTCCCCTCCATCTCACCTCCTTTCCTTCTCTTTCCCCTCCATCTCACCTCCTATCCTTCTCTTTCCCCTCCATCTCACCTCCTTTCCTTCTCTTTCCCCTACATCTCACCTCCTTTCCTTCTCTTTCCCCTCCATCTCCCCTCCTATCCTTCTCTTTCCCCTCCATCTCACCTCCTTTCCTTCTCTTTCCCCTCCATCTCACCTCCTTTCCTTCTCTTTCCCCTCCATCTCACCTCCTTTCCTTCTCTTTCCCCTCCATCTCACCTCCTTTCCTTCTCTTTCCCCTCCATCTCACCTCCTATCCTTCTCTTTCCCCTCCATCTCACCTCCTTTCCTTCTCTTTCCCCTCCATCTCCCCTCCTATCCTTCTCTTTCCCCTCCACAGCCTACCCTCCATTACATCGTAGCTCATCGCCGCTAACCAATCGAAACCCTCCCACCAGACGAAAGGATCAATTCATACGAACACTCTCACCCAGAACAAATCCGTGTTATGTTTCCTGTTTCGGATAAAGATAAGTCTACGCCTCTCTACCACCAGCGTTTCAGCAATCCAGGTCGGTGCCATTCCATGTCAACATCGTTCAATATTTGTTCATTTATTTTGTTCACCGTTCTGCAAATTCAATATGTATTCACTTTGGTGAATAGTGAGTAAATGTGGTCAAGTTGTGTATTGGGTTCGAGTTTATATGTCGTGTAGAGGGAATATTGAATATAGATATGTGATTTATGATGAAGGGCTATATAGGCAAGGAGGAGATATAATAAATGATATTATATAATAAAACAATAGAATATGAAATTACAATCTATTGAAATTGAATCTTATATAATTTAATTATAAATGATTATTTTACATGCATTATTATTTTATATTAATTTATTTATAATGTGAAATTATTGCAAATTGTACTGGTAATTAATGAGCCATAATTACTCATCACTTAGTTATGTAAATATTCCCTGGTATTCACTCAACATTTCACCAGGTATTCTAAACTACTCTATTTATTACAATATTAATTTGATATTTGATATTCAGATAATTTGTTTATTAATTGATCAAAGTTTATTATTCAAATATGCATATGCTGTTATACCTAACCTATATCATTATATATATATATACACTCAGGTATTTAAATAGCTTTAGTAAATACTATTCATAGATTTTGCAAAAAATATTGTGATTTATGAGATAACCAACAATGAATATGCATATTAAAAATTTTTATTTTAAAATGAATCAGCCATTTGTTTTACTTCATTTTATATTCATATTAAGATATCAATCCCCGTTAGTATAGTGGCGAGTATCCCCGCCTGTCACGCGGGAGACCGGGGTTCAATTCCCCGACGAGGAGATTGTTTTTTATTATTTTTCAGTATAATTTTTATATTTTTTTCAGTATCATTTTGGTATATCATTTTTATTTATTTTAACTATTATATTTAATTCAAAAAAATTATAAATATTTAAGTTTTTATAATTATATACTCATTTCTAGACAACTAATCTTCTATTTATAATATAATGTATATAATTAATTAATAATTATATTATTTTCCCATGGAGAGTATTATTTTAGTTTACTTTAATATTAATTACTTAGAGTGCATGACATTTTTAGGTGATGTAATTTAGAAAACGCCCTCTCTCTTATAGATAGAAAGTTAGTCATAAATAGAAAGCTGGGTAGATTATTCGTTGCGCTTTTAATAACGAGAATAATCGGTTTAGATATGTTCCGTGCATGAAATCCTACGTTAACACTTCTACTACCAATCCCGCAGCCACGGCAAGAGACCGGCAAGTTACGACCTTGAGCGCCGTGACTATTAATAATTCTGATGGTCAAGAAAAGGTGTTCTATCCGACCTTGAAACCAGCCATCTCCTCTCCAAACAACGTCAGTATGCGTAGATGGTTAAATTGAGTGGTTAGTGTAATGTCCAAGTACAGTGTTTAGTGTTATGGTCTAGTATGGAGGTTAGTGTAGTGGATGAGTACAGTGGTCAATGTAATGTTCAAGTATATTAGTTAAGTGTAGTAGTAAGTGTAGTAGTTAGTGTAGTAGTAAGTATATTAGTTAAGTGTAGTAGTAAGTGTAGTAGTAAGTGTAGTAGTAAGTGTAGTAGTAAGTGTAGTAGTAAGTGTAGTAGTAAGTGTAGTAGTAAGTGTAGTAGTTAGTGTAGTAGTAAGTGTAGTAGTAAGTGTAGTAGTTAGTGTAGTAGTAAGTGTAGTAGTAAGTGTAGTAGTAAGTGTAGTAGTAAGTGTAGTAGTAAGTGTAGTAGTAAGTGTAGTAGTGAGTGTAGTAGTAAGTGTAGTAGTAAGTGTAGTAGTTAGTGTAGTAGTAAGTGTAGTAGTAAGTGTAGTAGTAAGTGTAGTAGTAAGTGTAGTAGTGAGTGTAGTAGTAAGTGTAGTAGTGAGTGTAGTAGTAAGTATATTAGTTAAGTGTAGTAGTAAGTGTAGTAGTAAGTGTAGTAGTAAGTGTAGTAGTAAGTGTAGTAGTTAGTGTAGTAGTAAGTGTAGTAGTAAGTGTAGTAGTAAGTGTAGTAGTAAGTGTAGTAGTACGTGTAGTAGTAAGTATATTAGTTAAGTGTAGTAGTAAGTGTAGTAGTAAGTGTAGTAGTAAGTGTAGTAGTAAGTGTAGTAGTAAGTGTAGTAGTAAGTGTAGTAGTGAGTGTAGTAGTAAGTGTAGTAGTTAGTGTAGTAGTAAGTGTAGTAGTAAGTGTAGTAGTGAGTGTAGTAGTAAGTGTATTAGTTAAGTGTAGTAGTAAGTGTAGTAGTAAGTGTAGTAGTAAGTGTAGTAGTAAGTGTAGTAGTTAGTGTAGTAGTAAGTGTAGTAGTAAGTGTAGTAGTAAGTGTAGTAGTAAGTGTAGTAGTAAGTGTAGTAGTAAGTATATTAGTTAAGTGTAGTAGTAAGTGTAGTAGTAAGTGTAGTAGTAAATGTAGTAGTAAGTGTAGTAGTTAGTGTAGTAGTAAGTGTAGTAGTAAGTGTAGTAGTAAGTATAATTAGTAGTTTAGTGGTTAGTAGAGTTATTTATTATCAGTATTGTGATAAGTAAATAGATGTAATAGTTTAAATGGTTAAATAAAATATAATAAAAAAGCAAATCATGTTATTCAAAATACAGTAATTGTGTTGTTGGGTATTACATTATAATACACATTCAAAACTAATGCAATGCTTATCGAATTCATTATATTATCTCCACCCCATAACTAAATCACATCCATAACTTAACCCCACCCCAACCCAGAATTAACCTCTACCCTATAATTTAATCCCATCCCACCCCATCACTTAACCCCACCCATTAACCTATTCCTACTACATAACTTAACCCCACCCCACAACTAACCTCTACCCTATAATTTAATCCCATCCCACCCCATCACTTAACCCCACCCATTAACCTATTCCTACTACATAACTTAACCCCACCCCACAACTAACCTCTACCCTATAATTTAATCCCATCCCACCCCATCACTTAACCCATTAACCTATTCCTACTACATAACTTAACCAAACCCTACATCTTATCTCCAACACAGAATTCACCCATTGGACTAGCTAGAATGCACCCAAACAATGCATTTGGACATTCCGCCTTTACACTCGGTCAGTGTTACCTTTTACGTATTGGTGGCCATTATGCTATAGCCGTAACCTATTGCCATAACCTATTGCCATAACCTATATCCAGTAGCCGATAAGAGAGTAATGTAATCACGGGCTAGTTTAAATTAATTTGTAATATTTGACACTTTTAATTTTCATAAAACATTTAACATTTTTAGTAAAACAACAATAGTAAATTGTTCCGAGGTTATCTTTGGTCATTGTCGTATCGATGTCAAATTATGACCAACACCCTACATCTAGGTCGATTACCCTCGGATCCCTCGAAGGCTCCTCTTCCAACATCGATAAGTGCGTACTCTTTTCATGAACCAGACTTTTCGAAAAAACCAATCAGATCGGCAATGAAGGGCGCCAGAAATATGAAAGTTGTAAGTGTAACAATCTGCTGAATAGCTCACTTAACTCCTTTTTTAATGACATACTCAACTACTCATTTAATGGCCTTCTAAACTCCTAAATTAATGGCCTACTTAACGCTTAAGTTATTGATTAACTTAATTTCTCAGTTATTAACCAACTTAACTCCTCAGTTATTGACCTACTTAAATCTTCATTCAATGACCTACTTAATGACCCACTTAACATATGAATTATTACCTGCTGAGTTGTCCACGTTCTTATTCCCGTCCCACCAGCAACAAACAAAGCCGATACCGCCAAAAGTTGCTCCTAAACCTTCGCTGGACACCGTATCCGCGTGCATCACCCAAATCGTCGACCAACAGTTGTCTCCGCCGACCGACGACCGGCGACGCCTACCACTCCCTAACCACGCCCACGTCCACGCCCACGCGCAAGGCTACAACTACGCCCACGACGACGACGACGAAGACGACAATTCACCCGACTACGATAACTTATCTTCCGACGACGAGCCGATTCTTTACGCCGACGACAAAAGTACGCCTCGACGTTAACACCGAACCGCGTTTAAAACACCGAACCTTTCGCTACTGGCCATTTACGCGTTTAAAACTAGAATTTCAAATGATTCCTTCAGAATTTCAAGAATCTCCGAATACTAAACTGCAACTTAACTCTGCGCCTGTAACGCCTGTAACAGACCATTGATTTAACACAGATTAATTCGACTTCACTCTACACCTATTTTTAACGCTAGATCACTGCTGTAATGCACTGCGACGTAATATAGAACTACACTTATTACACTACTCTGCCACTCCAACGCTAGATGCGCAAATTGCACCGAATACCACACCACAAGTATCACACCACAATTTCATTTGCAGAATCTACACTCGTAAATCGTGTGGAGAGGAAGGATTCGCTGGCAAAGTTTCTAGCAGCGCGCCCGGCTCGTAGGGAGCTACAAGATAGGTTTAACCTATAACCTCTTGGCCTCTTCAAGATTAGATCAAATATTCTAACAATTTATTCTAAAAAATTAATCGATTGTGATTTGTTAATATTATTTTTAAATAAATTAAATTAATACTATATTTTAATTAAAAAGTAAGATTTTTTAAATATAAAAGTAAACATCTATCTTAGACTTTTTTAAATGTTCTATATTTTATTGATACATTTTATATCTACTTTTAACAATCACTTTAATACTTAAATACTTTAATTTTAATAATTTCAATAAAATTTAATAATTTTAATATTTTAATTACTTTATAATTTTTTTAACGATAGCCCAACATTACTTATTGTCTTTTAACATTTATTAATTAATAATTTGCTTCTTTTTTATATGTATCTGTATTTTATTCTTTATCTTAAATGCTTTTTAATATTTTATTATTATTATATAATCTCATATAATTATTTTAAATAAAAAATAAATATAAGATAAAAAAACTGTAAAACAAATCTTTACAAACAAATATTTTAATGTAAAGAATTCCAACCAAATTCTAATCCAGTAGAATTGATAATCATTGTATTTTATTTTATTGACACCCCCATTATATCGATGATATCATTATTCTAGAAAAAATTGCATTTATAAAAATTCTGAATTTGAATTATGATATACATGTATAGTAACAAATTATGTATATATATTTTATAACATATATGTATACACTTATTACAATATTATGTATTCGAAAAATATTAGACTAATTGTTTTATCGATAAATTATTTATTTATAAACATAATTCTTATTATTTATAAGATATTTATATCATATGTAACCCATAAATATGGTATTTTTTAATTTAATTTGTAAACTTCTTATTTAGTAAAATGGAAGTAAAAATTATAATTTACAATTTTAATTGGTCCTTGTTTATTAATAGTGAAAACATAAAGTCTATTTTTTTAACAGATACTATTATTTATAATAATTTATTATTTATAACAGACAATTATTTTTGTAAGACATGGCGAAAAAATCAATTATGATTTTGCCTTTTAAATTTTTCTATTGACATACTCCACCTTTAGTGCCAATAATTGTTCTATATTTATTGCACATACCCATAGAATCAGTCTTACATTGCAACTCGCCTACCCCACTAACCACGCCCCGTTAGCCCCACCAACCGTACCTCCTAATCGACGCTAACCTCATATCTCGTCCTCGCTAACCATACCACTTTCAGGAACATAATCCCCATGCGTACGCCAGACCAGAGAAAACAGGAACGGGCGGAGATCGAGTGTAAACTGCAACGCCGGTTGAGCCTTCGTCCACCCGTGGAGGAACTGAAAGCTCGCAATATCCTGCACAGTTGGTAGCCGCGAAAACACCGGCCAGTCCGAACGTTGCGAGCACGTGGCCTATTTTTAACGCTGACCACAACCCGCAGTCCAGTCGGAAGAAGACCACGCCCGCGATATGGAGGCAACGAGGACGCTGTTGTCTCGTAAACTCTCATTTCGGCCAACGGTTCAGGAGCTCAAGGAGCGCAAGATCATTCAGTTCTCCGCCTACGTCGAAGTGGAGTACAGCGATTCGTACGATCGCCGCGCCGACAAACCCTGGACCCGACTGACGCCGAAGAACAAGGTTACTATGGCAACGCAACAACTGAGTGATCCTTTAGTTTATTTATAGATAATTTTATATGTGGTTTATTATAGTTATTATAGTTATTTGCTTAATTAGATCAATTGCTCTATTTGTTAATTGCGATACTAGTATAAATGAGAAAGTATGTAATATAATAAAAAGACCAATAACTGATATCTCGCATTACCCACTAGGCGGCAATACGTAAAGAACTCAACGATTTCAAAGCCGATGAAATGGTGGTGCACGACGATTCAAAAAAATACACCAGATTCCATCGGCCGTAATGCTAAACATACCCAGCCCCCTTCGCCTTCTCCGAAACCATGCCATCTTATCCGTCCCTCCCGAGCCCCGAACACCAAACTATACATCGATTACTGTATATATTTTAACACAACAATGAAAAATTGTATTTTTATGGGTAGTACCCCCCCCCCCCATGAAGCGTGCACCCACTCCGTGTAACTATACACGAGATAATGCATATATGCACGAGTATTTAAGAATAACAAATGATGCGAATGCAATACTGAGAATTATTTATTGACAAATGGCGTTGGCATCATTGGAGCGAGTGGGGGGTGTAGTTGTGGGGTGTAGTAGGGCGGGTGTAGTTGGACACTACTATACAATGCGTAGGAGGTTATTGACACGTTTGCTTTGGAATGTCGCTTCCAGCTCGGTTTTCACAAGTTCGGAGAGGTCGTTTCGGCTGAAGTATTCTGCAGAAAAATCGTAAACGTCATTCGGCTTCGAAACCAACACCGCTCTGGGATTAAAGGTCATCAATTTTATATAAATTCAAAACCGGTATCAATAATAGAATCAACATATGATTATAATTTAAGTACTATTTTTATTATAAATTGATGATAAGAAAAGACGAAAAGAAAGGTAAAAATTAAAGCAATTATTAATGTTAATGATGATAACCCTAAAAAAAGTGAAATCAAAGCATCTATTTCTGGATGGTTCCTCAAGTAGACTTCATTTTGTTTCCTTTGATCTTTCTAAATTTTAAATAAATGTTATATTAAAAATCTATAAATATAATATAATATAATTCATTAATAATGGTAGTATCACATTTATACTCGTAATTAAATTATAAATTAATCAGTTTAAAGAAAATATGAAATCTTCCAATGTCACATTCTAATGAGGAGTGTTGTTATTTTGTTATACAAATATACAATAGTATATGACATTCATAAAGTAATATAATATCATATGAAATCTAAAAAATATTGATACAATGTATGCCTTACATTCTATATTCCTTACTCTGCAATTACCCCGGCATCCATTTAAGTCTTTATACTGATGATTTGCAGCTTTTATCTTTACAAAAAAAGCCTCCGTCATCTAATATCAAATAAATTATATGTGCTAATGGAATCGGCATTTACAAAATTAAAATGTTCTCTAAACGTCAATAAAAATCAATCAATCCATAATTCTAGTCTCACCTTGATGTAATTGTTGTGTATTCCTTCTCCTTTATACTATACATAACAAATACTTCCAAATTTGTTTATTATCACTTCTATAGAATATGAAAATTCCCTTTAAAGTAATTACACCAAGCTAATTATATAACACTTGTGAAATTAATAATATCCACATTACTGAATGTATCCATTAACTATATTGTCCAACTTAACCATAGTATTAGATACTTTATCAAAACGACTTATAACTTACACAAAGCATATAATTAGGACTAACCCATAACTATCTCACACATGATTTCCTGTAAATAAACTTATTATGATAATCCACTGCTAAACTTAATATGATAATCTACTCAATATGCCCAACTATATATCCCAACCTCTTACTGTCTGAAAAACACTTAATTTTCTTTGCCAATACTTATCCCCATTATTATCAACCATCTCAAATCATATAACTAAAAACTCCCGCTCCCTAAATAATATATATTATTACCAATATTGGTCATAATTTATTAAACTCCATATTTAATTAGAAAGATGAAATTGTTAAATAATATTTATATCTAGTTAATTTACAATATCGATCAATATAAGATCGACAATATCCAATCTTATTTGTAAGCTTTTTGAATGAAAAAAATACAATATTATGACATCAATAGATGTACTAAGTATAATCGATCAAATAATTTAACTGACATTATAGTAGGCATACATAATTATTACATGGAGTTGTAGATGTCGGACATCTACAACATTTAAAACCAAATAATTATCTATAAAATATATCAAATATGCTTGCTGGGATCAATCATGAATCTAGCTGAAGATATATTCTAATTTTACCAAGAAAATATTTTTATTAGGTACCAACTTTAAAATCATTTAATTTGTCTTGTTGGTTAGAACTTATAGCTCCAAGATCTACAATATCATCTTTAACACTGTAAATATCGTAATCTAAACATCCTGCAGGTGGATTATCTACTGGGAAATATATATTGTCTTCAATAGGTGCTTTTTGACTACTAAGTGATTCTTTTGTGGAAATACTGATAGACATTTTGACTGATAGATAAATTTATAAAATTTCAATATATAAAATAGAATTATTTTGAATAATATATATTATTATTACTTTTAATTCACCATGACGACATATTATTCCATCTTAAATTCGGTAAATATTCATATATATTATATAAAATAAAATATTTCTAATATTATTATAAAATATAATAATTATTTTTAAAATATGATTATTAATTAATCAATTAATATTACTACAATTATTTTTTATAAAAGAAATATAAATTAATATTTTTTATATATTAAATTATGATATTATTTGTAAACATTTTAAAAATAAATTTAAATTCGTTTTTACTCTATAATATTTACAATATTTAATACAAATTTTAATAATATTCTGTTTTATACATTTAATCTATTAATGTATATTATACGTTCTAAATACTTATATGATAAAATTAGAATATTTATTTAAATAAATATAAGAACATTTGAGGTTTAGATTTATATATATGAGTATGTATATCATAAATGAAAATGTAAATTGGAAGTAATTTAAAAGTTTTTAAAATAAATTTTATCTAATTATTTTAAAAAAAATTCAGCAACTATAAATATATTTACATTTAGTCTTTATAACATGTATCATGTATTGTAATTTACTGATTCTATTTTTATTTGTATGCAATTTTAATATAGTACCTTTTAATTATCAATGATTTTTAAATTTACAGACTAAATTTAAGTATCGTTATGAAGACTCGTCAAAATGGTAAAAGGACTCCTAAAGTTGAAGCGTGTTTTCCAAAAAGAAAAAATAAATGTAAAAAGAAGGAAAAAGAAACTAATCGTAATATTAATATCATCAATGATAAAATCACAAATAAGATCAGTGATTATGTAATCTCTTCCATATCAAATAATGCGTGTATCACTTCAACTGATATTATACCGAGCTCTGAGGAAGTCATAGGGAACAATATTCCACAATCTTCAAAGAAAACAGAAATGGTTTTCAAGAATATCGATAACAATATCAACATTGAATCCGATGAAATTGATGAGATCTGTAACAATATGCCCATGAAGAAAAGAATTATTTACAGGCTTAACCGGAGTAATCGAAAGAGAGGGGAAAAGGTATATTATAAATAAATTTATATATAAAAATACTTATCTACAATTCTCTTAAAATGGTTTAGTAATTGAAATTAAACTTCTCATATTGCCTCCATGCACTCAAAAGCTGTTGTATTAAGTACATATATATTTATATAGTGAATTTATTAGATTTTATAAATATGTAAATTTATATTTTTTATATTTAAACTATACATCTTGATTTTATTTTCTAGAAAACTGCAATTAATATCTAGTGATTTTACGTATTTTCAAGTTATATATGATATTAGAAATTATTTATTTGTTTATATATATATGCATATCATAATATATAGAACAAAAAACAAACAATTTTATGTATTTGAAGCACATATAAGATATCTAGCTACACAATATTAAATTACCGATTCCTATTTATATTATGTATTACACTATATAAATTAATTGTGTTATCTATTTGTATCATTATAAAATATATATAAAGAATTATTAATACATATTGAATTATTAAAATATTTAAATTGGCAACATGTGAATTAAATTAAATGCTGAAACATAATTTTATGATCCTACTATTGTGTAAATTAATAAAAAATATCAATGTGTTAATATCAATTAAAGTTTAAAAACTATATATTATATTCATTTAGATTAAATAAGATTAATATATGACATGTAATAAATATATAGGTAAGTTATTATATAATAATTGTAATGTAAAATTAACAATATTTCATATGAATCTTTTATGTAGTAATTCATTACAATTAATATATTCTAAGTTTGATCTTGAATCTAAACTTTCTAAAACTTGCTTTTCTCTGCAGAAAATACCCGACAAGGTCACAATACCAGATCATGTGCCACTAGATGATAGCTCAGAGGGCAGTCTCATTCCTATCGGATCCGACGATTCCCTTGAGTTGATGTCTCGGTCGAATGAATCATTGCCTGTTACCCAGAATGCAATCGCCTGCGCAGAGGCTGATTCTGCGGCTCGTTTCCTGGTATTCTCCGAGGCCACGCATCGCCCCGACATTTCTGAAATACCACCCGCCTCTCAACCACACTCCGCCTGTGATAATCGCGAGTTCCCACTTCCAACGAGCCACGCAGACTACTATGTAGGTAGCGATGTATGCCATTCTGAAGTTGATAATGCATGCGTCGTTGCAAGATATACTCTAGGTGATACTCTCGGTATCGCCAAAGTTGGTAATTCAACGTCATTCGATAACGACCTCTCACCAATTCTGGATGTCGCCGACAGCCTACCATTGGCTGAAAATATTACTCCCGCTCCCACCGCCAGCCTACCATTGGCTGAAAATATTACTCCCGCTCCCACCGCCAGCTTACCATTTGCTGAAAATATTACTCCCGTTCCCACCGCCAACCTTTCCGATGTCGCTGCAAATACCTCAAGTTCTGACGTCGTACCTTTCGGCGATTGGATGGATTTCGATCCTACCCCCGGCGACTCGCTTGCCTTTACACACCTGCCCATCGCGACGTTTGCCGATCTGCCTTCGATGGCTGGCGATGATTCGCAACTCGACGTTTCCATGGCGTCGCTAGACCGGATGCACCATTTGAGGAACGACGACCCCTTGACCTCGCAAACCGCGCCGTCTACGCCGTCGAAGCAAACTCTAGTCTGCGTTTCCCCGCTGTTCACGCCGGTGAAACACAACCGTACCGGCAGCGACGCCGAAATTGACGAGCGCACTCGTAACCCCTACACCTCGGCTGGGGACGCCACCATGCCTATGCACATGCACTGCCGCAACCTACTCTCGGATACGGACTCCGACGAAACAGAGGCGGAGAACGCGGTGCGGCCTCTGCCTGCCATTCGAGGGGACCACGTCCTTTTGCGCAGGCCCCACGCCTCGCTTTCAAGCGACGATATCTCCAGCGGCGACGAGGAAACGTACAACGCCACGGCGCTAGACACTGGCCACTCCTCGAGCATCTCCTCTTCCGGCCACTCCTCTCTTTCGGACATCTCCTTTGTCGAAGGAAGCCCAACGTCTAAAAGTGGATGCGCCGGCTTCAGCTGTATGGTATCAGATTTCTCGGTTCTGCAGTCGGACTGTACCGGCTTGACATCGAATTTCGACTCGTCAAATAAAACCGCCGCTATCAAACAAAAAAAGATCTCGCATCGTGAAATCTCAATTTCCGAAATGGTTACGTAATATTATGTTGATATTGTTGATATTCTATATTGATTAATTTTAATATAAATATATATATGTATGATGTATTAATTAAGTATGATATAAATATATAATGAATATTTTAAAATATAATACACTATATAGATTTATATTAATATTTAATACACTATATTGATTTATATTAATATTTAATACATTATATGGATTTATCTTAATATATATTACAGTATATCGATGTATATAATATATAATAAAGCATATGAATTTATAGAAATATCAAATACATTATATGGATTTATATTAATAAATAATAAAGTAAATGGGTTTATATTAATATGAAATATAAATTGTTCTCTTTTTATTATGACTAAATCTTCCATAATTTTTTTAGGAAAATTCAGGATTGGGTGTAAAGGTGAATGAGTTTTTGAGTGAAAAATCTGCAGAATTGAATCTCAAGCGATCTCAAGTGAAAACGATACTCAGGGTTAGCGTACTGGTTAACAGCCCCCATTTAAGAGGCTCTCTACAAATCTTGAAACCTACTCTCCTATTCTCTCGATTCTTAATTCCCACTCTTCATTTCCACTGTCTCCGACCTTATTTTTCTGACATATTCTTCAACTTCATATTTCAAATCTATTCTTCATTCTAATTCTTAATCCCCACTTTTACCAGCCTCACTTTTAACCCCACTCTTCAAACCTTCACTCCGTACCAACACTCCAGCTCTTCCCTGTAACTACTTTTTAGATCTTTCTATAATCTTCCAATTATTATATTAATTCCTTATCCTCACGTCAATGCATAAACCTATTATAGAACCTATTATATAATCTTTACACTCTCACTCTATTATCCATTATCTTATTGTTACCCTCCCTTACCGCAAAACCCTTAACCTTATCCGTAATCCCCCATAACCTCTTATACTAACTAAGCCTTACTCACCTCTGACCCCACACAGAACATGGTGACCAACAAAGATTTGAAGGCAGCTCTCAGGAAAATGACCGATGAATGTACAAACGATGAGATAGACTGTTAGATGCAATCACTTCTCCTTATTCGTTATTTAATTCACTAGTTATTAATTCTTATTCTATCGGTCATTAACCCTTAGACTGTCTATCTAGTGATGACCTTTGGCTTGTCAGTCACTAAACTTTAGACTGACCTTTCGCTAAACTCTAGCCTATCAGTTACTAACAAGTATGTCACTTGGGGTTTAGTTCTAATGGAAATATTAAAAATGTATTGTAGTCCACTATTGACCTCTACTGACCCCTTACTGACACCTAATTGATCCTTTTTAATACATGCTATGTGTAATCTTATCAATTGATATCCCTGCATGCGTGTATGTATTCATATCAAATTGAGTTCTACAATCATTATCAGACGACATTGACTCTACCAATAACCTGAATGCTGCTATCAATCTGCCCCCTATGACCAGGTCACAGATTCGTGATTTCATCGGAAATAAAAATTTTGTTGGTCAATTTTTAAATAATAAATAAATTTCACTAAATTTAAGTAATTATTGGCGAGTTTTGCATTTTGAAAAATGATTACCACAATATTAATGTATGTGAAATTTATTTTCAGTTTTATTAAAATGAATTAAATATAAATTATTATCGATATTAAAATTAAACATTTGTTTTTATTCTTGAAATCTATTTACTCAAATATCAATATGTTTAAAGATATTCAGTAAAAATTCAACAGGCTTCATATATTCTATATATATATATATATATATATATATTATTTTTATTACTATTTTTTATATTATAAAAATATGATAAATAATTTGTTTGAAATATAATAAAAAATATAATTTAAAAATAATTTGTAGTCTGATGCTCCTTGGATTTTGTCTCCTTTAAAACGTAAGAGATGGAAGAGGCGAATAACTTTATCTATCGATGGGGAAGAAGTGGACCAACACATTTTGGACATTGATTTCTCAGACTCTGAAGGATCAGAGTATCAACCTACCGAACTCGTTAGGCCCATTGGGATGGGGTTTAGTGTATAGGTATAGGGTTTAGTGCATAATGTGGGGTTTAGTGTATAGGTATAAGGTTTAGCCTATACCTATAGGTGAATTGCACCTAATAACTCACCTACTTTCACTTTTACCCTCATACCCCCTAGACTTTCTGCAACTTATTTTCCTTACACTCTACATAAACCCCATTCCGTTTTTTATACACATATCACACCAATGTTCTCCCACAATCTACACTCCCTTTCCTCTTCTGTACACACTTTTACACTCCCTAATCCCCTCTACACACATCCTCTACACCTCTACATAATATCCGTCTCTACACACGTCCTCTACACCTCTACACAATATCCGTCCCTACATTCTTCCTATAAAACTATATGCCTCTCCATCTTCAGCCCCCATCCCACTACAGCCCCACTACAGCCCCTCCCATCCCATGCCATAACAGGATATATCTGAATCACTACTCGACACTCAGACTACTGTTCTTGTTCAACAATCTGATCATGATTTACTTCAAGAGCTTATAATTGAGGTTAATGTCTGGATTCACTGAATTACTCATCACTCTGTTACTAACAGCTCTGCAATACATGGATTACCTACTCATAATACACGCATTAACTGCTTCTGAATTCATGTTGTACTAATATATAAATACCTACTCATGAATACATGCACTATACAATCTTACAGATACTTCACCACAAAATCCGCTAATTCATCACCACAAAATCCGCTAATTCATCACCACCACCTTAGGGCTAAAAATATCAATTTATATAATAGATTTATATCCTACAAATTTAAAAAAGATAAACAAAAAATTGATAATATTTAATTTTTCACAACTTTTGTATTTTAATTGAATTATGATTTTTTTGGAATCAATTTTTTATTTGGTTATTATTGTTTTTTATTATACAAATTAGTTGTTTTAAGATATTATAAAACAATTTGTATTCATTTTTGGTACAAATATAAGTTTTTTAGAAAATAAAGTAAAACATAATTATTGATAATTTATTTCTAATATAACACTTATATATAAATATTCAAGTTATTTTTTGTAAAAAATATATTGATATATATTTATTTTTTATAATTTGATTTTTCACTATTAATTTTGAATAATATTTAATAAACTTTCTGCTATTTAGTAAATAGTATTTAAGCTGCCCCAATAATACACAAAAACATTTTTAAACTATGATTTTTTTTATATATACTAACCAATAGTTTATCCAGAGTTAGCAATTCTGTAAAAAGAATACATATTAATATACCACTACCACTCATCCTTAACCCTCGCTAACCTCTCCCCGACCACATTCTCCCTCATCACCACCTACAGGACAACACTATCGACATCGCATCACGTACAAGGTCAAAGGTGAACATGGATGACAAGAGTCTGCGTGAACTGGAAGATAATCTGAATACTGATTTCGAGGCATTGTTAGATGCCGATGACCTGAATTTCCTTGACTCCGTGCCCATGCAAACACCCGGAACCGAAGAAAGAGATGACCTGGATACCTCTTGGATTCATTTCCGTTTATTTAATTCTATTATTTCTATTAATTCTGCCCTGTGCTATTATTTATTTTTCGTCTAGCTAGTCGTACGTTATTTACTCACTGCGTTCTACCCAAACCACCCCCGATATCCTCTTGCCTACCCTAACAGCACCTCGTCTTCCCTAATGGTCACTCATAACCACCTCTAATATCCCTTCCCCTAACCTCTCATATCCACCCCTCGTGAACAATCTCTAATGATCCACAGTCGACCAGAATTTGCCCAACGATGATACAAACTTCGAAGATGATCCGGAATTCAATTTCGTTGCCGCTGAAGAGAAAGAAAAGAAAGAGAGGGTCGATAATGACGGAGAGTATGACAAGGAGTTTGTGTCTAGTTAGTAGCGGAGTTCCTGGCCGTAAAGCGTTTAAGTTTATGTCTAGGCACTTTTGTATAGTCGATTGTATAAGATCAATTCTATAAATATATTTTGGTATTGAATCGAAACACTTCAAGAGCTCTTTCCGAATTTCAAAATTTAATGTAATGTGCAAAATGCCAAAAATAAAATTGCTAATTTTTTTTTGTATATATGCTATTTTCGTATATATGCTATTTAGTATAATGCGAATGCAATTTTAGTATAATTATTATTTATATAATATTTAATTAACTAACTATTCTAATGTTTCGATTGCATTTAGACGTCTAGTCCAATCACAGTACCGTTCAACAATTGATATAAACAACAATTAACATAATCAATCATTAATATTAACAACAATTGACATAAATTCTTAAAATCAACTAATTTCAACTTTTTAAAATCAACTTTTTCTCATAAGCCACGCCCATCCTTTACCATGAGACACCTACAAGTCATGTCTACCCTGTTCCACAAGCCACTCCTACCTCAATACAGAAAGAGAGCTCATTTTGCTGACTGATGACATTTTCCATGCTTACGGTAATTTCGACGATTCCCGCAACATAACTATTCCACCATCAGCTGAAATGAGGAAGACTAGAGAGCCCGTGGTGTTAGTGGGGAGGTATGGGTTAGAGGCGGGGTTAGAGGCGGGGTTAGAGGCGGGGTTATAGGCGGGGTTATAGGCGGGGTTATAGGCGGGGTTAGAGGCGGGGTTAGAGGCGGGGTTAGAGGCGGGGTTAGAGGCGGGGTTATAGGCGGGGTTAGAGGCGGGGTTAGAGGTGGGGTTAGACGTGGGTGGCACTATGTCTGGAAATGTGTAGAGATGGAGGAGGATAGATATTCTCCTAAAATATTGATTATAGATTATTATCTCCTACTTATCCAACCTATACCTCACTATATCCTCCTCCTTCATCACCTCTCTCTCCACCTCTCTCTCCACCTCATTCACCCATCACCCCATCACCCCTTACTACCTCTCCTTAGAGAAGTTGACCCTGCTTCTATAGTTCTCAATGGATATGAGCTCGACCAACTACGTGTACAGATGCAAAAGGTGTGTGGGCATGTCTTTAATGTGTGGGCATGTCTTTAATGTGTGGGCATGTCTTTAATGTGTGGGCATATCTTTAATGTGTGGGCATGTCTTTAATGTGTGTGCATTTCTTTAATGTGTGGGCATGTCTTTAATGTGAGGGCATGTCTTTAATGTGTGTGCATGTCTTTAATGTGTAGGCATGTTTTTAATGTGTGAGTATGTCTTTAATGCTTGGGTATGTCTTTAATGTGTGGGTATGTCTTTAATGTGTGGGCATGTCTTTAATGTGAGGGCATGTCTTTAATGTGTGGGAATGTCTTTAATGTGAGGGCATGTCTTTAATGTGAGGGCATGTCTTTAATGTGTGGGAATGTCTTTAATGTGAGGGCATGTCTTTAATGTGAGGGCATGTCTTTAATGTGAGGGCATGTCTTTAATGTGTGGGAATGTCTTTAATGTGTGGGTATGTTTTATAGAGCCTAAAAATGTTTATAATGTTTTAAGTCATTTCTTTATTATATATATGCATGTCTTTAATGTGTCGAGACCTTTCTTTATTATATGCATGTCTTTAATGTGTCGAGACCTTTCTTTATTATGTATATGCATGTCTTTAATGTTTTAAGTAATTTCTTTATTATGTATATGCATGTCTTTAATGTGTCGAGACATTTCTTTATTATGTGAATGCAAGTCTTTAATGTTTTAAGTCATTTCTTTATTATGTATATGCATGTCTTTAATGTGTCGAGACCTTTCTTTATTATGTATATGCATGTCTTTAATGTGTCAAGACCTTTCTTTATTATGTATATGCATGTCTTTAATGTTTTAAGTAATTTCTTTATTATGTATATGCATGTCTTTAATGTGTCGAGACATTTCTTTATTATGTGAATGCAAGTCTTTAATGTTTTAAGTCATTTCTTTATTATATATATGCATGTCTTTAATGTGTCGAGACCTTTCTTTATTATGTATATGCATGTCTTTAATGTGTCGAGACCTTTCTTTATTATGTATATGCATGTCTTTAATGTTTTAAGTAATTTCTTTATTACGTATAGATATATTTGTAAAAGTTAATCTGACCTTTATCCCCTGACCCTCCTTGGCAGTACATTCAACTACTCGCCCAGAACTATGCACAAGTTATTCGGTACAAAGCTAACGAAGGTTCTCTGGAGTACATTCGTGAATCTCTGGTTTGTGTTGACTTTATACGACGTTCAATTCTCTTTCAAATCTAATATTTATCTTCAAAAAATATATTATCTTCGTGCATAAATATGTAATGCGGCTAGAAGTGATTTGATTGTTTTTTTAACTGTCCGGCAAACAGAGTGATATCATTATGACAAATAGATTGATGACCTCATTATAGCAAATATAGTGTTGACGTCATTAGATCTAATAATGTAATGACGTCGTTAGATCAAACAACGTAATAACGTCATTAAAGCAAACAAAGTGATGATGTCATTAGATCTAACAATGTAATGACGTCGTTAGATCAAACAACGTAATAACGTCATTAAAGCAAACAAAGTGATGATGTCATTAGATCTAACAATGTAATGACGTCGTTAGATCAAACAACGTAATAACGTCATTAAAGCAAACAAAGTGATGATGTCATTAGATCAAACAGAGTGATGATGTCAATATTATAAACTAAAAATAAATGTTACATATAATGTGATATAATATGATAATATAGTAAAATAAATACACTGCAATTGTTATTGAACAATGCATTTGAACTAAAATTGTGAAATGATCTCATGAGTTTGTATTCATTTGGTGAATTTGTCGCAAGAAATTAAACATATTTTTATTTAAATTTATGTTTAAACTTTTTATAAATTTTAAAGAAAATAATAATTTATTAGAAAGCATATTTATATAGTGACTATTTTTCTTCCTTGCCAGTTAACCATGACGTCCTTCGGAAATGAATTCTGTTGCAAGAACCCCGACACCGTGAGCTTCTTCCATCCTATCAATTTGTCTTCGGCTTGGGACTTTGTGAACACTCCGATTCCACTGGAAATCTATCATCAGGGTATGCCAGTTCCAGATAAACCACGTTAGTAAACAAACCTCCTTCTGCTCATTAAACCTAAACCTAAACTCATCCTTACTCAGCTATTAACTCAACTCACTCTAAACCCTACACTTTCCCCTAATCTCAACACAATAATCCAAAACACTATATTCCCCTAAACCATAAATTTTCCCTATTCCTCAATCTCCCCTAACCCTAATATGTAACTCCTCTCTAACCTTAACCCCTAACTCCTCTCTTAATGTTTACCTACAATTCCTCCATTAACACTAACCTCCAATTCCTCCCTTAACACTAACCTGCAACTCCTCCCTTAACACTAATCCCTAAACTTCAATTCCACCTACATCCAGTGTCTTCAAATGAATTGCTAGACTTTGAGCAAATGAAGGCTCTGATGAATGAGCCTTCTTTACTTTACACGAAACTACTTCCTCACTTCAGCCTCTGCATGAAGCCAAAGAGAATCGGATTTTGTATCGCCGAAAACTAGTTTGTGTTGACCTCGCTTTAACCTCTTGACCTTATTCCTATACACTCTTTCCTTGCCACTCTACCTTGACCTTCTTCCTTAAACCTATTCCTTGTTTTTGACCTTTTCCTATATTTGGACTTATAATTCCCCATTGACCTTTTTCTTCGACCTCTCCTCTAACCTCCTTTGACCAGTCTGCTGATGTCTGGCCTGAATCGCTACGGCCATCTAGCGAACTGTTATAATTACATCTCCCGCTACTTGCTTCCAATTCGCACGCCTAGACAACTTCAATATCGCCGTAAACTTATTGCAGGTCGCAATGTTAGTGATGTAATTCTCAGTTGCGCAATCAGTTACGTAATCAGTTACGTAATTATTGCCAATTAACGACCAGTTAATGCCGTAATCCATATTTTATATTGATAATTTGAATCAATATTTTGTCTAATCAAAATTATATTTCATATTTTCATTATACATTTTCATGATTCGCATTAAAAACAATAAACGACTTAACATGTAGTATTTTAAATTTTCAGCTTTGTAATATTCACTCACAACCCATTAACTTCAAATAACTAGAATTCCCTTCCCGTGACTTTCAATATCCTGAGATGCAAAATGTGTAAACAAATAGAAAATTGAAATTAAACTTTTTTATTTTAAAATTAAATTAACGTTAAATAAAATCTGTGGCATTCTCAAATGATTCCCATCGTAACAATAGGTGACCAGTAAGGTCTCCGATCGCTACGTGAAGTACTACTACACATTGCTGTCGCCTTCCGAACAATATAAACTGCTGCCTACGATTCAGCGACCCCCCTGGTGGAGGCAATATGTGAAAATATGCAAATTTCTGCGTAGCAACCGTCAAGTTATACTGCCACCTGATCAAGGGTTCGTTCACACCTCTATTAGTGTCTGTGGGTTTGTTCACACCTCTATTAGTGTCTGTGGGTTTGTTCACACCTCTATTAGTGTCTGTGTGTTTATTCACACCTCTATTATTGTCTGTGGGTTTGTTCACACCTCTATTAGTGTCTGTGGGTTTGTTTACACCTCTATTAGTGTCTGTGGGTTTGTTCACACCTCTATTAGTGTATGTGGGTTCGTTCACACCTCTATTAGTGTCTGTGGGTTTGTTCACACCTCTATTAGTGTATGTGGGTTTGTTCACACCTCTATTAGTGTCTATGGGTTTGTTCACACCTCTATTAGTGTCTGTGGGTTTGTTCACACCTCTATTAGTGTCTGTGGGTTTGTTCACACCTCTATTAGTGTCTGTGGGTTTGTTCACACCTCTATTAGTGTCTGTGGGTTTGTTCACACCTCTATTAGTGTCTGTGGGTTTGTTCACACCTCTATTAGTGTCTGTGGGTTTGTTCACACCTCTATTAGTGTCTGTGGGTTTGTTCACACCTCTATTAGTGTCTGTGGGTTTATTCACACTTCTATTAGTGTCTGTGGGTTTGTTCACACTTCTATTAGTGTCTGTGGGTTTGTTCACACCTCTATTAGTGTCTGTGGGTTTGTTCACACCTCTATTAGTGTCTGTGGGTTTGTTCACACTTCTATTAGTGTCTGTGGGTTTGTTCACACCTCTATTAGTGTCTGTGGGTTTATTCACACCTCTATTATTGTCTGTGGGTTTGTTCACACCTCTATTAGTGTCTGTGGGTTTGTTCACACCTCCATTAGTGTCTGTGGGTTTGTTCACACCTCTATTAGTGTATGTGGGTTTGTTCACACCTCTATTAGTGTCTGTGGGTTTATTCACACTTCTATTAGTGTCTGTGGGTTTGTTCACACTTCTATTAGTGTCTGTGGGTTTGTTCACACCTCTATTAGTGTCTGTGGGTTTGTTCACACCTCTATTAGTGTCTGTGGGTTTGTTCACACCTCTATTAGTGTATGTGGGTTTGTTCACACCTCTATTAGTGTCTGTGGGTTTGTTCACACCTCTATTAGTGTCTGTGGGTTCGTTCAAACTTCTGTTAGGTCGTCCACGCCTCTGTTTTTGTTGATGGTCTAGTTTTCAAATAAATGACTGTTAAAACTAAATATCCAATGTGTTTAATTGATGAGTCAGACTATATCCATTGTTTGGTTGCTCGTTTGAGAGCTACCAAACAGTGGTAGGTTCATTTGGTTCAATATGATGTTCGATGACATTAATACCCAATCTCACCATGTTGTATATTTTTCTGTTCTCTTTCCACACATCATTTGTGTGTTTATATTTATCCCACTATATTTAAATAAGAATCGTCAAGCTACGATTTCTTTATCAATTGAATAGCTCTTTTAATATAATAGTATAGCCATTGAATCTTCAACTCACCTTCGTCTTGCCTCGTTGACAGGTATATGAGTAACTACAAGAAATTGGCTCCCAAACCGACAGACTACAGCGAACCGGTCGAAAGTACACCTCCTACCAAAATAGCCAAGAAAATCACGAAGCCACCTTATTTCGCCATCGCTCCGTCTCAGCGAAAACGCACCCCGGTTGATACGAAACCGATAGTGCTGCCCCCTATGAAGAAAACGATTGCGAAATCGCGAACTGCAAAGAAATTTTTGGTTAAAAGGAAAAAATCACCAGTAAAAAAGTGCAAATCTATGGGTAAAAAAAAAAAGGCTATCGATAAAACTGCAGCAAGTCGTAATACGATGAACAAAGATAAACCCCGACCTCTGCTTACACCAAAGATACGGCGTTCTTGTCGCAAGCGTAAAGCAAAGGTCACCGATGTTAACGCTTCCTCCGCTCAAGCCTCGCGGAACTTGGGAGAGAAGACGAAACACAATGCAAACAACGAAATAAATGAAAATTCGTCGAATACGACGGTTCAGAGTGATATGGCTAGTGTCACTACCTCCACAACCAGTTCCACAACCAGCTCCACAACCAGCTCCACAACCAGCACCACAACCAGCTCCACAACCAGCACCACAACAAGCTCCACAAACACCACCACAACAAGCACCACCACCTCATCCAATATTACTAACATGGAGATAGGCAAGTTAAACAATGGCATATTTCGCCACATTCTTCCCAAACCTCACCAACTTGAGCCTATAAACCAAACCATCGCCATTCCGCTTTGCAAAGCGCAACGCGGCAGACCTCCCAAGAAAACGCAGATGACGTCCATTTCAACAACGACTGCAGAAACTCCTGCCTCGACAGCTCTATGCGCATCCGAAGATAGCGTTTCTGTAACGAAGGACGTTGGCTCCGATGTAGCTACAAGTGAAAACATTGCGCCCCGGACATTGCCAACTCGTTACGAAGTTCATCACCCCGAAGAGTTGAAATTCGCCATGAAACCGCATTACAACGACAGGTCGGAATAACATTCACCCTCGATCGCAGACTTTTCCTTTACGATGAGTCATTTCGTTTACCAACTCTACATTCTAACCTACCCCTCTTCCATCCCAACAAACTCGAACAGCAATACTGACTCCATCCGTAATACCAATCATTATTTCCTGCAGATACGAAGAAGATGAGAATTTGAGTGTAAATGAGCAAGATACGAAGGTAAGTAATCAGCAAATATGTTATAAATATGTTATAAATATGTTATAAATATGGTTATAAATATGTTATAAATATGTTATAAATATGTTATAAATATGTTATAAATATGTTATAAATATGTTATAAATATGTTATAAATATGTTATAAATATGTTATAAATATGGTTATAAATATGTTATAAATATGTTATAAATATGTTATAAATATGTTATAAATATGTTATAAATATGGTTATAAATATGTTATAAATATGTTATAAATATGTTAATAAATATGTTATAAATATGTTATAAATATGTTATAAATATGTTATAAATATGTTATAAATATGTTATAAATATGTTATAAATATGTTATAAATATGTTATAAATATATTATAAATATGTTATAAATATGTTATAAATATGTTATAAATATGTTATAAATATGTTATAAATATGCTATAAATATGGTTATAAATATGTTATAAATATGTTATAAATATGTTATAAATATGTTATAAATATGTTATAAATATGTTATAAATATGTTATAAATATGTTATAAAGATGTTATAAATATGTTATAAATATGGTTATAAATATGTTATAAATATGTTATAAATATGTTATAAATATGGTTATAAATATGGTTATAAAGATATATTTACATATGACTCTGTCTATATACACACACACACACACACACACACACACACACACACACACACACACACACACACACACACACACACACACACACACACACACACACACACACACACACACACACACACACACACACACACACACACACACACACACACACACACACACACACACACACACACACACACACACACACACACACACACACACACACACACACACACACACACACACACACACACACACACACACATATGTATACAGTTAATAAAACCGTCCCTACACATAATTGAACTTCTTTTCTCAAGTTGCCCTCCTATATTCAGAAGCAGACTGAGTTCATCTCAAGCGACCTCTTATCTTCCGACGATTCGCAGGGAAAATTCTCCTCCGTTGATTATCTCCTCAATGAACTGGTAGGCAAAGAAACCTCGATGGACTATAAATACTATTCGATTGGCAGCGAGAGTTACTATGAATCTATCGAGGAAGATAGTGAGAGAGGAAGTGAGAGAGGAAGTGAGAGAGGAAGTGAGAGAGGTATTGAGAGAGGAAGTGAGAGAGGAAGTGAGAGAGGTATTGAGAGAGGAAGTGAGAGAGGAAGTGAGAGAGGAAGTGAGAGAGGTAGTGAGAGAGGAAGTGAGAGAGGTATTGAGATAAACAGTGAAGAATACAGTCTAGGCGATAGCGTGGGAGACAGCGAAGGAGGGAGCAGTAAGATTGGCAGTGAGATAATCTGCGAAATAGAAAGTGAGGTGGACAGTGAGGTAGACAGTGAGGGAGCCAGTGAGAGAACTAGTAGAAGAGACAATCGGAATGGCAATAAGAAAGATAGTGAAAGAGGCAATGAAAGAGGCAATGAAAGAGGCAATGAAAGAGGCAATGAGTCGATTGGTAGCGATCGCTTGATGGCATCTCGGCCTTTCGCTTGCGTTGCCAATGTTCGCAGTGATAGCCCTGTTGTCTACAATGGATACGGTGTGGCTTCCCCTAGTGGCGATCATTTCGTTCTCAACTCTCCCGACGCCGTTCGACGCATTATTCCCATCCAAGAAAGTGAGATTATAGTCGGCGGAAACTGCGATGAAATAGCTCGTGAACATAGATATGCTGAAAACAAAAGTGGAGAAGATGGGAATTGTGAACGCAGAGCTGGTAAACGTATAAATTACGATGATAGACTTAATGAAGATAGTAGTGGTGTAGGTGTTAATGATGCTAGTGAGAGCCAAAGAGCCAAAGAATCAATTTGTCACATCAAATTTGACCAGATAGCATCAAAACAGCCTTCCTCGGACTGCATTCCGATTACAAATGAAATACCTTATTCGGATGGTGGCGCCGGCATTTTCATGAGCCAATCGCCGACGATAAATGTACTTCGGCCCAGTTTATTTGATTCCGTCGCAGCAAATAGTCCTGTTTTCCTGCAGCCATCGACGAACCGCCAGACCGAATCTTCCCATTCTGAATCTCATTCCGAACCCCACTTTGAATCTCATTCCGAACCCTACTGCGAGCCCTATTCTGACCGCGATCGAGCTCTTGTAGGTTCCGGGGACTTCGAAGGGTCGGCGTCACCGAAACACCGTCTTCAAGAGCTCCTCGCCATCCAACAGTTGTTACCTTTTAGATGCGAGAATTTCAGTGGATCATCTACCCCTCGTCAGTCGTTGCAGCCTTCGATGCATTCGCCGAATAGCGATCAAATCCCTTCTTCCAACCCCGGCGCCACCACCACCGCTACGGCTTCCTCCTACGCCGATGCACCTCCCTTCTCTACGCCCCCATACTCCACGCCCCCTTTCTCGACGCCTACCCCCGCCGCGCTCTCGTCGCCTCTATTCCCCGACGAAATTGTCGGCAATTGCTCGCCGTCGACAAATAACGCCGTCGCTATAGAATACCGGTCTTCGCGCGGACGCTACAACACCAAGACTGGTCCCGACAACCCGGTGATTGTGAAAACAATAGCCGGACCCTTGGGCGAATTTCCCGGCGAAGTTAAAAATCTCGCCTGCCGACGAGTGTCGTCCTCCTCCCACTCTGTTTCCGCATCCGCCTGCCTCAAGAGCAATAGAGGCAAGAAGAACATCGTTCTCCTCGAGTTGCTGTGCCATGTTTACCGTTCGCACTCCGCCAATATGGTTAGTCCGGAGTTATGTGTACAAGCGATTAGCTTGCGATTAGCTTGCGATTAGCTTGCGATTAGCTTGCGATTAGCTTGCGATTAGCTTGCGATTAGCTTGCGATTAGCTTGCGATTAGCTTGCGATTAGCTTGCGATTAGCTTGCGATTAGCTTGCGATTAGCTTGCGATTAGCTTGCGATTAGCTTGCGATTAGCTTGCGTTTAGCTTGCGATTAGCTTGCGATTAGCTTGCGATTAGCTTGCGATTAGCTTGCGATTAGCTTGCGATTAGCTTGCGATTAGCTTGCGATTAGCTTGCGATTAGCTTGCGATTAGCTTGCGATTAGCTTGCGATTAGCTTGCGATTAGCTTGCGATTAGCTTGCGATTAGCTTGCGATTAGCTTGCGATTAGCTTGCGATTAGCTTGCGATTAGCTTGCGATTAGCTTGCGATTAGCTTGCGATTAGCTTGCGATTAGCTTGCGATTAGCTTGCGATTAGCTTGCGATTAGCTTGCGATTAGCTTGCTATTAGCTTGCGATTAGCTTGCGATTAGCTTGCGATTAGCTTGCGATTAGCTTGCGATTAGCTTGCGATTAGCTTGCGATTAGCTTGCGATTAGCTTGCGATTAGCTTGCGATTAGCTTGCGATTAGCTTGCGATTAGCTTGCGATTAGCTTGCGATTAGCTTGCGATTAGCTTGCGATTAGCTTGCGATTAGCTTGCGATTAGCTTGCGATTAGCTTGCGATTAGCTTGCGATTAGCTTGCGATTAGCTTGCGATTAGCTTGCGATTAGCTTGCGATTAGCTTGCGATTAGCTTGCGATTAGCTTGCGATTAGCTTGCGATTAGCTTGCGATTAGCTTGCGATTAGCTTGCGATTAGCTTGCGATTAGCTTGCGATTAGCTTGCGATTAGCTTGCGATTAGCTTGCGATTAGCTTGCGATTAGCTTGCGATTAGCTTGCGATTAGCTTGCGATTAGCTTGCGATTAGCTTGCGATTAGCTTGCGATTAGCTTGCGATTAGCTTGCGATTAGCTTGCGATTAGCTTGCGATTAGCTTGCGATTAGCTTGCGATTAGCTTGCGATTAGCTTGCGATTAGCTTGCGATTAGCTTGCGATTAGCTTGCGATTAGCTTGCGATTAGCTTGCGATTAGCTTGCGATTAGCTTGCGATTAGCTTGCGATTAGCTTGCGATTAGCTTGCGATTAGCTTGCGATTAGCTTGCGATTAGCTTGCGATTAGCTTGCGATTAGCTTGCGATTAGCTTGCGATTAGCTTGCGATTAGCTTGCGATTAGCTTGCGATTAGCTTGCGATTAGCTTGCGATTAGCTTGCGATTAGCTTGCGATTAGCTTGCGATTAGCTTGCGATTAGCTTGCGATTAGCTTGCGATTAGCTTGCGATTAGCTTGCGATTAGCTTGCGATTAGCTTGCGATTAGCTTGCGATTAGCTTGCGATTAGCTTGCGATGCCTAGTTACGTATTGGGTTCCCAATGCCGTCCAATACAGATTTACCATTACCACCTCCCCCACTATTAATTTCATTTAACTTATTTATATATAACTGAAATTCAGATACATTGAAAACATCTCATCTTCTTTATTCTAGAGTTCCGAAATTGACACAATCTTTGTGCAAACTTTCAACAAACTCTCTAAAGAGCTCCTGGAAAATAAGGTCTATAACTCAATGTTAGGGTGTTTGCAGGCATATCATGAAAATCATTGCATCAAAACGGTTCAAAGCACATCTTATAATCATTATGTTATAACTATTATTATAACTAACGTAACTAACATTTTATTGCAATCATTTGTAATGTTGTAACTCCGAAAAGAAGTTTTTATATTGATCTATTTCTATTGTAATTAAATAATCTTTTATCCAACCATTTTTATTGCAGCTCTATTTCGGCATGAAAGAAATCATTGACAACAAATTTATCATGAATTATTTTACAATTTTTCTTTCACCGGAACATGTTTGCATAAAAATTAATTTATTAATTTATTTATTTCTAAAGAATTATATTGCAAAAACTCTAATTATTTCAAGGATTAATAATTATTTATATGTATTCCCAGGCTAAGGATTTCGGTTGCTATGCAGAATATCTAGAATTCGAAAAGATTCCTCAAATGCTGAAAAAACTTGCGGTTTTTACCAATTTTCTAAGTGAACAAAAACCTATACAATTTACACATAATACTAAATTTGATTTACTAATGAAAACTGTTTCACATAGGAACATGTGCATAAACATTCGCAGATTTTCTCGAAACTTGTGAAAGCATTGGTTCTCTACACACAGGTTCGTCATGGCAACAGTTAATATGTCGACCATTACAGTTTCTAACCTCGATAACCTCTACTCTGTTAACCGACTAACACTGACTCCTAGAACTCGTATCCGATAATCTTTACAAAACCAATCTTACCTTCAATCGACACCAACTCGTAATTACGCTAGCATCTTACTTTCTCCTTTTCAACTAACTTTCAAACCTCATCTCATGATGTCTTACTTAAGATGGCAATCTCCTACTCCTCTAACCATTATCTACGACTCTTGCGCAGATGGAGATGAATAAAGTGTCGGGTTCCATGCGCCAGTTGAAGGACACCATTCGGCATCTCCTGAAGTCGAATCCTCCGTTGCTCGAGGAACTGATGTGGTTCTTTTTCGATGAAACTCCTCCAGCTTCGTAAGTGAATATGTTAAATGATTATAAACTAAGCTGAAAATTACTAATTTATACTTTTGAATTTACTAATTTGCACTTGCAATATAATTATGTTGACAGAAGATAACAAATAAATCATTTTCAGTATTTTGACTGATTTCGAACAAGTGGATATGAGCGATAAATTGAGGATTTATTCCGATATCGAGGAAGTTAGTTTCCATATTATATAATTATTTTCGTATATATAATAAGTAATTTAATATGTGAACATATTTCTTCAAAACTCTTATATAAATACTCTTTTTGTAAAACAATATAGTTTATTATTCACAATGGTAAAATCAGGGTATATTTATGTATATGGAATTTCATTTATTTATATTAATTGTGCATATTCAGGTGGAACTCATGGATACTGAATTTATGGTGAAAGGGGGAGCATTGAGCGCATATAAAAATAAGTTTAAATCTAAAAAGTCTTTCAAGGTTATTTTATCCACGTTATTTAGTAGTTTTTTCTACTTTCCCTTCGGCTATTACTACCTTACAGTGTCTATCCGCATTATTCCCCCGACTCATCACCTTGTTAACTCCCTCTCCCCCTCCTCCAGGGTCGACGCACTACCGATTGCCTTCGACTCGTTGAGACTGACAGCGTTCCCAGTTCGATTTGCCTTGACCACTACAAATCGAAAATGCCCGTTACCGCCGATCTCAACACTTCCACCTCCTCGACTTCTCATTGTGTTTCGTCAACTTCCAAGAGTGCCTCGAGAGTCTCATTTCAGCCTTTTAACTTAGCCGACAACCGCATTGAAACTGAAGACGACGATGACGACTCATTGTCTAATTCATCCACTTCCTGCTCCACTTCCTCAACCAACGATGACTCCTCTTCTTCCGACTCCGACTCCAATTCTAACTCAAGTTGCTCCTCTACCAACTCATCCTCTTCGTCGGAGAGTGAATTGGACGAACCAACTGCGAAACGACGACGTCGAATGTCCGATGAACCAAATGCTCGTGATCTGTTGGCGCCCGTAGAAGAAGTAGTCCTCGAAGACGTTGCCGTAGGGGAGCTGGCGACCGGCTTCGCGGTGATATCGTCCGACGGAGTCGCGCCAGTCGTAAAGAAGACTCTCTGGTCTACGGCTTCAACATCCCGCGAAGCCCTGCATCTCTGCGACGTGCAGAATTTGTTGCTGCCCAGCGCTTATCGAGATCCGGCGGCGGAATTTGCCTACCCGTGCGGCAAGTTCCCTAGGAAATCTTCGAAATGCTACACAAAGTTAATTCCCCGCCATGCCATAGATACGGATTTGTCAATAGATATAAGATAAAGACACTTAAAAACGCGTGCCATAGATTGTAAAGAAATAATTCTTTGAATCATATTGCTCAACCTTCTTAATCCATGCTTCAGATGGTTTATTGTCATTCTTTGTTTGTAAATTATTCTTAGAAACCAAGAAAATAATATAAATTAAAATCCCCGAATGATTTATTAGATACAGTACATTTATAATGTTTATTAATATATACTTTGATATTATTATAAAAATTAAATAGGTTATAATTTTATTAAAATATTTTAAATCTATTTTTAAAATAATAATTTCTAAATTAGTAATTCCTGTAAAATTGTATTCAATGTGTATTCACTTCAGTTTGTTTCGCATACACTTTGTGTAATGCAAACCCATACCCATATGCATACCCATTGTCACAGTTTAATCAACGTATCTTTCAAATCTTTAAATACCATAATTCTGTCACGCAATTGTTATTTCAATTCTGATCCCACAGTATTACCTTAACTTCCTAATAGTGGATTCAATTCAACTTCAACTCGGGTGACTAGTAAAACCTCAACTTTTCACAGATTTCTGGTGATTCCACAACTTTGAGTAAAGTGTCATATGTTTACACATCTAATTATAAACTAAAAAGTATTTTATATTTAAAATTTTAGTTTTTTTTTTTCGGCATATCAAATAAGGCTTGTTTAACTGGAATTTTTGTAAAACATCAAACCTATGTATATGGGGTATATACAAACCCAAACCCAAACATCAAAATCGTTATATTATTAAAAATATTGTATTAAAATATATTTCATTTATTGTTCAATCTTAGAATTTTTTTTCTAAAACGATAATTATTTTTAAAAATGCAAATAAGTTATCCTAGATGTTCATAATGTGTTCATGATGTGGACAGGTTTCGATGATGAGTTAAGATGTAATCTAGTCACCCAAATTGCGGTTGAATCTAATTTGGTGCGAATAGATTATCAAATGATCACGCACTACTTACACGACAGACCCGAAGATACGGTGATCATGGAGATGATTGAAAACGAGGGCTACAATTTCACCGTAATTAGGAAAATCGCGAACACCATCAATAGATCTTTACAATGCGTTTGTATTTAATTCTAGTATACAGTTAATGTTTAATTATTACATTAGTTAGTTATTGGGGTAGAAAATAAAGTTTTGCAAATATAATATCTATTTACATATCTATTTTATGAGCAACCCTTTAATTCGTGATTCTCAGAATATAATTGAATACTTCTTTAAGTGAGTTCTCAAAACAATATGCAAATCAATATAGTCATTATATTTCATTTCATTCACGCGCAACAAATTCAATGGCCGGTATTTACTGTGCCAAGATCTTATGAAATGTTCGTCAACTTTAACAACCTTTGACCTCTTAATTCACTAATCCGTTTCTACTTTGTAGGTTACTGATCGCTACGATAAATTGTTCGTTTTATATGCCGCGTATATGTTGAAATTCAAGTCACAAATAGAATCCGATGAAGCAGAAGTAGATTCAGCGGAGAAGGAATACGAAAGTGAGTCAACCGAGAAAAGTCACACGAATGATATTGAGATAGACTAGGATTTAATTTAAGAATCACAAGAAATTACGAATACTGCGTTTATTGAGGAAAACAATGATATTCAAATTCTAGAGATTAATGAAATACAAAATGAACAATGTGAAGAAGGGCTGAAGAAGATATGCTAAGCGATGAGACAATGAAGCCATTGAAATCGAGAATTATGAAGATAATATTAGTTGAGATTTTAAGAAAACAGCAATTTTCAGTCTAGTGATGAACCGTTCATGATTATTACCATTATAAGTCTTATTATTACACTTCATATTATTACAAATGATTATAATAAATAACATGTTTCAAATAATTTTATTAATTTACATTATTATTAAGATTCTCATATAATGTAATATATACAAATTTATATTTTAAATATCTTAGTAAAATGTCATCATATTTAAATTGTCTAAGAGCCATGGTCTATAATAAATATATTCATTTCCTATTAGTAATTATAATAATTATATATACTGATACTAATACCACTTTCAATAACTTATCTATGGCTTTACATACCATTCTAACAATTGAATTAATAATAATGTCCAAGATTACAAATGGTAATGTCGTGAATTAAAAATATGAGAATTTCTATTTAATATACATAATATTTTTATGAATGATATTTTACATTGCAATAATACATAAATTATTATATTTATTCAATTTATTAAATAATTATACTCACTAATATGTAAATTAAAAGATTAAACTGTGATATTAATATTTTGTAACTATATTGTAGTATGGATAGGCAGTAATTATGTATAGAATATAGTTATACCTTCTATCCTAATTATAAAGTTACCTTTATAATATGTAGAATATATCTAATCATTATTACATTTAACTACAAATCAGCTACTCATATATCACATGCAATATATATTATAATTGAAATATTTCCAGTAATGAATATTTGTTTCCGAATGTGATATGATATATTATTGAGGTGCATCTGAAATCGCGATTATATCAATTGAGTATATATTGGTAATATTCCGTAATTAAAATTTAAGCATTTTTATTATAATAAATAATTGTACATCGGCGGTATCTCTATATGGTGAATTCCAGGTCAAGAGGTCAACGGTGAAGCTGGTCTCCAGTGGTCTAAATCGACAACTTCGAGTATAGCCTGCTTTCTTCTCGTTCGTTTTTCTTTGCTTGAATAGGGTTCGCTGTGGAATGTACAACCATTAGCATTGAATATAGTGTGGGTACTACAATGTAGGTTCGCAATTGCTCAGAATATCTGCACATGACAAATTCTATACGTATATAATATATGTATATAAACTATGATATACATTAATAACAACTCTAAGTGGTTGTATTATGTTGTTGTTTCTTGTACATATTATTAATACTACTAATTAAATAAATTGTTTTATCCGAAAATAATTAGTAGAATGTATATCTGCCTAGTGACTTAGGTACTAAACTGTATGGTACAGATTATTGAATTACATAGTAGCATGTATCATGTAATGTATTATACATTCAACCTGGAATTTACAAGAGAAAATGCAATGAGTAATTTATAAATCCGAACACTATTTATAGAAATCATTCAACCGCTAATATATGTAGATATATATTTGTGTCATATTACTATGTTTTTATTTTTCCAGTATATATTTTATATATATTAGGATAGAGTATATGACTGTTGAATCTCTTAATCATAATACATAACCATTTTATTATGGACTCTTCGAATGGTACGGTGAACTCTTCTTTATGCTTGGGACACCCACTAGAAAATTAGAAGGTCGATCTATTAAAAACTAGTCATGTTAAAATGTTCTATATTCCACTATATAATATGTAAATTAATTTAATTAAATATTAAACCTAAACCAATTTAAAAAGCTAAATTTACAATATTAATCTCTTAGATTAATTATATTACTAGGGACTTCGGAATTTATAATACCCAGGGAATCAGTTTCCTTAAATCTCTAACTAAAAATAGTTTACGTATATTTTAAATTAATCGATATAATCATATATCCAATTACTTTGTGAAGGTTTCTGGCAGTATTATCTATCATTGAATAGTATCATAGCGTGTAACACGCGTAGACTTCAGAAAAACATTAACCCAAAGTTTACCAGCGGAATTGCTGGTCCGAGTTTATAAAAGTCTTTGGAGCACTGAGGCACTCGGTAGTCTTTGTCACCGAGTGATGCGTAGTCGTAACCGCCCCTCTTGTCCTTTACTGAGTTACATAATGTCGCACGTTAAATGTTATGACGCGAGAAATGGTGCATGTAATATCTATAGGAATAATTACAGTTTAAGATTCGATGCGTTTTATAAACTGCAATAGTGAAAACTATTATAATCGTATCGTATACGATACAATTACAACGATATATCGTATCGTATCGTATCGTATCGTATCGTATCGTATCGTATCGTATCGTATCGTATCGTATCGTATCGTATCGTATCGTATCGTATCGTATCGTGTCGTGTCGTATCGTATCGTATCGTATCGTATCGTATCGTATCGTATCGTATCGTATCGTATCGTATCGTATCGTATCGTATCGTATCGTATCGTATCGTATCGTAAAATATCGTATGCATTCGATGTAGTACTTGCATCGCATAAAAGGATATTTGATGAAATGAAATTTATAATTTCAAAAGATAACAGGATATCCCTTCGTAGTCGTTCGTTATTAAGATATATATTCTAGTTTTAAATAATGCCTGTAAATTAATTTTATATATTATTTTTATATCACTTCTAAATATTATTTCAAGATAAATTTGTTTAGCTCTGCCATAGATTTTAACTAATGTCCTCCTGCTAGGCAATCAACGCATTATTCATAATGCCACCGAATAAGTAAATAAATTCAGTTTAGTTACATAATATGCAGTAGCAATTGATGATGTATAAACTCCAAGGTAAAATGACTTATTAGATTGGAATAGGTTAAACAACCCTTTCTAGAACAGCCCAGGATCGATGTGTCGGTGACCTGTTCGCTAATTCCGGACAGAGTGGCCAAATGAACACCTCGAAAGTGGTGTTTACGGCCGCCCAGTTGTTCTCCAGATGCCTGGTATTCGTTGCGAGTCTGCGAGAGGTTCGCCTGTATTAACGGTCCGCCGCTAGTATCTGTGGACGAGGTTGAATGGGTGGAGTTATGTAACATAGGCGATTGACATAATAGCGTATGTAACTTAATACTACTGAACGCTTAATATGGATGTACTTAGTCATATATGAATATTAAACGCCAATCAATACCCATGCAACTAATTATTATAAGGTATATAACAATTAGTTTTTGGTTATATATTAAAAGTGATCATTTTTATGTTAGAACAATGTCATATATTTTTTATTTCAAATTAAATATCTGTTTACTTTTGATAACGTACCATAAGCATAAGTTCTTAGAGGTTTCCATTGGTCGGGCCAACATAAATGACTGGCATCCGTAATTCTTGGAGATTTTAAACATCGCTTTCGACTCCTCTGATACGAGTCGCGACTGTGTGTTTCGCGGGGATGGTTATCAAACCAACTCTACTTTCCATCCTAACTATCACTACTACTTTAGTGGGATTTACTGAGTTACTTGCACGCGTGGCTCACGGTGAATACGTTATGGATCAGTTCAATAGATAATATGCGATAAAATATAATATAATATATAATTGAATATATCGAGAAATAAGAACTCTAAATGTTTCTAAAATATTGTGGTATACACTGGAAACAATTAGAATTGATTCAACAAGTTATTAAAAGTCAGTCACGTTACACCAACTGTAGAATATATATTAATATTAATCATTTATTTTATGTACTACATATATCATAACCCGCATTCTACTAATCATAGGTATACATTATATGCATATATGTATATAGTTGAATTAAATATTTTTATATATTATCAAAAATAATCTTAGAAAAAATGTATAGTTAATATAATTATTCTTTAAATTACATAATAAAAAATATACACCATCGACATATAAACCATATATTCTCTAATTATCACAAACTTAAGTTGCATTACTAAACAAATACATAACCTCACTGAGATATTGTAGTTTATGAAGTGAAGAAGTAGATGCTAATTCGATAGGTTTAGTTATATATATATTGTATAGGTAATAAACGGAATCGGGGCAAAGAGTAATGAACTCCAATAGTAGCTGTTGGATACAACAGAGTAATATTACCAACTCTCGAATAGGCTCTCCTTCAAAAAGCACACGAGTATATTCTTTTGGAGTTGTCGAAGAAACACCTAATCCAGGTACGTTGCAGATATCTGTAAAGTTTATGTGTGTGTGTGTGTGTATGTGTGTGTGTGTTGGTGTGTGTGTGAATTTGTGTGCGTGTGTGTATGTGTGTGTGTGGGTGTGTGTGTGTGTGTGTGTGTGTGTGTGTGTGGGTGTGTGTGTGTGTGTGTATGTGTGTGTGTGTTGGTGTATGTGTGCATTTGTGTGCGTGTGTGTGGTGTGTTGGTGTGTGTGTGAATTTGTATGCGTGTGTGTGTGTGTATGTGTGTGTGTGTATGTGTGTGTGTGTATGTGTTTGTGTGTGTGTAAATGTGTATATACATGTGCATGTATGAGTATGCATGTTGATTCATTGTCTAGTTAATAAAGATATTGTTAATTACTTGTTGAAAGTGTTAGTAGAGGTTTGATGATATGATAGCCTGTAGATATTATATAACCAACTTTATTATAATCAATATAATTAAAGTTAAAGGATTTACTAAACTACCAGAAATACGTGTGTTTACGTTACTATATGTAACCTTACCTGTCTTGGTAACAATTAGATTTTTTAAAGACATGACGAGGATGGACGATAGCTTCATATCTTTTATAATGACTAAGCTTATATAATAGCTTCATTATAAATACACATAGAAAGTATCGAAACATCACTTCTATATGATAACCTCATTATGATTATGACGAATACACCAAGCTTGAAGATTACGATCTTATTTACTGACAAACAAAATGATCATTTATCAAACGGATTGGTAATTCAAATAGCATTTGTCATCGCAAACAGATGCTTAGCAGCCAGTGTACGGATTACGTGTCGTATTATGGCATGGGCATTGTCCAGCGCATAGAAATATACCATAGGTATGTACATAGTATTTACCATAGTTCAAATCACCGTTATTCGCTATGGACTTTATAGTCCATAAGGTATATTACCTTATAAAATACAACCGTATACTTAAATATAGATGTTGTGCATAGTAAATTCTATTTAGTAAATTATAGACTTTATACTGGCAGAGGTCCTGTGCAAGTTAACTACCTATAATTATATATAGAATACACTGTACATTGTACAAGTGTACAGTGTACAGTGTACAATGTACACTGTACATTGTACAGTGTACAATGTACAGTGTACAGTTTACAGTGTACACTGTACATTGTATACTGTGTAGAGAACAGTTTATAGTATAATCCGTGCATAGTATTGTTAGTTAGACATTGTATGATGCATGTATAAAATATTCGGTGACTAACTAATCGAGTTTATTATAATCAAATTCCGAATATTACTTAAAGGGTTAAGAATCATTCAATTATATCATCATATTAAATTATATAACTTTACCTTGACCAGTACATTCCATTGCCGGCAAAGCTCTCGATAAGTAGTGAGGCACGTTAGGCAGTGCCCCATTTCGCCAGTATCGTTAGTTCTGGTCGTCAGGGAGGTGAAAACAAACAAGTGTGGGCGTGGCAGATTTTATGGATGGGCGTGGTTATCGGAGAGCCCTAATCTACTTCTCGTCTCCTCTTTAGCGTATACATTCAAACGCCAATACGTATTACGTATTACTTATTACAATTCGCATACGTATTACTATCTTCACTATACAGTGTACATATAAATACCATATACAATATACACAGTATATTGTACAAATCTGAATCTAATATAGTTTGAAAGTTTGAAACATTCTGTATCGATCCATTTCTTGATTTCCACCCATAAATATTACTTGATCAGCATTAACAATTAATTTGCAACTATTGTATTCTGTATCATTGAATTTGTATACGTTTATTAATACAATACAGAATAGAAAATACCTACTTCTTACTAGAGTATAACTGCATTTTTTCTGAGTTCCTCGTGGGATATTTAAAATATTCTTAAATATTATATTTTAAATATCAAATATAGCTTTAATCTTATCGATGTATAACAGTTGTATAAGGGTGGTGTCTAGTATATGGTTATATTCATGATAGGGTGCAATACAAATGAATATCATCATTTTATTAATTAGTATTAGATTTTCTTTAATTAGGTTGCCATAAATGGGCAGATATTAAATACGACATTAAACCATTATTAGTAGGGTTATGTTCATATAATTAATTTTTAATTATATGGTCAAATATAAAATATTTCCCTACAAATTCGAAGTAACTAAATATGTCCTTTTTTATTATAATTTTGGATATCATTTAATATTTCTTAACAAATGTTAGCGGAGTGTTTGCTATGTATAATTTTAAAGGTGATATTATTAGGAGTGAATTAGTTATATTTATAAGTTGCAGTATATTATGGATTATTTGGATAGGATGATAGGGTAATTAATAATAAATATGACATTAATAACTATTAGTATTTATATTAAACATTATTAGCGGGGGACATGCCCGCAGGGATGCGTCTCCGAGTATCACCAGTTTAACTTTCAAACTTAAAGATTCTCTTATATATGTAATTCACAAAGCACTACAATATGTTATAACATATTGTATCTGCGGCATAATATTATAACTTACGGCACCCTAATTGTAATACATCATTTTATGAAACCTTATACGTTATGGCTATACCATAGCAAAGTCCCTGTATTCTGTGAAGATATTACAATCTTATGGTGTATATTCGTATAAGATAAATACACAAATGAGTTATGTTATAAATATAATATTACCCACATGTTCTATTGTAACTGTTACAGTAAAATATGTAATTTATAAAGTTAATAAATTAAATTATAAATATCACTTATAAATATTCATGTATTTATTTTTATCTTTATATTACAGGAATATTTTACCTGAATACACATTGATTACGCTGAATTTTTTTTACCTGAAAGATTACCCCAAAATCCCAAAATAAGGTAATCTTGAATAATGATAATTATTTATCGATAAGGTTATATTCTTTGCTCAGTTTGGGTAATAAATAAACAAATAGTATTCGTTATAAATATATGTTTAACAGTGTTACTTTATCGTGATTTAGATTTGCTAACTTAAAATATTATTACATCTTTCTTCTTATTAATTTTATATTAATATTATATTTTTTAATCTTATTATATATATGTGTGTGTGTATACTGTTATAGTCTAGACTGAAGTTAAATTAAAATAGTCTATATAGGTTATTGTGGTGATATCATTAGGGTTAGATTTGTATTTACAATTTAAATCCACATCTATGCCTGCTTGTAATATATGAAAGTAAACAGAAATCATTGGCAGTAATCTGGGAGTAATACAAATATTGGGAGTATTATAGAACATTTTAAAAGACTTTTTGTTAATTAGTATATATACATTATTATAATAGTATTTAAACTGTAAACAATACAAATATACAAATATAAGCTGGAAATAAAGTATATAATTTGATTGCAAGAAAATATTGGATCTATAAGGATTTCAAAAATATTGTAGTTGTATTTACTATTCCATAAATGTATCCAAATAATGATATTCAGAATTAGTATATTATTATCTCACATAGGTCATAGCATATAATAATTACTTTATCTATGACGTAAGTTATATTAAGTAATTCAAACATCTGGAGATAGCTAGATACATTTTAATTGTTATAATATTTAATACATATATTATATATACTAGGCCATAATATAATTTATATGATATTGGAATATAATCTGTATTATTAATAAGGGCTTAAATAAGCATACGATACTCTAGGATATAATACGTTATAATTAATTGAATCGAATGAAATTATATCATATAATTGTATACATGAGAAACATCTGTTTATGTTTAGTGTTTTTTCTATATGCTAATATGTAAAACTATCCAAGTTATGAATATGATCTCTTGTATCATTTAGATTAATACAAAAAAAGTTACTTTATCTAGTCTGTAAATTGAATAAAATAATACAAATATATTTTAATAAAAGGATAACGTAATATAGCTAGAAGGCATTTTTAAAGTTTTAACTATATATTCCGTATTAGTATCCAGGTCATATAGGTAACTAGTCCATATTATTTATAATGCTATGAATCTCGTAAACAAATTAACACAAATTCTTTATCTATTCAATAAGCTACGATAGAAATACTATGATACAATAATATTGATTGATCAACAATTTGATATGTGCTTATGTTATATAGATTAAGTACTAAACATAAATTTGGACTAATCCAAATCTATGACTTTAAATAATATATGGCTTAATTGAGTTTGTAATAAATACGGACCAGTATCATCATGATCTTGATAATATTACTTCACAGAATGTATACCCAACAGATTTATAATACCTCTTAAATCGCGCCCAGGTTTTGCATTTACAATCAAATTGTGGTATTACCTAAAATAACATACTGCTGATTATTTTGATACATGATTAGTTTGAAATTATTATAATCTAAATAACGTCATATCACATATTATACAGTTCCACAATACATATAGATTTGGAGACATTACACATTCAAAATATAGAAATAATATATTTAAAATTTATTCAAGATTTCTTCTAGGTTTATAATTAATATTATATTAACTAATACATTTTACATACTAGAATAATGTATGATATTTTACATCTTTTGCAATGTTGCCGTTTATTTACAATGATTATATATATTATATTATAAAAAATGTATTTACTATTATTACAATTAAAATATTTCTAGATATTTTCAGTTATTTGTATTAACTGAAATAATTTATGGCCTAGATAGAGTAATTTATAATTTATTATTGTCTAAAATAATTTATAATTTACAGTGGTAAAATATCATTATTATCTAAATAACATAACTATTGCTGTTATAAAATCAAATTTAAAAAAATACCTCCTAGATTTAAAATTTTCAATCCACCGGTAGAATACCTAGGTAATATTTTGTATTGTTTACGATATAAACGTTGTATATACATGCCATATAGTATCATACCTAGATAATATCACGGCCTCGAAGTTATATTATAAAAGCTTTAATGTGTCTCCTAAACTCCTTTAATAAGAGTTAATAAGAGTTTTTATTTTTCAATAAAATTGTTTTTAATTAACGTATTTCGCGGTTTAGATAACTTATTATTTTATTGTTTTCTGCATAAATGAATTTATAGTGTATATATGAAATATGGAATAATTCCTTGACAATATTCCGGCTTATAAGATACAGTAAAATATTTTTAAAATGTCTCTTTAATTTATACCATGTTTATTGACTACTCCTAAGTTTTTCCAATAGTTTGGTGAACTCCATTTTGATCCCACCGACAGGATGTTATCCTTTATTTAATTTCTATTTATTTGTAAATTTATATTTAAGTTTTATGATCATATAAAATATAATGGCTGGAAGAAGACGTGCTATTTCAAATAGTGAAGATGAAGAATATGGTAAATTCTTATTAAATATATTAAATAGACTATAATCTATAAAACATTGGTAGTTATAGTATTAAAATTGCATTATAAGGTATTATCATAATAATACGATACAATTGCTATTTGTTATTAAATTTAATAATATAATTCATTATATTTAATTTAATATTATAATAAATTCATTTGTATTACAATTTATACAGTTTATATAAATAAGTATTGCTTCAAATAATTTTTTTAAATTAATGGCACATTATTTTTGGATAAATATTAATTTACGAATTATAAAATTTAATATTTTAATAATATTTATTAATTTAATATCAAATAAAAATAAATTTGTATCTATTGATATTTAATTAATAATATTACTATGGTTACCTTACTGATAGGCTATTGGTAAGAAGATGGATAGTAGGAGTAGGACATTTGTATATGTAATTGATAATTAATGGTTGATATCATTTTGGGAACCTTATATTATTAGTAGATTAATATTTGGCGAATGTCTTATACTGTGTAGTCTATCTAATACATCTTAGGACTATTATTATAGATTCGATTAGATTAAATTATAACCAGAAAGAAAGGCATAACAATATTTAACTTTTTTATTGACCTCACTTCATTCTGTCTTGTTTATAATGCTTAGTAGAGCTAATATTAGGGAACATGACACCTATATAGATCCTTTTTTATAGTATAACATGAATATATCTGAAATCGTTGTTATATCCACTAGTGATATCCTACTCCATTAAAAACCTCAGGAATATTTCTTAGTGTGTTTATTCTAATTACTTTATGTTCCATCCATCATATTTTATTATATTAATCTGATTATTATACTTAATTAGTTCTCACTTTGCTATTAATATTAATGCCATTAATATATTATGTATCTTATCATATTATTATTAATTACATATTAATATATCTATCATTATTAATTTATTATTATTATATATTATTATCCAAAGATACAAAGTTTGAACAAATAAATTGGCTTTAAATTTTGGTCAGGGTTTATTTTGATTCATATTAAACCTTTTACCAGCGATGTATTGGATTGTCTCGCATCTTATAACAAATGTATCGCAAATTAATGCAATACATAATTACTATTACTATAAATTACTATAAAAAACTATTTTAAGTATATTTATATTGAGTTTCAAAATATACATTTTATAAATATCATTTATTATTGTGTCATATTATAAATTAACACAAATAGGTTTACATACAATATTATTTATATAATTAACATTATATACAAAAAAAAATATCCAGTCTATTTTTATTATAAAAACAACTATTTAATATAAATATATAATATATTTATTTAAAATTTGCAGTTTATGTTTTTTTTATTTACATATACAATTTATTTAACGTTCGATGGAATAATAAAAAATAGTTGTTATATTCGTAAAAGTATGTTTAGTAAGTAAAAATAATAATAATCTTTTAAAATTTACCGTATAATTTTAACAATATTTTTCTATTTATTTTATAAATTGAAAGAGTTAAATATATTGCTTAAGACGCATTAATACTTAATAAAATAGTCCGTGTATATTTCTATATAAAGCAGCTACAAAGAAAGGAATACTTTTTGAATTTCAATTTTTAAAATGGCTGATTCTTCAAATATATTAAATTTTAATGATGTCATCTTACGGCTCATTATATTGTGGACCAGGTTATTATTTATTTTATATACTTTATTATAAATACTATATTACTATCATAATACAATCAAAGTATAAGTAAAATATTGTATAATATCATAATAAATGAAATTTTGATTACAATTTAAAAATATTTTTTAACCATAATTTGTATTTGTTTCTTTTCTTACTATGTTTACTTATTTGTTTATTACTAACAGGTAGAACAGGACCAGATTTCTGATTTCCACCCTATTCAAGAACGTATCCTCAACTACGAGGTACTTTATTATAAATATTTATATTGCATCAACAGTTTGAATTTTCATGGTGATAATCACATATTTTGTTCTCAAATATTATTAAAAATATTTGTAGAATATTTATGACGAGTCAGCTTTAAGTTATCTAATGAAATTTTTGGTTTTGAATTTATTTTTTGATCTTGTCTCAAAACCGCTCACCAAATGAAATACACCTATACCTATCTAATGAAATTTTTAGGTTTGAATTTCTTTTTTGATCTGGTCTCATCACCGATGGCTTACCAAATGAAATACACCTATACCTATCTAATGAAATTTTTAGGTTTGAATTTCTTTATTGATCTGGTCTCATCGTCGATGGTTTACTAAATCAGCAAAGGTTTGATATAATTTTTAAATAGTCAAAAAAAAATTATAATTTAATTCATTTTCTAGGGATGAATATGACTCTCGATGAAGATGACATCGAGGCTTATATTGGTGCCATCATCTTCATGAGCATCAGCCCAGTGTGCCAAATAAGCCATTGTTGGTAGAACAATGAACGGTACCACAACTCCTACATGTCGACGAGCATCTCAGACAGGCATTTCTATGAGCTGGTGGTGATAAGATTCGCAAGGTATGTAATATATATTACATTAATATTATATGTAATATAATATGTATATATATTACTATATGTATACATAATTATCTCAGGTCCGCCAATTTCTGAATGTTTTGGAAAGGAACTTCCCGAAGCTCTATTCACCAAATCAGCGTCTGTCCATCGACGAAGGTATAATCGCATACAAGGGTTAACTTAGTTTTAAGCAATATTTGCCGGCTAAAACTACCAAATATGGCATCAAGTTTGTTGCTGTATGAGATTAGGTTACCGGCTATTTTATGCTGTTCGAGATCTATTCCTACAGAGATGAAATGTTAAGCTGTGGAGAAGGGTTCACCTTTAACATCGTTAAACAAGTTAATCTCGCCTTATATGGAATATAATTATATTCTATATACCTATAACTTCTACACCTCCATAAAGCTTACTAGATATCTACGAGGATTTCACACTCATTTGATAGGTACAGTTAGGAGAAATACTTGCATATATATATTATGATTATTATTATTATTATTATATTTTATGAACCAAACTATTTACTTAGTTTACTATGATACAAAGATATTGAAGAGGTTTTTGTATTTATTTTATGATTATATTTTGTAAACAAAATATTTCTCTTTATTTACGCTTAAATTGTTGATGTACTTGCATATATATTTTTTATATTATATAGACCTATATTGTTTTAAAAAACTTATATATAGATTACATTATTTACTATGAAGATTTTGACATTTTACATATATATATTTACGAATAAAAAATATATTTATATTCCAATATTTATTTAATTTCTTATAATTGTTTAAAAATAGGTATAATTAATAAATCATTATAACTTTTGTTTGATTAAATAAATTTTAATAATATAAAAATCAAATCACAGATAACTAAATTATTTGAAACTTTTAATTTATATATTTATTCCAAAATTATATATTTAACTTGGTAAAATAGCAATACATTATTTTCTTGATATTAAAAAAAATTCTTTAAAAAATAGTTTACATGAATATACTAAATTAGTATTTGATTTTGACATTAAATAGATATTGTGTGTAGTACATTAGTGTGTAGTAGTTAGATATCTTTAATATGAGTTTGGTTTTATTTGAGAAATGTTCATGGTTAACGAGTTATGATAAATTAAATAAACCATACGATAGTAAATTTAGAAATTAATATTTTTACAAATTTAACTGTAAATCCGACGTAATATACGATGACGTTTATATAACATAACTTTTGCTATATTTATTATTTTAATAAAATTTAAAAATTATTAACTATTACTTTTACGAGATATGTACATACTTTAATTGAATATAAATATTAGTAAAATAATATTATGTAAATATAACCAGATAATTAAAAAAATGTTTTTTTTTACATACTTTTGATATATTCAAAATTTATTGTTTTTAATTATAAAACATTATATGATTTGTATATTTATGTTTTATTTAATATTCTTTATTTATTTTATATTTACATTATATTAATATTTATCAAGTTATGAGCTATTTTATTGACCATAGTAAAAAATGAAAAACACAAAAAATGAAAAAATGTAAAATCTATTAATCCAATCGTAAAAGTTATCCCTGCAAAAAGGGTTAATGATACTAAATATTTGTGATGTAAGATTGTTATAATATGAATATTATAATATACTATATATAGTATTTATAATAAAAACTATTTATAATAGAGAATACTTGATATTCACATAAATTACATTTTTTAATGCAATCTATAAAATAGTTTATATCTTGAAAACCTGTGATAAAAAATGTTATTATTTTTGAATAAAAATCATATATATTTATATGTTATAAACATCATATATTTGTAATATGTTTTTTGGCAATGGGTTATGACTAATAAGAACTTACAAAGTTAACATTTAAATTCAATTTAAATCCAATCAAAATTTTAATTTAATTTAATATGCAAATTTAATTACAAATATTAAACAAATCTCAAAGAAATATATTAGCGGTATATTCAAATTAATACAAAATTAAGTTTTCATTAATTCTTTAAATATATTTATTTATATTTTCTATTAATTGCAGTACATCAGTATTATTATTATAATAATCCTCATCACCTCATCTCCTCATCACCTCCCTGTCTCTCCTATCTTCCCCGACGTTACTCCGATCCTCTACCCCAGGTATTCGAAAGCGTCGCCGTAACAACCGCGACTACAATATCGAGGTGCGACTGGAGACGTTGATTGTTCACCTCGGTGAGAAGAGTGAGTCATCGCTAGAAAACAACATCGAGAGCATCACCAACGTCGTCGAAGCAGACTTGCACAGTTGCAAACACAAGATCATGCGTATCTTCAACAAGTGGTTTGTTGGCATATGTATTCCTTAGTTTGGAGTGTTTTTCTGGTTGCGGCGCATATCCAACTACTTGTTCATCATTGTTGGCGTTGTTTTAGTTTTACAATAGTTTTACTCTGTGCTAAGATAATTTCATTTCACATTATTGAATCCATTGAATTGTTTACCTAGTGTGAATAAAGCTTGGTTGGTATTTTCGGCGAGAGAAAGTAAATAGCATTTCATATTTCTTTTTACGATTATCTCTTACGCCATTCTACTCGCAACAGTTAAGGTATAGTTGTTGGAATAACAATGGAACTATAGTTAACTGCGTAATGGTATTAATGAATATTATTAAGGGGATTTAACATGTTGAATATCACCATGTTAAAGATATGAAATCAATGTTCACTAAATAAAACCGAACTGATACATTACGAACTGATACTTTAACACTTTGATACCGAACTGATACTTTGTAATTCAATATTTTACGATCCCGAACCCGAACTGATACTTTCATATTTTGATACTGAACCGAACTGATACTTTGATATATTAAAAATTACATACTCAAACCTGAACTGATACATTTATGATCTTTATTAAATAATAAAGTCATAAATAACTTCATGGAGTTTATTTGTAATTAAAATTAATTTTGATACATTTTTTTTATTGGCAGTCAATAAAAATTGACCTAAGGTCAAAAATGCAAAATACAAATGAATATTTTATTAATCATAGATTTATATAACATAAATAATTATATTGATTTGAGATTTATATTATGAACTCAATTAGTAATCAATGATTGGCTGAATTAGTTTTTATTAATTATGACACTTCCCATTGTTCCAAACCAAACCAAAATGTATATTATACGAATTTGTATTATTATCATAATTTATATTAAATTTAATTAAGTTTCTTTGTGATTTACTGATTAATTTACTTTCTAATTTATTAATTGTAATATTATTATAGATAATAATTCAAAAATATAACAAATATATTAATTAATTCGCAATAATATTTTAATATATAATTAGCTTTTGCAGTGTTTCGAAACTTTGATTTTAGTTTTTGATACTGTTTCGAAACTTTGAATTTAGCATTTGATACTGTTTCGAAACTTTGATTTTAGCATTTGATACTGTTTCGACTGTTTTGACTTTGGGTATCATTTACAACCCTAATGTTCACAAATAATCTTCAGTGTATTTATCATATCATCAAATTTCTCAATAAATAAATTAAATATTAATAAAAATAAATTACTAATTAATATTTAATGGTTACAATTTCAATAAAAATATTTATTTTATATCAAAATTTATAAGGCAAGACTGATTTTATTAAAATAATTTGTTATTATTTAGTTTTAAACTAAACAGATACATTTGAACCTATAATTTATATTCTATAAACATTAAATAAAATTGAAAAATAATAAAGGAGCCGAAGCTTTTTTCGTAGTAAAAATTTTGGTTCTGAGAAAATCAAGATCTAAAATAATATAATTATTATATATTGTTTTATGATTAATTATATATTATAATGTGTATCGATATATTGTGATTATAATAAGATATTTATATATTATAGATTTTATTTCATTAATATAGATAAATACCGTAAGACAAATGATCTAAAATCTACCAGCAGTATAGTCCCAGACATTCTAGCTTTTTTCTTTTCCTCCATACCACTTCTACTATTATAAATTCTTTTATCATCTCTTTTCTTAGCACCTTTCTTTTCCACTTTACTAAATATTTACCAATATTCATATAATTATTTTGTAAACTTATTGATTGTATTTAACCTATATTGATTTTCATAATAGCCTTGAAGGAGATATAATTTTGTTGAAATTTGCAATTTGTTCTTAGGATATATTGACCGGATCACAGAATGCCGTGATTCATTCTCATTCTATGTCTGACCAAGCAAACATCTTTTCAATAATGTATCTTCTGTTAAAAAAATGTATTCCTCGCATATCTTTATTCCAATGTATTTATTATGCAATGGTATTTTCTTATTATCACTTTCAGTCTGTAGAAACACAATTGTAAAATCTGATCTTTTTACATGAAATACATGTAACATTTATCTGCGAATAAAATTTTTTATGGATTGTTTGCGATATAAATATAAAGTGGCGTGTAGTTACTATAAATACTTTTAATCATTATTACCTAGTAATATGATAGTAATTTACTAACTGAAACTTCAAAGGTGGATTGTAACATTTCTTTTGTGTTACTGATCTATCTAATAGTTTATTCATGACTTGAATATTTATTACATTATTTTGATTGCCTTCAGTTGATGTACAAGATGCTGTTGAATCTTCTGTAGATGAAGATCCAGGCTGTAATTTCTTTTGTGATCTTGACAATTGTTCATTCGATTCTTCAGAAGAAGGTGAATACTCATCTTTGTGATTGTAATATTAATAAGGTGATCAACAATAACTTCACTACTAGCACTTAGTAGTGTTTCAAATCTGCCAGATTTACTGATCTCAATTTCAAATTGCATATAAATATATGTATATATATTTTATATAAGATAATATTATAATGATAATATTAATGGGTATTATTATTTTATGATATATTTGAAAAAAAACATTTAGAATATATTTGGAAAAAAAATCTATGATATTTTGACAAATAATATTGATTTATGATCATTTTACTTAATTTTGATATCATTTTACTCACATTTACATCCATATAATTTACCTAGTTTGGGCTGATAATCTTGTCTTTTTGTGATATGACATGATAATATTATTATTAAATATGTAAGAATGAATGAAATAAAATGAATTCAATAATAACATGGCAGTTGAATTCATGTCAATGCATGTGACCCATAGATAACCAAATATATATCAGTAAATTATGAACATAATCTCAGGCATTTTATATATTCTAAATTAAATTATATTCATCTTTTATTTAAAAAAATACTTGATTAAATCCGTATTTTATTAGTTTGTATTTATACAAAACTTGTAATTTTTGAGTTCAAAATAAATATTATTTCAATGCTATCAATGTAACCTTTAAAATACACTTTTAGCATATTTATATATAAAATTTAAATTAAAAGTTTTGCCATAATATTGATATATTTTTATAAAACTTTGATTTTTTGATTATACATTATTACATTTGTTTAATTTTCTACCGTTATACAATATATTATGTGTATGTATATATATATATATATATATATATATATATATATATATATATATATATATGTAATTATAATTTAATAGCTATTCTTTTTATTTTATGATATTTATTTTTCGATATCATTGATCAACTAATATATTTACTAATCAAATCCTATTAATTGTTTAGTGTTACTGATTTACCTGAAAAATTGACAATCTACACAACTTTAATTGGATTGTTGAATGTCCGTCAACACCAAGCAGGACAAGAGGTTTGTAATAAGTTCATTTTACCTGTTAACTATAGTTTGTAAACCTGGAAAGGTATTGACATTGAAATACTCCTTCCACACTTCAACTCTCTTCCACACTTCAACTCTCTTCCACACTTCAACTCTCTTCCACACTTCAACTCTCTTCTATCCTGATTTCTTCTCACCTAACTCTGATTAGCCCAGCAGTTCGATGCAACCTCTGCCCCTTCTCATAACTCCACTCCCACTCCACTCCCACTCCACTCCCACTCCACTCCCACTCCACTCCCACTCCACTCCCACTCCACTCCCACTCCACTCCCACTCCACTCCACTCCACTCCCACTCCACTCCCACTCCACTCCACTCCCACTCCACTCCCACTCCACTCCACTTCCACTCCACTCCCACTCCACTCCCACTCCACTCCCACTCCACTCCCACTCCACTCCCACTCTACTCCCACTCTACTCCCACTCCACTCCCACTCCACTCCCACTCCACTAGCTACTAGAAACTCTCATGAGATCTCTGAAGGATTATATGAGGGATGGTTTTTTCGAGAAGGCTCGGATGATTGTTAGTCATTTAATGTTGTCCACCGGAGCATAGATGTAGTAAAGACATGTAAATAATATGTTTAATTAACTACAAACTGTACTTAACTAGAAACTGTACTTAACTACATACTGTACTTAACTACAAACTGTAATTCAATACAAACTGTACTTAACTACAAACTGTACTTAACTACATAATGTACTTAACTACAAACTGTAATTCAATACAAACTGTACTTAACTACAAACTGTACTTAACTACAAGCTGTAATTCACTACAAACTGTACTTAACTACATACTGTACTTAACTACATAATGTACTTATCTACATACTGTACTTAACTACATACTGTACTTAACTACATACTGTACTTAACTACAAACTGTACTTAACTACAAACTGTACTTAACTACAAACTGTACTTAACTACATACTGTACTTAACTACATACTGTACTTAACTGCAATTCATACGATGCCTAATTTGCACATGAAAATATTCGTAGATTTATTTGTTTTCTTGCCTATTATTATATTTCCTATTTCTATTAATTATACATTGCAGTTTGTGCATTCAATTTAATTATTTAATTATAAAATACGGATTCTCTATTTATAAATCTATGATCCTTATCATTTATTAGAGATGTACTTTTAGTGATGATGAATTTATTTTTCACTATTTGCAGATTCGCTTCTTCTCCGATCTGGTCAATTGTAATGTGGTCAGTTCTGCTTCAATTATTGCTCTCTACAATAATATTTTGGATGCAATATTCGACGAAGATAGCACTCAGGTTTCCCTTTGTCCAGACTTACAACCCTCATCAAGTCTGAGTTTTATAAATCAAATCTATACTGTTCCAAAACAATATTCGTCTTCTAAAATTAATCTAAATCTGGCACTTTTGAATATTTCATCAATATGATATAACTACAATATGTCCGAGAATACCATTGGATTGGTATTCTATTTCTAAGTAGTTCTATGATTAATTTATCAAAACAAACTCATATTCAATATAAAATACACTTTTTCACTTTCTATATTCCTTGTAATTATTTCACTATATTCTTTGACTCCTTCCTCCGATATATCCACTCAACCCACAAACCAACCTCCCCATATTATCCATTCCCATACCATTATTTCCCTTACCCACTTCATATACCCATTAAGAATGAGTTATATCCTATATATTATCTTTAAACATGTATTATATAAGTTAATTATAATAATGAAAAAAATTTTATAAAAATTTACGCATCAAAATTTAATAACAAATAATAATACTCTATTTAATAATACTCTGTTTTTTATTTTATAATATTTTTTTATAAATTTATCTATTTTTGGAAAAAATATGAATATATAATAAAAAAATATTCTGGGATTATAATATTTTGCTAAAGATGAGTAATAAATATTTCTAGGAATTAATGAGAAACCCAACTTAGGTTCTTTATTCAAAATATTTTGTATAGTTATTATTAAATATTTAGATAATCTATAAATATTTGTAATTAAATTTACATAAAAAGTATATTTAGAAAAATTCTAGAATTATCATTAATTTCCTATAAATGTATACATTTCTAATTAATATCATTTATTATTTAGTCATATTTACTAGATTTCAAAGATTCATAAACATTTTATATTAAAAGTAAATTATTGTATTATTTCAATAGAAAATTTGGTAAAATTAAAAAAATATTTTATATATTTATAAGTTATATATCCATCCTTCTCATATCTTCCCTTCCCAGACACATCCTTTACATAAATCCCTTATACATCTATTCAGGCCAGATCTGATTGGTATGCTTTTTGTCTGATGTCCGCTTTACCTTGGGTCGCACGATATCTTAGCGAATCTCTTCCCGTTGAATTCCGCAAAATACTTTCTGCCATTGAAAAATATGTCGAGTTAGTTCCTTGTAGTGTTTAGGTTGACTACCAAGTTTGTTAGGATAGGTGAGATAGAAGGAGTGAGATAGCTTACATAATATCATGATGAGTTCTTCAATCCAATTTATTTGTCAGGAAGAGGGAGAAATCCTATTTGAACTTAATACAAGTTTGGCCCGTTAAAACTGAACATGACCAGGAAGAGGTTAGTTTTATTATATTTGCCAGATTGGATCATACGATAAATTACTTCAATTGTATATCGAAGTAATTGTTTTGCAGTACATCGATTGTCTGTGGGCTATGTTAATGTCTCTCAAGGAGAACGGATGGAAAGAAAGGACCATATTGGTCAGTCTAGAAATTAATATTTACTTTTTTAAAGTTGTTTTTATACAAACTTACCAAAAGACAGCCAATTATTATTTGTAGTATATCACAAAATAATCACAATCTCTCATTAAACAGAGGCCATACATTGCCTTCGACAACATCCTGTGGGGACCGGAAAGACGTGGTGCTCATACACTCTCTGCCTTCCCGTTCTCATTGCAACGGGAGGATCGTAGGTTCCCACTTCCGTCTGCAGTGTTCAGGCTTTTTGACTATACCGACTGTCCCAAAGACCAGGTCGGAGACCACGAAACCCACCTACTTTATCTACTTTGTACATCCCTACTACACATACTGACCTCCAACATCTTCCTACCCTCGCAGGAACAATCTCTACCTGGAAGTCATGCCATAGAGAGATTTCTCATCGAGGAGCATATTAAATTCTTGTTGGCAAAACACAGCCATGAGAGAAAGGAATGGTTAGTAAATAGATAGCTATTTATGAGAAGAGTATTGTATAGAATACTTATAGTATCCCCGTAGTAACTACTTTGTTACTATTCTATGACTACTCACGCATTGGTTCCTGAACAAACAATACAATTTCATTTTATCATATAAATTGTTTACTTTCTTTTTTAATAATTGATATTTTATATATTTACTCTTTTTCATCTTTTACAGCGGAAATGCTCTTTTAAGCATTGAACTCAAGCATAACATTCCAATTAATTATGTAATTGTTGAGGTTTATTCTTATGCAATCCGTCTATACTTTACTGTAAATTATACCTTATTTATAGATAAGTAAGGCTTTAGATAACTTCTAAAATATTATTTTATATTTATGCAATATAATCAACGATGTGTCAATGATATTCTCACTCATAATACAATAGATTTATTGTTATAGTATTATCATTGCTCTTTTCTACTACCAGGTGATTTTTGGTGAGATGTTGAAATTGCCACGACCTCGTTATCTTCAAGTTTTCTATGGCGCATTGTTTATTGAACTCTGTAAACAACAGCCAACATCATTTCCTCAAGTTGTATCCTTTTCAGTTCCTATTCAGCCACTTTTCAATTGTACCATATCATCTCCCCTTCGCAGTCCCTTCCTCTCCTACACTTCCTCTCCTACACTTCATCTCTAAATACTAAATACTATAATCGGGATAAATGTTTTGTAATTACAGATCATAAAAAACCCACAAATATGCAAGATAATTCATTTTTACTTTCGTGTCTACTAGAGTAATTCTATCTAAACTACTTATTTCTAGCCCCTTCGACCCTACCCCGTGCACTCCCCCCGTGATGTACCTTAACCACCGGATCCAGTTAGCTCAAGCCTCTGAAATCCTGTTTGACCGAGTTCAAAAGATGTCCGCTATCGCCATTGACCGTTTTGCTGACTGGTTTGCCTACCACTTGTCTAATTTCCAGTATCGCTGGAGCTGGGATGACTGGAAATCATCCGTTACCGTCGACGACGCATTGGATAAGAAGCCGGTGTTCATTCGCGAAGTGCTACTCAAGTGCCTCAGGTTAGAGGTAACGCTGCAAGGTCACTCCACCACCTCTCTTCCTTCCCTTCCTTAACTCTCATCCTTCCCTTCCTCGCAGGATGTCTTACCACAAGAGAATAGTGAGTATGGTGCCAGAATTTCTCTACCCTCTGGTTCCTGTGAACCCCGAAGCTATCAACAAGTATGAATTGAATAGTTAGTATATAGATATTCATAGTTTCTATGGTTTAAGGTTATAGTTTAAGGTTTAAGGGTGTAGTATAGGGTTATGTTAAGTACAAGGTAGGGTTAGGTATGGGTGTAGAGTAGGGTTATGTTAAGTACAAGGTAGGTTTAAGATATGTGTGGTGGGATCAGAATATATTAGCTATGCTATAGTTATGTGAGCTAATATATTAATAGTGTATGATAATAGGTGATGTGGGAAAGGTTTAGGTGGTGTAGGGTTGGATAGGGATATAGTGTGGGGTTAGGGATATAGGTGGATTAGGTAGGCTAGGGTTTAGGATTGATTTATGTAGGAATACTATGTGTCGGGTTACCCTATTCTCCCAGGCACCTTTGCATCTTGCGTTACTATGAATGCCAATTAGCATCTTCCTATTATTCTGGAGAAATTATGATGAATGCCAGATAGCTTATTGTTGTGTTTTCAAAACAGAGATATTTATTTAAAATTCAACCTAGAGTAAGTGTGATTTTGAATGACTTTTTTCCTGTGATTTATTCATAACATTTTATTTATCAAATATATAACTTTAAAAATATTGTATTCAAATTGTTTTTAATTTTTAGTCTTACAATAAATATAACATGAAACGTATACAAAAATTAAAAAAGATTAAATTTAATATAAATCCATTTTTACATACTTATAATTAATATTATTTTCTGAAATTTGAATTAATATTAAATATTGTATTTATATAATGAATAACTATTAAAACAAAAATTAAAAAATTTTCCTATAATTTACTAGGCAAAATAATAATCTTCACAAAATTTAAGGTAATTTTTTCATTGTAAAAAATATTGTAGTTTGATAAAATTTTCAGAAATTTTTTATTTTTATATGATTATTTTATTGTATACCTATTGTATACCTATAATAATACCTATTGTATGACTATAATAATACCTATTGTATACCTATAATAATATCTATTGTATACCTATAATAATACCTATTGTATGCCTATAATAATATCTATAATAATACCTATTGTATACCTATAATAATTATATTATCTGATATATTAGAAAAATTTGCAATCAAAATTTTTATAAAAAAATATAAAAAAATTACATAGAAATTACATATTCACAAAATTAAATGAAATTATAATAAAGTGTTGTATATACGTTACATATATATGTTTAACTAAATTTTCGATACATATCAATAAATATTATTAATCATTTAAAAAACATACACTATGGTGTTAAATATTCAATTTGGTGACTTTTAGTATTTTTTTAGGTATTAGTAAAATAGTTTTAAATTTAAATTAGAAATATAAACAATAAAAGATTCGCAATCAATTATTTTCTAAAATTTTGAAATTTGAAATTGCTTTTGCTCGAGCAAAAAAAAAAACAAAATTAGTATCTTTATAACAAATATTTAACAAATTAATATGTCTGAACAATATTATCAATATTACGATTACCCTTAACCCGCAACCCACAGCCCTTAACCCACTGATTTTTACTACTCCAGAGTCCCTTCCTGGCTCTATGACAGCGCAACACCTCAATGAGGGTATTAGAGCACGTAACTACACGGCTCCTCTTATCATGCAACTCTTACAAGACATTCCTGACGCTCCGGTCGATAATTCAGACGAAGGTGAGTACACTTGAACCTGCCACTAGAGGAGACGAGTGGCAGGTTCTTTACTTTAGATTAGGACTAGGTACACCTGCACTTTACTTTAGATTAGGACTAGGTACACCTGCACTTTACTTTAGATTAGGACTAGGTACACCTGCACTTTACTTTAGATTAGGACTAGGTACACCTGTACTTAACTTTATATCATCTGTACTCTGCCTTAATTTGTAACATATAAATAATACATTGTAATATAGAAAATGTCAGCCTTTTTTGGGTACAATTATTTGTTTGTAAATACAATTGTATAGGAATATGAGTCACTTTGAAATATGCAAATGAAATAACATTCGGGTCATGGGTTTGGGTCATCGGGTCATTCATCATCCTCAACCTGTGATTATATCTCAATTGTCGACCTGCCATACAGGAAAACACTCTCTCGATCTTCTCAAGATTGATATTTTTATGCACACCTTACTTTCAATTGCCAGTAAATCTTTCAGCCATATTCTAGCTGCTCTGATGAAGTTAGTGATCACCCCCATTTTTAAACCGTAATACACCTACTAACCCAATTCAGCACTTCCTAACTTAACTCTACTTCTATTAAACCCTCTAACCCGATTATATAAATCCTATTCCTACTATACCTCCATAATCCATTTCCTAACCCCACTAATACCTCATCATGCACTGGCCTACCCCACTTTACTCCCTAACTTACCTAACTAACCCACCCTCAAATGTAGACACAACGTGCCTCTATGCCAACTAGCTAAGAATGAGAGTTGTGAAATACAGATGCTGGTGAGTATGCATGAAGTATGGTCTAGTCACCAACAAATTATGTCCGTCATAATTAACAAAATGCTGAAAATGAATGTGATTGCGTCTACATCTGTTGTGCAGTGGATTTTCTCTTCCGGCATGGCTTCGGAATTCACAAAGTTAGTTGCGATAAGAGATGGATTTGTATAAAGGTCATTTGTATGAGATTAGGAAATAGTATGGAAGAGAAGATGTGGCAGTTTTATTTTCTGGCATGATCAAGTTTATAGTGAATGAAGGAAGATGGTTACATTGAAGTTGCTATATTTGGTATATGAATATAAGAGGGATTTGTGTTATCCTGTTTAACATTGATATCCACTTTCAGTTTCTACGTTTGGGAGATTTTAAGAAAGACTCTGAATTTTAGCCAACGAGAAATTGAAGCTCAACAAAATAATCTTTACGAAGCAAAAGATATCGTCGAAGAACACCAACTCCGAGGCCAGGTTTTCTTATCTCCTGAAACTGATCCACTTAACTCCACGAACTTGTATTCATCTCTCGATCATCCGTTGTCTAGTATTTCATAATCTTATAACCTTAACATTCAAATAGGATGATGAAGATGATGAAAATGAAAATGATGAACAGAAGAATTCCAAAATTCCGACAGAAGAACAAGTGAAGAATCTTTCCGATGATTTGGAAACTTTGCGCAGTGAACAAAAGAATTTATTCCTTGTCTTATTCCAGGTTCGAATTTATTTTCAATAACGAAGAGATTAATGACCAAGAAAATATCATAATTATTAGAAATAATCATCTTGTCGATTTCCTTGCAGAAATTTATTATCTCCTTGAGCGAACATATTATTAAAAACGATGCCAATTACAAAACCACTTGGTTCATTTGGACAATTGAGAGAATGCAGGAGATGTTCATGACTGTAAGTATTCTTTTTTAAATTACTTTGTATACAATTTTAAAAATCACGATTACCTATTTTAAATTCTTAAACATATTTTAATATAGTTTATTAATTAGCTGTAACTCTAGCTTCTTCCTTTCGTAGTACCATGAAGTGATTTATAAACACCGTAGAATTTTACGTGAAACTCTTTTTACGTCAAACATCGACTCGAGGATTGTGGAAGCTTTCAATCAATTCTGTTCGCTCAAACTCTAAATAACTCGAATACTTACGAATTATATACACTTATCAAATTGTTTAAGTGTATTTCGTAAGGCTAGGCCATTGTATGATTCAACTAAGTTATAGATGACCTAATGATTTAGGTGACAAATTATAGACAGAAAGTCAATAATTTAGTTTTTTATTTATATAAAATGTATATAGTCTTAAACAATAAATATATATTGAATAACATTTATTAATATTACACATGTAAATTAAATGACTTGTTAATAATTATAATTTAATAATAATAAAATCATTTAGATGAAGACAGATACTGTACAGTGTACACTGTACACTGTACAGTGTGATATTTAATTAATAATATTTTTTTAAGATTGGTGTATCAATTTAAATTCTAATGTGTTGTATATGTAGAGCACATTTGGTAACTTCCTTAATCTTTATTCAGTAAATATTGATATTCAAAAAACGTTAGTAAATATTGTTGAAAAATGTAATCAACCAAAGCAATTATTTTGGTTATATATGAAGATGTCAATGTATCTATAAAAATAATAAATTTCTCTTAAATTTTCTTTACCTATGTAGTCCAACTGCTATTTTAATACGATAAATTCAATATTTATCTTCTTAATTATATAATACTTCTAATTATATCAATTTTAGTTGTTGACAATAATATTATTAAAACAACATTGAAATAAGTACGAAAATATATCATTAATTAATAATAAATTCATAGGTTTTACTTTGATATTTCATATATATAATAAATAACATTAAATGTTGGTTTGTTTTTGGAACTTCGGGATCTTAGATAGACCACCATTGATTTCTAGATATATTAGCATACCTTCATATATAGGCTGTAACATAACTATAAATGCCTGATAACATTTTACTTTGTGAGAACATTAATAGTGTACGAGTTATCTTTTTATTTTCTCTTAAAAATTAAAACATTAATGTATTTAAATGTGAATCTACTAAACTTTTGCGTATGAAGCGTACGCCGTATAGTATATTATCTTATCTTACCCCTGTTAGAATATATAAAATATAGGCTGATATACCAGAGATAGGCCACTGGGTATCTTGAGTATACATAATATACTTACTAATTTCAATTAAAATTGAATTAAATACATAAATTTCATATGTAAACTAATTACTTAGTCTATAGGTAATTTCCTGTAGCATATAGTCTTGGGTTATAACATTGTAACATGTAAGATAAATATATAATCAATTAATATAATATAGGCTTAAATAATTATGTAATATATAGAGTTTCGTATTAATACATGTAAAATAGGTTTAGAACTCAGTCGTATTCATTGAATATAATGAAAACAATTTGTATCGATATTAATTCACATTTATTGCCAATTAATGACATGTCTACCCATTATAGTTATTATGTAATAAATATAAACGTTGAATCATGACTATCGTATCCACATGAGTTTTAAATTATATATAAGATATGTAGTAGACTTATATTTAGTACAATTATAGTAGGCTTCATTTATGATAATATAGCAATATGTACGTATAATGTAAATACTCATTTTTAGTTGAATACACATTATAAATGTATATATTTTTTGAAGATTACTTTAATATAATATTATTATTCGTTGTAATAGCTATTGAAAAATTATGATTTATATATAAATAATTAAGTTAATTATTTTCAAAAGAAATGCAATAATAATTACAAATTGTATAATATATATATATATATATATATATGGTATAGTTATTAAAGAAGAATAATCAATATCATTTATTTATTGCGAGGTACATGTAAGAAGTTGTTTAAAATTAATTAAAAATGCTATATCGCTTATTTTATAAATTATATTTAAAATAATAATATAAAGTTGTGAGCATATATACTACGTGAACTATAGTTCATGCATTCAATAAAAATACATTCGAAGAAATCATTTCTAAATATATTCTAGAATACAATAAATATGTCACCTAGTAACATTTTAGGTTTAGTACAACTATTACTAAATGTATATAATGCAAATAAATGTAATCTATTTATATGATAATGATAATGGATAAAGCATACAAAATGTATTACATTATAATATATTATGATGAACTATAACTCATTATAATTAGTTATAACCAATGATATAATATGTATATATATATATAGGTAATGTTAATATTTTACATATATGTCAATATATTAATGTATACAGGTTAACCTTTTTTGTGTCAACATCTCTAATCGTCTCACTAACGAAATAATCTACGTCTGGCAATCTTGTAAACCAATACAATAAATACTTAAAAAACTATTTAAAACATATTGAAATTCAAAATATAAATTTAATAAATATCATTTTAATTTATCATATTATATAGATTAAAACAATTGGGTTTATATGCAATATTCTTTATATAATTAACATTATATATAAAAAAATTCAAATTATCTATACTGTTTTTATTCGTTTATGGATTATAAAAACAACAATTTAGTATAAATATATAATACATTTATTTAAAATGTATCGGTGAATGTTTGTTTATTTACATATACACTTTATTTAACATATTGATGGAATAATACAAAATAGTCCTTATATTCGTAAAACTTATTCTATATATTGAAAGAGATAAAGAGTTATCTTTTTATTTTATACTTATTTTACAGAATTTGTACGGGTTCTTTATAATTTAAGATTTTATAATTTTCAAATTGGAAATCATTTCGTTTGAAAAAAATGAATATTAAATTCCTTCCTTTGACAATAAAAATAATATAATATAATAAAATAATTTTGAATATATATTCCTTTTATATTATTTTAATTTTATTATATTCTTTTTTTTCCATTTCATCAATAATGACATATTTTTATGGTATTATAAAACAATTTGTTTGATAATAAAAGTGTATTATTGAATTACATAATGTTTTCTTTCTTATCAAATATACTGAGATAATATTGTTTGAAACTCTATTTATATTTTTTGAATATGGACATTTTTATCACAGAATACAAATTGGGATTTTAATTTGAAGATAAGGTCATGGAATAGTATTATTTTTACTTTAATTACCCTTATTGCGTCAAAGGACCGGGGAGGATCCCTAGCGAAATAACCGAAGGATCGGAACGGATCGCAAATCAATTAAATACTTAATTACTTAAAATAAATTATTAAATTATATTAATATAATTCCAAAATATACATTTTATAGATAACAATCTAATGTATCATATTATATAAAAATAACAAACAGTTTATATGTTAATTTATTTAAATATTTAACCATATATTAAAAAAAATAATAATAAATTAAGCTTAATAATTTTATTCAATTAGGGTTTAATAAAACATATATTTTATAATGTATAACATATATATATACTTAAAATTTTCGATCTATGCTTGTTTATTAGCATACGTTTATTGTTGGGAATAAAATTTAAAGAAAAATAGTACATATTGTTAATAAATGATGATTTAAACCCCAAAAAAATATGAAAATATGTTTTTAAAATGGTAGGAAAATGTGATCTATAAAGTTACTTATGTTGAACAAAAAATAATTACATATATCATTATAAAACTTATTAGATATATTAAAATAGTGAAATGTTATGAATAAAATGCTTTAATACATATGAAAATATTGCTTGAATTTTAATAAAGACTACAAACAAAGAGAGCATCATTACGTTTTTAATTTTTTAATATGTCCGCTTTTCTATACCTCAAGTCTTTTCTAATGATCAATGTGATTTATCATCAGATGATTCTTTGGGTGAATTCTGGCCAAATTTTGTTATACATATATTCCCAAATTATATATTTAATTTGGTAAAATAGCAATAAACAACTTTCTTATAATTTTATATTAAACATTTTTTTTAAAAAATAGTTTACATGAATATAATTAATTATTATTTTATTTTAACATTAAATAGATAATATATTAGTTTGTAGTAGTTAAATATCTTTAATATTAGTTTTAGTTTTATGTAAGAAATGTTCATGGTTCATGAGTTATGATAAATTAAATAATCCATACTAAATTAAATTTAGAAATGAATATTTAAAAAAATTTAATCGTAATATACGGTGCCGTTTATATAACATAACTTTTTAGATATTAATTATTTTAATTAAATTTAAAATCTATTATAAAGATTATTATATTATCTATTACTTTTACGAGATATGTATATACTTTAATTGAATATAAATATTAGTAAAATAATATTATGTAAATTTAACCAAATAATTAAAAAATTTTTTTTTTTACATACTCTTGATATATTCGAAATGTATTGATTTTAATTATAAAATATACTATGTCATGTATATTTATGTTTTATTTAATATTCTCGTTACTTTTATATTCATTATATTAGTATTTTCCGAGTTATGAGCTATTTTATTGACCATAGTAAAAAAATGAAAAACATGTAAAATCTAGTGATTCCGATCAGCATGTAACGCAAAAGTTATTGACGCTAAAAGGGTTAAATGCTTATACTATATGCTATTATATTATAGGTATAATAAATAAGATTTCATATAATAAAATATCATATGGACAATATATTAATATATCGGCATAGGAGTTTTTGTTAATAAATAAATAAATTGATTATTTAACTATACTATTCCAGGTATGAAATTTATAAATATTCATGACACGGAGATAACAAAATTAATATATATAGTAATGTTATTAATGCTATATATATATATATATATATATGTATATATATATATATATATATATATATATATATATATATATATATGTATATATATATATATATAATATATCATATGTATTTTACTTCCACATTACTCAATGCGTTTGCATATATGGGTACCATGTAGTATGCATAAGTTTAGCATTAGATTCATTGAACACAAGATATGTATGATTGATATACGAAACCTATACCACCTATGTATATACACCTATAAATGTGTGTACATAAAAAATTACTATCAGAGACCATGCAGTGCATGCATCGTGTATTCCAATGCATTTTCTATACTTATATATATATATATATATAATTAATAAGATTTATAATTAAATGGCTGTCAGTGTACATGGTACATTATAGAATTAATCATATACAAAATAAAAGAAAAATTGTTGTTTTGGAACGGTTAAATATATCTTGGTATATGATTATTTTCGCTGTTTGGCGTCACTGAGAAAAGCCTACCAGTTTTATTTAAACCAGCCGTAACAATACAATTATATTGAATCGTTAAGCCTGGAGTTAGGCTCCTCCCAGGATTCTAGGTGTTTTGCGGGCGACGAGTTTAAAATGAACGCACGCCATATTCGTAATTCACTTCAAGTCGAATGCCCTAAAATTAATGTTGCCAGATCGTGCGATTTAATGAACTAGTTCTGTTATAAGTTCTGCTTTAAGGCTACGTTATATCGCAACTACCCGTGTGAACTACCATTGATTCAGTTTCCATTACATATATACACATACATACGAGATCGCCAACATTACCTTATTCAGTTATATACTTATGAATACATATGTTACATTAGGTATTATATTATTAAACACCACATATATTACAAATATATCACAGTATAGACAAGTGTGTATTTAAATTACAGTCACCATTAAACATTTTAATACATTCTGATTCCCATGCAAGTATAGGCATATTCAAGGAATTTCATTAACTATGGAAAATTAAGGTTAATATTATGCCGTGGGTTTCGACACTATAAGATGTTTTAGTGTGTGTGTGTGTGTGTGTGTGTGAATGTGTGTGTGTGTATGTGTGTGTGCGTATATACATGTGTGTGTGCGTGAACATGTGTATGTTTATGTGCACGTATGATATATATCGTATGTTATTGTATGTGTGCTGTTGTGTATGGTCGTATTTATATGCGTGTGTTTATATGCGTGTGTTTATATGCGTGTGTTTATATGCGTGTGTTTATATGCGTGTGTTTATATGTATGTGTTTATATGTATGTGTTTATATGCGTGTGTTTATATGTGTGTGTTTATATGTGTATGTTTATATGTGTGTGTTTATATGCGTGTGTTTATATGTATGTGTTTATATGCGTGTGTTTATATGTGTGTGTTTATATGCGTATGTTTATATGCGTGTGTTTATATGTATGTGTTTATATGCGTGTGTTTATATGTGTGTGTTTATATGTGTATGTTTATATGTGTGTGTTTATATGCGTGTGTTTATATGTGTGTGTTTATATGTGTATGTTTATATGTGTGTGTTTATATGCGTGTGTTTATATGTATGTGTTTATATGCATGTGTTTATATGTGTGTGTTTATATGTGTATGTTTATATGTGTGTGTTTATATGCGTGTGTTTATATGTATGTGTTTATATGCGTGTGTTTATATGTGTGTGTTTATATGTGTATGTTTATATGTGTGTGTTTATATGCGTGTGTTTATATGTGTATGTTTATGTGTGTGTGTTTATATGCGTGTGTTTATATGTGTATGTTTATATGCGTGTGTTTATATGTGTGTGTTTATATGTGTGTGTTTATATGTGTGTGTTTATATGCATGTATGTGATTAAATGTTTGATGTGTGTAGTTTGTAGGTCTATGTCGTGGTGCGTATATTGAGAATATAGATCGATCTTTATAATGATCACAGTATAGCTTACTCAGTGGACTAATGCATCGGTCATGGCTATATTTAGACTATATACGGCGTATAAGGTTAAGATTGCAAAGCAGGTCAGTGGCCGGACTAAAAAAATAGCCGTAACCCTATAATGATATAATTCACCTAATCTGGTTAAAACATATTAACCAAAAGAAACTTCTAATGGTTTTATTCTATTTTTTGAAAGTTATAAGTTTCACTTAAAATCCCTCCACCCCGAATATATACGACATGATCTTACGATCAATCTAAAATATATGTTAGATTATATATATATACTGTTGGACTTGTGCATGCCAGTTATATAATGCTTACATAATATGTTACGTAATGCGATCAAGTGAACGCGAACCCACAGTTATTACGTCATATTGTACTCAGTACATTCAGTGCAATATAAAATACCTACACATTCATCTGGACTCCCCTCTACATGAAAAGCGTACACGACATTAAAGTATATTTCATTTATAGAGAATAACAACATCCTAGATACTGTCCCACTTAAGTTTGTCCGATGACCGCATTGGCTGTCGCGGAATATCGAATGCGATTACGTAGTCTTACGTAATAGAGTATTTCTCGAATTAAAATCTCGAAATACACTGTACACTGTACAATGTACAATGTACAGTGTACATTGTACACTGTACATTGTATACTAAGTTATATACTACATGTACACTGTACAGTGTACAGTGTACATGTAGTATATAACTTACTGTGTACGTCATACATTGTAAGTTGGAGGCTATAGAAACATGCTCATACATTCATACACTGTGTGTTACACACATAATGTACGTCACAGATAAACACCATATATGGTATATATACAATTCACGAAATCATAATCTACATTACACTTCGCGAATGGAACGGATTTATTTATATATATATATATACACACACACGCACGCACGCACGCACGCACATACACACACACACACACACACACACACACACACATACCTTCCCACTCACAAATACGCCCAGTAAAACATACTTTCTTTTATATATTTTTTATTTTTGCGTGCACATCAAATAATTTTTTACAAAACCACTACATCATTGTGTTACTGGGTACAATATAAAGTAATAGCGGTAGGTCAACTGTTCACATACAATGTCTAGCAAAAGTACCTGTCCTGTTTGCTGGGTATTACGAATATATATATACATTTTAAATTTAAAATATAATTATTATCGCTATAAATATATGTTTAATAATATTACATAATACTAGACATTGTTTACCGACATTAATTAATGCAACAATAATTTGCTGGTCTAAATCCTTGTTTTAGCGTATTTCATTATCTTCGATAACAGTCGGGAGGACAGTTAGACCCACGAGTGCGGGCGTCGCGGGACTTTTGAACCCGGCTCCATGCTCCCGACTATCGCCCGCAATGAAGAGGGGGCGTGGCTTCGAAGTCGTAGCCGTGGCAACCGAGACGACGACGCCGACGTAGAGGTGCAAATCGCTTCACCTCGATTCCAAGAGGTTAAAAAAAGGATCCAAAAAGTGTTAGCCAGTTTAACACCGAAGAGGTCAGTCACTGGTCAGTTAAGAGGTGAAGGTGGAAATAAGCAAGCATGTGTCATGTAGTGATTAACAACAATTAAATGGAGTTATGCAGGACTAGTGGTGAGTGACAAACGAGTATTGAAATATGGGGTTATTGGGGGTGAAGCCTGGCTAAAATGCAGAATATTAAGTAGAGAGTGAATTACTAATATCGAGTAAATGATGGGTACCTACTCCGGGTACATTGAATCCGGTGTAGTTGAGAATGCAGTATGTAGCGTAGAGTGAAGCATTGATAAAGTATGAATAATGGAGCTAAGGTTTGTAGCAAATCTTTAAGAGGTAGATCAGAGTGTGGAACGTAGACTACTGAAGAGATGGAGGGGAGGGTAGAGTCTTATATCTCAACATGGATAGAAGAAGGGGGTACATCCTAGTATATCATCCTAACTATAAGCATATTAGCCCGACTAGAAGAAGTTGGCTAATGAGGTTCTAAGCTCCACAACTAGTGATTATTTGAACTAGACATATTTGTCCAAACACCTACACCCCAAGTGTAGATACGTAACTTATAAATTGTATCCTATACACATTGTAGGATACAGAATCCGAATTTCATGTTCTCAAAATTTCCATTTCAAGACTTTATAAGGAAATCAGGGTTAATATATGATATTAGTCTGGTAATATTATACTTGTAGTTATTTAGTACTACTTTAAGATTAATCACTAATAAATACATAGCATTGCATAACTGTGTATATTGACTTCAAGGTATTACACAATAATAGTGAATATCCCAGTATTTGTAGTTATAAAATATTTAAAGTATCGTTATTTATTGAGTTAATAGATTTATTGGAAATTATAGTTATTATTTATTTAAATCTAGCAAAATAAACAGCCAAAGAAATTGAATTTATGGCATTCCATTATTTTTCAATATTTTATATTATTTTATAATTTTCGCGAACATTTGAAAGTGTTTTTACAAAACTTGAGTCGGTTTTCTGAGAGAATAATTGTACATAGTAAAATCCTAAAGTAGTTGCGCGAAGGCAACGAATGATCCTATTCAATATACACCAAGACTTCGCTGCCCGCTTGCAGGCAATCGAGGGGCAGGTTATGGCTCGAGAAGTGGGCGTCGAAAATCAACGCGCCGCATTCGTCGCCCTCGAAATGCAACAAGTTGCGGCTCTTGCGGATCTGAGAGCGAGGGTGGCGCGGTCCGACGCCGCTATAAATAGTCTCGCCGGGGAGAACGGCGATCGCGAAAAGAGGGAACGTCGCACGGCGGCCGACGGAGAAGCGAAATGGAATCGTCTCGAGCGAAGGATGCAGAAAATTGACGACCACGTAAGTATTTGAAGCTTGTCCAACGCGAAGCTCGAGGAGTTCGCGATATAATGAACTCTTCGAATTCACTCTAAACGAGATCGGTCGGGCGAGGTAACTGGGACTCGGGGTTTAAGAGTTATGCAGCTCGAGGTCAAGGTCTTGCGATTATTAGACCGAGGATATATTTTAATATATCTACACTAGTGCAGAATTGACCACTTCGCAATATGAAATCGGATATGTATTCACCTCCGTATAGCTGCCTCTACTTTCACTACTTTCACATTCGAATAACACCCGTAGCGTATATTTTCATTGATAAGTCAAACCGCAAACACCAGCAAAATAATTAAAATAAAATATCATACAGGAAACATGGCCAATCACAAAACTCTCCAATGAATCACAATTCCCTAATATACTTATACAAACTGGGGTAGTAGTCCCCTTAGACGAGACGTTGAGATGAGATACTGATACATATTGCATGTTTATTTTGTTCTCGTTACGATACAATATTACTAGTATTATATCTGGTAAGAATTTCGCAATTCCAGGTAAACAATTTATCATCGAAAGTGGAAACTTCCGACATCGTGAATCAATCGAAACTCAGTAATTTAGCTGGAGATACTGGTTAATATCGAGGTATTATAAACAATTAATTATGTTATGTATATGTTTTATAATTTAGGTGAGGCAAATGTTCCATGTTCCCTTGATTATGTGTGGTGCTGTTATATATGTGTTATATAATATATATATATATATATATATATATATAATATATATATATATGTGTTATATAATATATATATATATATATATATATATAATATATATATATATGTGTTATATAATATATATATATATAAGAAGGTTTTGAATTACCAAATAAGCATATTTATTAATTTGCGTATTAATATTTTCTTAGCATTTAATTTATAAATAATAATTGTTATAAGATAAATAAGAATATCAAATTTAGCGAATATAAAATAAAAATTGTAGTTAAAAAGAATTAATGAATTTTTTGTAAGGAGTATTCCGAAATTACTTTATTGCGTCGTAAATAACTCAATTGATTTTCTATTTGATGTATTACCTCCTTTCCGAATGTCATTGGTATTAGTAATTATCTACTTTTCTTTCTGCTTCAGTTTCATTTTACAGATACATCAACTACTTAATAAAAACGCTGTGAAGTACATTACACCTGGAGGTAATTAGTCAATGGAAGTGCAGTACATTTTATATACAATATATGAACCTGTTAAGAATAAATCAGTAATTCTTGAACATATTTTGTAGTCGTCAATAGAATAAGGAAGGGTTGCTAGAAAATTGATTATGGTTAAAGGCTTAATTCCAGCCCATTGCTATTGATTCCAAGTTTAAAATTCCATGATTTAGTGCCCTGATAGGAGCTAGGAGATTGCCTTAGGACTTACATATTGTACTATACGCTTCATTGTAATGGAAGAACAGTCAGTTTTGTTTACATTGATGTTTGCCTATTAGTTAAATATTATTAAGTTCTAATGTAGAAAGAGTAGAAGATATAAGCAATGAATATTGTTATATAGTTACAGGCCTGTTCCAACGGTGTTTGTCAGCTATATGGCTATTAAATGCCCACATACTATGGCTACAATACCCATACCATGGCTTCCAACAGTAGAATAAAGGGATTCACATAATTTTCCTTTAGCTAGCATTGAAATCGTATGATCTTAAGTAGTGAGAAGTTAAGCTGAGTTTGTATTAGCTTCTAGACTTACACCAAGACCATAAATTGTTCTTTCTATGTAAAAGTATGGAATTACAATATTTTTTTTTCCTTGTTATTTGTTGTTAGTTCATAGAAATTGTGTGACCTCATCGTCCTTGTTAATTAAGCACTACCCAATTATAATTCATGAGAAAGTAGGTGGTTTTTAATATTATAGCTATTACCATAAAACTAAACTAGAATATTCAAATTTATCCATTCTACATATATCCACCAATAAAACATATTCTTTATAAGAATATCTAAGTGCCAAAGTCAATAGCCATTATAAATAAAAATAATCAGAATTTTTTAATATTGAAGCTTTTTAAATTGTAAACTATTGATTTGAATATACAATTTAAGAATTAATGCAAATGTTGCATAAATTTCAGATTATATTTCAATAAATGGTTATTTTTGATATATGTATAATATATAACAATTCCTCGCTATCTTTCTAAGGTCAGCAAATGAAATCAGCAGATGCGTCGGTGAATTCACACATGGAAAGAATAAGATTTTCTTTAGAAACGCAAAAACGCGACGCCAATGATGGAACACAAAAGCTCGAACACAAAATTATCCAATATTTGGATAGTAGATTTACGGAGGTGGAAAAGAAATTTGTTAGTATCAGTTAATACTGTTATAATATTTACTAATATATGCAAACATGCACATATGTATGTTTTATGAATTAATACATTTGATGCTGTCAATACCAGGAACTTTGGAGAGAACCTGGTTAAGGTGTTCTGGGTTTTATAAAAGGAGGTAAATTAATACATTATATATATATATAAAATAAATGACATTAGATTATTGATATTTTTAAAAAAATCCTGTCAGATAATCACAATACAATTACTGCAATAGATAAACATATTTGTGATACCATTGTAATATTCATTGCAATATACCAAAGATATTATTTATATTCATTTAGATAGTTTTTGGGCATGAATATACAATGTTTTGCTGTACATCAAAGCTCAATTAAACAATATGTTCTAAAATTACTAACTATTTTAAATATATATATATATATATATATATATATATATATATATATATTGTGTGGTCAAGAAGAGTGTATTCTTTTTCGAATTGAATGTATGTAAACATATTGAACATATCATATCATCAGAATGAAATAAAAAATATCAATTTGCTAATTGAGAAGTATAAATGTAAACAAATGATATTAATATAAGGTTCATGAAATATTAATATAAAATATGATTAAACTATAAAATTGATTTTAAAATATCAAAAAGAGTGTAGATTATAAAATTATTATAAAGTAATAAAGATATAATTATAAAATATAGAAATACAATATTTAAAAACGGATATAAAATATGTAAACATTTATAAAGGATGGTAGAAAGAAATATTACAATCAAGGTGATGGCAGATAAGTGACATTTAATATGCAAAACAGTTCTCAATTTGTAGCTTTTAGTATTTTGATGCAGTATTTTATTGCATCAGTTTTACTTAAACTTGAATGTAAAATCAACGGTGAAAAAGTATTTAATATCGTGTTTTCATTTATTATTGTCGAGTAAATTTAATTGCAATCCGATATTTTATGGAAAAATACGTTGCTGCATTAATATATCTTACATCTATTTATAAAATATTTATATATTTTAATAATAGGTGTCCTCCCAAGCAGTGTTATGTAATATATTGGATATTATGTTATGTAATACTTTAGATATTCTCGCTAATGTGAACAAAATTAATTATTAAATTATTAATTTAAAAATGAAATTAAACTGATAATTAGTTTGGATAATAATATTGCATTATTGTATGCTAAAGGAATCCATGCTATTTGATGAATTGTTTTAATTGTATCTAATAAGTATACTATGTACTCGATACCGAATAAATATTCTTATTTATACAATAAAAAGGAGCTATTTTATCAAATAATCTATTATATACATCAGAAAGAAAACTAATATTGTTTTCAAGAAGTCAAACTTCACAAGCTTGAAAATTATTCATTAAAGCTTTGGAAATATGTGATAAGATAAACATGTGATATAGCATTATTGAATAGTAAATAACTTAATTGTTTAAAAATTGAATATGATTTCATGAATATTTATTTAGAATTATCAAATATATATATATATATATAATTATATGTGATAGTTTCAACTTGTGGTTATAATATATCTAATGGCCAACAACAGAAATAACTCTATAGGTCATACACTTTAGGCCCTACAGAATATTGTTTATTTAAAAGATTCGAAAGAGGTTTATTATAAGTTTGCAAACCCTGGATTTGTGTGGTTTGGTGACAAACAGAATAACAACTGAACGACGAGAAAATCATTTTAATTACATAATATTAAAGAATTATATAAAATATAAGATAAAACACCGTACAGCAATATGTATAAACAAACTACCTTTGTATTATATATACTGCATTGTATTCCTAATGCACAAATCCGTTACTCTAACTTCATGATATTTATTGTATTTAATGCACACTGAAGTAAGTGTATGGTTCAATCTCTGTACTAGTAAATTAAAGTGACTTTAACTGACCTTAAAATACCACACATATATTAATCTGAGTTATTAATCATTTATGGAAAATAAATAATGAATTTAAAATTAATTTTAACATTACGTCAGACTATAAATTATAGTGTCTATTATAGAATTAATCTTAAATTCAATTTTACAATTATAGAGTAAAATGGAAATGACTATACAAAATTCACACTTACAACACAAAGAACAGTATATGGAATTAGATTTGAAAATAAACGACAACAATATCCAAACTACGGAATCACAAAAAGTATCAAATTGTATCGATTAAATTAAAAAATCATTATTAATATTTGTTAAAAAATTGCTCGCTTTATTTAAACTGTTTTGAAACCATTATAATTAATTCTAAGCATGAATATGAAATAATATTATTTTATTCAAATATTTCCTATACAGATGTTACATAAAACATTATCGGCAGCGATTACTGATGCCCTAAGAGAAAGAGATGCAGCATTTGATAAGTTAAAGAAAGAATTACGAAGAGGACTTTTAAATGTAAATGATTCTATTGAGGATTTACAAAGGGTTTAAATTTGATTATATCAATGCTAAAAATGAAAATACTTAAATAATATTATTTTACCTTTATGTTCTACTGAGTATCATAAGAAATATGATAAATACAAACGTAATAATTACAGAATATATACTTTATTAAATAGGTCGATGAGGGAAAAAGAAAACTTCTCAAAGAACAACTTCGTAAAGAAATCAACGATGTTCAGAAAATGTTTTTTTTAGTTTAATTCTGATTCCAATTATTTTAAATTATATTTATTCCTATATGACTAATATAGAGATATTATCATGATACAATATTATGTATTTTAATGCAGTAGCTTATTGTAATAAATACAAATTCACACTCATTTATGTTTCTTTTTATAGGTAAATCTAAATAATGTTTCTAAATAAGTTAGCCCTTGTGTAATGTGCATTCGAGTAAGATGGACATGTGTATAGTATTCCAGTAATACCATATATCTAGAGATCATTTCTATTTTATTTTTAATCTAAATAGTAAGTTTGTAATACTTATTTTTCATTATGCAAGGATTTATAATGTAATGATATGTAAACACATCATAATTACTAACATTGTGATTATAAAACGGCTAATAATTTATTGCATAAAACTTAAAAGATTGATCATAATATTTGTATATAAAAATGTTACAGGTAATATTTTTCAAGATATTCCAGTAATAAAAAATAATAAAAATAAAGAAAAAGTGAATATAATATATATTATTAAAATAGCCTATAAATGTATAAAATCAATGCATAGAAGGTTTCATCGAATTTGATTTGAATTCATGGGTTTAAAATTTAATGGTTCGATGTTATTGCTTTTTATATCATATATTTCATTATTTTCTGTAAATATAGTATCGCATTACTATATTATTTAAGATATTAATAAAAAATGACTTAATTTTCAAAAATACAAAATTCTTAAAACAATTCATATTCACAATATTACCATTACAGTTAAATAGAAAAGCACTGAAATATAATAATAATGATAATAACCATTCTTGTCACATATATTCGTAACTGTTTGCTCAGTGGCGATTTCTTCTTCAATATTCATATTCGCAAAATTTACAAAAACCTTACAAAATTAATAAAAATAGTAATACTAATATTAATGAATGTCGAACATACACTAAATGTATTTTAATTATTAGAAAATATTTATAGTTGAATATGCAAAATAAAATAATTGTCTAATAAGTGATTTCTTTTATCGCTCTATAAATTTTTATAAACATAGGAAAATAAACTGAATTGATTTGAATTAGAAAATGATATTTTCAGTCTTTATAATAATGAAAATATATCATTTATTATCATTTAATATTATTGAAACATCTGATTAAGATAACTTACATGTTCCAATGTTGTTTGGCTGACCGAGTAATGCTCAATATTTAATTCTTCTCTGAATTTTTCAAGTTTTTCAAAAATAACCGATAATGAAAGATTATTGCAGCCAAACTAAATTTATAATTAATTATATATTATTAATAGATATTCAATATAAACCAATAATATAATTAATATACTTTTTTTAAATGATGTAAAGGATGTAAGATGCATGGATGTAAATTAAATAGATTATATAAACATCAGTAACTGAAATAATGTGAACAATAGAATAAAAAAGCTTAAATGAACTGTAATTAATCAATTACAACCTCGTATTCTACTACATTTGCACGGTAGTTACGTAAGTGGCACCTCGTGAAGTTTTTCTTCATGAACACGGAAAGTGTTTCAGCCGCATTTAAAATGTTGCAATTCAGTAGAATTTTAACTGAATACCCTTTTCCAAATCTAATGAATCATTCAATTCCACTGATTACTATTTACTGGTAAATATGTAATAGCTGGCAATTACTTTTTAATTTCGATATTGAATACTATTTTATTATATTATCTATTATTGTCTTAAATTTATCATTGACCATATAAATGAACTTGAGATATTTAAATATATATAAACCTATTTTTTAGGTGTTGGACGCTTCCCAAACACCTGATTTGCCCATCTACCATAATTGCTATTCGATTGCATAGAGATTGGCATTCTTCCATGCTGAACAATAGACTAATGTTTATTACTTATAACGATAATATATAGTTATGATTAACATGTCAAAAAGGGCCATCTTGAATATTTCATAGGATTCCACGAAAGAAAATTCTAAAAGTGAATTAATTACTGGCAAACAAATACTGTAATTATCTTACGAACTTGTAAAACATTTGAAATAATTGCAGTATTTATGTCAAAAAGCCATCGAACACGTACGTACGACTAACCTTGATTTTGATTTGTCCAGATTTTACTAAACTTTTGAACACACTTTACCAACCTGTGAGAAGAGAAGATCACGGAGCAACCCCTGGAGTTGAGATCTCGGATACATTTCCAAATGAAGCGTCGTGCCTTTGGGTCCATGCCAGCTGTTGGTTCGTCCTGTTGTAGTGACTTGCAATGACTTACCTATTACCTCTAATCTTTGATGATATTAATGTCATTCGAAACTTGATTTATAATATTGAATATATGATCTGACAGCAGTTATTATGAGGGGTTCATATAGAAACAAGTTTAGTCTAATTATACTGTATAATATACTTAAATATACTTGAAATATTATTTAAATAGAGATTTATAGTTTACCTAAATCCCAAGATTTCAAAAATATGAACAATTTATTTTTTGGATTAACTTTGTTAAATTATTAATTTCTAAGAATGATTCGTGGAATGAGTTATAGAGTGAGTTATAAAGTGAATTGTAGAGTGAGTTATAAAGTGAATTTTAGAGTTATTTATAAAGTGAATTGTAGAGTGAGTTATAAAGTGAATTGTAAAGTGAGTTATAAAGTGAATTGTAGAGTGAGTTATAAAGTGAATTGTAGAGTGAGTTATAAAGTGATTTGTAGAGTTATTTATAAAGTGAATTGTAGAGTGAGTTATAAAGTGAATTGTAGAGTGAGTTATAAAGTGATTTGTAGAGTTATTTATAAAGTGAATTGTAGAGTGAGTTATAAAGTGAATTGTAAAGTGAGTTATAAAGTGAATTGTAGAGTTATTTATAAAGTGAATGGTAGAGTTAGTTATAAAGTGAATTGTAGAGTGAGTTAGAAAGTGAATTATAGAGTGAGTTATAAAGTGAATTGTAGAGTGAGTTATAAAGTGAATTGTAGAGTGAGTTATAAAGTGAATTGTAGAGTTATTTATAAAGTGAATTAAAGTGAATTGTAGAGTGAGTTAAAGAATTATTATAGAGTGAACAATTGCTTGATTTGTAGAGCTATTGCTGGAGTGGGGATGAGGACAGCGTTGCATACTGATTATCAGAATTATAGCCTCATTTATAAAGTGATTTATAAAGTGATTTGTATTAAAAGTTAAAAAGAGATATAGAACTCCTCTCCACTAGCCAGAAAAACGATGCGAGGATTAGACAGAAGTGCGATGGCGGTACTAAGTTTACGTTTATTTCCACCAGATAAACTTGCAGCTTTTGATTCGGAATAAGATTCCAAGTCGAATCTCTCAAGCGAACTTTCAACCAACTGCATATCGAGGATATAGTGAAATAAGCAAGTTCTTTTTACATACAACAAATGGTATTGATATTGAGAAATAATATACAGATTATTATTTGATGTGCTTCGGTCACTTTATAGTTAAGGTGTGGATTAAAGTAGGCTAAGGTGTAGATTAAAGTAGGCTAAGGTGTAGATTAAAGTAGACTAAGGTGTAGATTAAAGTAGGCTAAGGTGTAGATTAAGGTAGGCTAAGGTGTAGATTATAGTAGGCTAAGGTGTAGATTAAAGTAGGCTAAGGTGTAGATTAAAGTAGCAGAAGCGCGGAGTAAAATATTGCGTGAACGGAGTAAAAAGAAACCCATTTGCTTTCGGGGTAAGGAAAGCCGTGAAGTCGGGCATAGAAGGTCAGGTGTTCCCTTGTAGTGAGAAGTGGAAAGAGGGCATCGAACTGAGCGCAGTATCCAATTTTGTTCCGACTCAATCCGGCAATCAAACTATTTTGTTGCAGGTATTATTGCAGGTTTTACATGGCAAACTATATATATAATAAATTAATATCTTATTATATTAATTGAATATGTATCATCATATATATTATTTTATATTTATAATAGTATAATATTGAGAATATTAAGAAATACAAAATATAACATAATATATCAATTATTATGTACATATCTATATATTAATTTCATTAATAAAAATCTATAAAGGTAAATATTTAATACTTGCCTTTTTCCACATAAAACTGCGGTTCCAGAATTTGCCCTTATCTCACCAATTAACATCTTAAAGGTTGTTGTCTTGCCTAATAACATAAAACACAAAGATTACATAATTATTCATCTATATATTAGTACAATATATAGATAATATATAAATGTTTATAAATAAAGTAAGTAAACCAAACATGATTAATATTTAAGAAATATCTATTAGGGAATATATAAAATATGAACTATTGATATTCAAAGTTTATTTAAATAAATATCAATAGAAATATTTTTACCAGCTCCATTCACTCCTAAAAGCCCAAAACATTCTCCTCTATAAACTCCAAATGTTAAATTATTGACTGCAGGCTGCTTTTTACCAATGTATATCTGCAAAACATGAAACTTAAAGTATAAAGAAATTATATAATACAAATTAAAAATTCTGATCATTATTAAAATTTAGAAAGTTCACGTTTATTATAAATTCACATTTAAGTAAAAAAAACGATTTCATGTATAAACCTTAGTTAATCCCTTTACAATTAAACTACTACTTAAGTTAGTTTCGTTGACTCGAATTCTTTCATTCTTAACGTCTTCATCTTCCTCGTAGTTAATAACGCTGGAAACGTTTCAATAATGATTGAAATTCTATGATATTCAAAAGGAAGCAACAGTTACAGTAACGGAGAAGTAATCGCAGATGAAACTCTTACGCAAAAACCTAATCTTCTTCTTGTAAGTAAATTGTTTAAACGCGACCAGTAAGGACGCTATTACATCATATTCGGCCAAGATGACGAGGCAATTAAATATAAGTCCTTGAATGAACAGAACCACGAAAACGTGACCAAGCAGATGCCACATCATGGGGTCAATAGTGAGATGTTCGCCTGTTATTGTTATTAAAAATGGGTTCAATTAACAATTGATAGACAATTGATAGACAACCTACTCATCATGCAATTAGAGAATTTTACTTTTAAACATCGCCACAGAAATTGAGTTCAAACCATAAGATTTCATAGTATCTACGATCATCTGATTCTTCATCAAATCTACGAGACCTCTTCCCAAAGAAAACTGCGGAAATATCAGAAATACGATATTTAAGACATCAGCAATGGATGTTAGTTTCTGTAAAGTTAGTAATATAGATTATTATATATATATATAGTTTTTGGCATATGCTAATAAATTAATCTATTTCTATGTAAAGACAAGAAACGTATTTTAAATAATGCCAATATATTTGTAATGATATTAAATATATTTGTATTATATTAATAAATTAAAATTAAGCAGTTTCTCGAGAATATGAATGGAACAAAATAATTAACAAATGTTCCAGTTGTTAAATGACGGTAAAAATTGTAATGTAAAGTTGTCATGGTAAATATGCTATTCGTGTCCCTTTGCTGTTCTCACCATTATACTAACGGAAGTCTGGAATATTTGCATGATGAACGTGGATACTGTTGTAACTATGGCGATGGATACATTAAGACTCGATAATACGACGTATGAAGTTGAAGGTACTTCGAAGTAACGACTTCCGATATAGACTATTGGAATAATGGCCCACCTGGTGAGTGGTTAGGTTAATTATATCGAATGATTATATTACCAATGATTATTATACGCATTATATTGAAGCCAAAGAAAACTAGAAATAAATTATAATTTTAAATATTTTATTAGATATTATAAAAAATAAATTATAAGTTTAATAATCCGATGATCTAAAAGTAGAAATTTATCTTGGTGATCAAGTTATTGATATCATATATTATGCAATAACCCGTATAGAAGGAACAGAGAGATCGCTGCTACTCTGTGTTCTATGGATGTGAGAGCTTCAATCTCGAAAACGTAGAATACCCCGAAACAACATGCAATCGAAAGTAGATAGCAAATCTAGCATTCGAGAAATTTGATTTAGTTTTACTTTAGAATTTGTAAAATGATTAGGATAGAGTAAATTTGTATTCATAATTTGTTCATTGTTAGTATTTGCAAAGTATATTTTCTAATTTACAAGATTATTGTATCGAGTTATACAAATTAAGAGAAGTTCATTCATCTCATACCAGAAATTTAATTTAGGTTTTAACTAAATCTAGATTTTTTGATCACAGGGCCAAAAATAGAATTATCGAATATTGATTAGTTATAACTATATACGATTATAGAACATTGGATTTAGTGTACAAATTTAAGGCAAATAATGTCTTAAAGGGATGAATTATAATAAATAAAAAAATAAGACTGATTGATAAAGATATCATAATTTGAAAGTATGTTTAAGTCAGTACAAACCCAGTCCCAAAAGTAATTAGCAATCCAAAATACAATTGGTGTTACTCCTGCTAAAAATTGAATTAGTTTTGCTCCGGATTGGTTTTCCTCAGTGATAAACAAGGTGAAACTGGCTGTTAAGAAGGACACTCCAACTAAAACACTGATAGTAATCAGCAAATCCACTCCGGATGCTTTTCTGTAAAAATTGTAAAATTATGAATTACAAATAAAATGATATTATATTAGATAACATAATAATGATAATTCAATATCGGATTATAACTAATTTGTTATATTCTGGTCAAATGAAAACTTAATTGTTACAATAAATAAAAGATCAACAATATTTTGTATCAATTGTTAGAATTTAAACAATAATTTATGAAATCAAATGAAAACAGTTTGTAGTCAATATATTTGCGAAAACATTAAAACAATAATTACGGTCGACTCACAAATTCCGAGAAGTGACTTGATTCTTTGTTTCGTTCATCGGGTGGTTGACGGTGACGATGGCGTAGAGACTTGCGTTATCGGGGAACAGAGATCGCAGCAAAGCGTTATTGAGGATATTGTTGTAGGCAGTGACGGCGACGTAACCTTTGTTATTGTACCATACCTTCGACATGTCAACGATAATTGAATTGAATATGAAGATGATAATGAATGTAGTAAATAAAATATAATGGTTACGAATGAATTGAAATGTATAATTTGTATTTACAATGAATTAATGTGAATGTGAATGAATTAGGAATATTTTATGTAAACCTGTGCATTTTCTTTTGTGTAAAAGATTCTCATGAGTCTATCGGCATAATTGAGAATTTTGGGGTCTGAAGTGAAATTTGATGATGAATTAGTTTTCACAAGTTTTGCAAGAATTGCTAGAAATCTGTTCATCTTCTCTTTATCGATAGATGCGATTGAATGATCAACTCCATAAGAAAATCCTCCGTACCTGAAGTGAAGCTATATTTTTAGTATACTATTCACAGTATTATAAATATTGATAAAGGAACATTTTATTGATGCATTGTAAGGATTTTAATTAATTAGATTTTGCAGAAATTTAATTTTAATAATCGAGATTCAAAAAGTAATAAAATTTGTTATCACAATTCTCAAACCTACGAAGTTTAAATTCTGAGGTAGTTTTCAAAAGCCAGTCGCTGATGTTTCTTGAAGTAAGGTTATAAATGAAATCTCCCGTTGAAATCAACTTATAGCTTGGTTCTACTCCATACGATCCTATGGACATAACATAGTATGGATATAACATAGTATGGACATAACATAGTATGGATATAACATAGTATGGATATAACATAGTATGGATATAACATAGTATGGATATAACATAGTATGGATATAACATAGTATGGATATAACATAGTATGGATATAACATAGTATGGATATAACATAGTATGGATATAACATAGTATGGATATAACATAGTATGGATATAACGTAGTATGGATATAACATAGTATGGATATAATATAGTATGGATATAACGTAGTATGGATATAACGTAGTATGGATATAACATAGTATGGATATAACATAGTATGGATATAACATAGTATGGATATAACATAGTATGGATATAACATAGTATGGATATAACATAGTATGGATATAACATAGTATGGATATAACGTAGTATGGATATAACGTAGTATGGATATAACGTAGTATGGATATAACATAGTATGGATATAACATAGTATGGATATAACATAGTATGGATATAACATAGTATGGATATAACATAGTATTGATATAACATAGTATGGATATAACAAAGTAAGGATATAACATAGTATGGATATAACGTAGTATGGATATAACGTAGTATGGATATAACATAGTATTGATATAACATAGTATGGATATAACATAGTATGGATATAACATAGTATGGATATAACATAGTATGGATATAACATAGTATGGATATAACATAGTATGGATATAACATAGTATGGACATAACATAGTATGGATATAACATAGTATGGATATAACATAGTATGGATATAACATAGTATGGATATAACATAGTATGGATATAACATAGTATGGATATAACATAGTATGGATATAACATAGTATGGATATGACATAGTATGGATATAACATAGTATGGATATAACATAGTATGGATATAACATAGTATGGATATAACATATTATGGATATAACATAGTATGGATATAACATAGTATGGACATAACATAGTATGGATATAACATAGTATGGATATAACATAGTATGGATATAACATAGTATGGATATAACATAGTATGGACATAACATAGTATGGATATAACATAGTATGGATATAACATATTATGGATATAACATAGTATGGATATAACATAGTATGGATATAACATAGTATGGATATAACATAGTATGGATATAACATAGTGTGGATATAACATAGTATGGATATAACATAGTATGGATATAACATAGTATGGATATAACATAGTATGGATATAACATAATATGGATATAACATAGTATGGATATAACATAGTATGGATATAACATAGTATGGATATAACATAGTATGGATATGACATAGTATAGATATAACATAGTATGGATATAACATAGTATGGATATAACATAGTATGGATATAACATAGTATGGATATAACATAGTATGGATATAACATAGTATGGATATAACATAGTATGGATATAACATAGTATGGATATAACATAGTATGGATATAACATAGTATGGATATAATATAGTATGGATATAACATAGTATGGATATAACATAGTATGGATATAACATAGTATGGATATAATATAGTATGGATATAACATAGTATGGATATAATATAGTATAGATATAATATAGTATGGATATAACATAGTATGGATATAACATAGTATGGATATAACATAATATGCAAAATATATTCTAGGGGAATTGAAAAGATAAGAGAACTAATGATTTCTTTATTTAGACCATCGGGGCATTTCATGAATCCTTGATCACAGTTACATTCTTTAATTTCTTTAATTTCATTCGATGAATATTCACGTGTAAAATTCGTACGTCCATTGACTTGTAAACAATTATATTTTCCACTATGAAAATTATATAGTTAGAGTATATCAATAACTTTTTTAAAAAAAACTTCATTTTCATCTTAATAAATAAAAACTTGATGATATGAATTTCTGGATCCAAGCATTTATTTCCAAAACCGTACATTTTTTCAGTAAAGAGATTATCCAATTGTTTGGTCCAGCTTTTCTCAGGATTATCATTGCTGTATTATTAATTCTAAATTTACAAACACACTAATTATAATTTCACACTAATGAGTTAATTCATTTGAATAAGTTTATTTATATATATTCCATTAATCTATATATTCGTACAGTATATATATAATGCTACTATATAAAATATATATAAGTATTTACACATAAATATATATATATATATTTACATAAATGTATATTTAATTATATGAATATATGTGGTATTTAATTATCAACAACAAGAAGTATTTCATTTGATTATTGATTTACCTGAAAAATGTGGAAAGTTGAGGTGCATGTTGTTTGAGCATCCATGGATGTGTTTCTTGTTGATTAATATCTCGACTTGGTTCACTCAGCATTGATAAAAACATAGCAAGGGAAATTAACATCACTGGTAGCAAAAGCTTGAGGAGAGGAGAAGAGAGGTGAGAGGATAGGGGAGGGGAGGGGAGGGGAGGGGAGGGGAGGGGAGGAGAGGAGAGGAGAGGAGAGGCGAGGCGAGGAGAGGAGAGGAGAGGAGAGGATAGGATAGGATAGGAGAGGAGAGGAGAGGAGAGGAGAGGAGAGGAGAGGAGAGGAGAGGAGAGGAGAGGAGAGGAGAGGAGAGGAGAGGAGAGGAGAGGAGAGGAGAGGAGAGGAGAGGAGAGGAGAGGAGAGGAGAGGAGAGGAGAGGAGAGGAGAGGAGAGGAGAGGAGAGGAGAGGAGAGGAGAGGAGAGGAGAGGAGAGGAGAGGAGAGGAGAGGAGAGGAGAGGAGAGGAGAGGAGAGGAGAGGAGAGGAGAGGAGAGGAGAGGAGAGGAGAGGAGAGGAGAGGAGAGGAGAGGAGAGGAGAGGAGAGGAGAGGAGAGGAGAGGAGAGGAGAGGAGAGGAGAGGAGAGGAGAGGAGAGGAGAGGAGAGGAGAGGAGAGGAGAGGAGAGGAGAGGAGAGGAGAGGAGAGGAGAGGAGAGGAGAGGAGAGGAGAGGAGAGGAGAGGAGAGGAGAGGAGAGGAGAGGAGAGGAGAGGAGAGGAGAGGAGAGGAGAGGAGAGGAGAGGAGAGGAGAGGAGAGGAGAGGAGAGGAGAGGAGAGGAGAGGAGAGGAGAGGAGAGGAGAGGAGAGGAGAGGAGAGGAGAGGAGAGGAGAGGAGAGGAGAGGAGAGGAGAGGAGAGGAGAGGAGAGGAGAGGAGAGGAGAGGAGAGGAGAGGAGAGGAGAGGAGAGGAGAGGAGAGGAGAGGAGAGGAGAGGAGAGGAGAGGAGAGGAGAGGAGAGGAGAGGAGAGGAGAGGAGAGGAGAGGAGAGGAGAGGAGAGGAGAGGAGAGGAGAGGAGAGGAGAGGAGAGGAGAGGAGAGGAGAGGAGAGGAGAGGAGAGGAGAGGAGAGGAGAGGAGAGGAGAGGAGAGGAGAGGAGAGGAGAGGAGAGGAGAGGAGAGGAGAGGAGAGGAGAGGAGAGGAGAGGAGAGGAGAGGAGAGGAGAGGAGAGGAGAGGAGAGGAGAGGAGAGGAGAGGAGAGGAGAGGAGAGGAGAGGAGAGGAGAGGCTACTAACCTGCGTAAGAAATGATTTCAAATTCCGTTTGTTATAGTGAAATCGCTTTGCGATTAACGAAAACAATTGTAGACAAATCAATTGGAAGCCCTTTTTCACGCAGCTGTCATCTGAGAAAGTAATTATATTTTATTCATACTGAAATACCATAATCTGTTAAATACAAAATTATAATGATAAACATTGACTGAGAAACTGACCTCTATAGAACGAATGGTAGATGGAGGATTCCTCAAAAAAGTTTTGGTGTGTAGAAATGATATCATTATATCTTATATTCTTTTCTCTCTCGGTAATAGGTGTAAATGTTGATAGAGATGTTTCATTTTTTTTAACAATATGGCCGACGTCTTAATTAAAAGAAATTGAATTCTAAATATAAATATTAAAACCTCGCAAACTGGTCAATTCTTGTTAACATTATATTTATAAATATATATGAATATATATAGTATGAAATGTATTAATATTCAGGTGTTGATAGTATTGAAATGTTTTGCAAACCTAATACGTTGCTTTTCTCAATAATCAATAGGAATACTTGTTCCAAAGATATATCGGAGATGCCGTAACTCAAATAGCCGAGACTCTTTATTTTACTATCGAGATTACTAAAAAGGCCTCTGAAAGCTTTTGAATCTTTCTAAAATAATAGATTTGAAAATTATGTACTAATTCCACGAATATCAATAAACTTATATTTTTATGATATACCTTGGGTTTATTTTTATAAATTTAACAATAATTTCATATTTCTCTAAATATTCATTAAATTCATTCACTACCTCTTTATCTTCACTAGTTGATAATACAAAAGTTAATTCAGATATTTTGTCTTCAATAATTTTTGATCCAGGAAAATAACAACCAATTAGATGAGAAATTACCTCTGTAGATTCTAATATTTGGAAATAATAATTAATTAATAAGTTTTAACATAAAGTCATAAAGGCAGTTTAAATAATTATTAATTACAGTTTAATAATTATTAATAATTCCTTGTATACATTTTAATAGAATTACTAACTTAAACAAAACTAACCAATTAGTTTATGATCAGAATTAGAAAAATTGACATTGTTGTTATATCTCCTTTTCTAAAGTAAGATATATTAATATAATATAATATAATATAATATAATATAATATAAACTAATATAATATATATTTACTGAAATCAGTGTAACTTTCTCTCACAACTGATATAATTTATAAACTTATATGCTATATTCTTTTCTCTCTGTATAGAAGCAAATGTTGATTGAGTTGAGTAGATTTTTTAATGATAATAAGTTAAAATTCTTCTTATTATCAATATAAGTAATGTTGTATATTACAAACTTTAAAAAAATGTACTTTTTGAAATCAATTACACAATATTAACTTTTACCTTTAAATTTTAAACTCTTGTCTCTCTTCTAAATCTAAACCCTATGAAAAAATGTCCAGTAACTGTAAAATTATTAATATCGTAAATCTAGATTCCTATTACATGTGCATATAACCTAAAGTACCCACCCCGACTCCATCAGGACTTATCGCTACTAGTGATTCCAACCCCTCCGTACTTACCGCATCTAGTTCATAGTATTTGGCGGGATCTCGTACTAGTGTCATGTAGTGCCCGTTTCCGTAGTAACGCTTCAACGACGGCGAATCCCCGGAGCAAAGAAGTTTCCCATGCGACAGAATGGCAATCTTATCAGCAAGATAATCGGCTTCGTCCATGTGGTGAGTACTTAACAATATGGTGCGATCTGATGGCAGGGCACGGGTTGGTAAGTCTGTTAGTACTAAGCATTAGTTTAGTCAGTCAAACAATTAATCAGTTAGTCAGTCAGTCAATTCTTAAGTTAATTAATTAATCAGTTAGTCAGTCAGTCAATTCTTAAGTTAATTAATTAATCAGTTAGTCAGTCAAACAATTAATCAGTTAGTCAGTCAGTCAATTCTAAAGTTAATTAATTAATCAGTTAGTTAGGCAAATAATATACCAGTGGTCAGTTCGTTAATGAACTCTTGGTCAAGAAAAATTATGAGAAATAGAATTTCCTAGTGACTTAAATTTAAGTATTAGACTGGCCACAACCTAATACTTCCCTAGTACCTTTCTTGTATTCGAGGAGTAGTTTCCAGATGTCGCTGCGACTGCGAGGATCAACTCCGGAAGTTGGTTCGTCAAGGATCACCAACTTCGAATAGCCAATGAATGCAATTGCCAACGAAAGTTTGCGTTTCATACCACCTGCGGAAGTGTTTTACGAAAACTTCTTATATTGGCTCTAGATTGTATATCTAATATTGGATATGTATGTATCTATACCAGTAGATGATTATATATATTAACTATATAACGCTATCTTAATAATCTAATTCGATGTTATTCAAATGTTGTCATTTTAAGATATTCTGGTAATTAGTCGCTTAATTCATTACTTGTAAATATATTTAATCTATTTTATTTCTTGTATTTTTAGATAAATTTATGGTTGTTTTTACCAACAACTACTGACACCTTGTGAACTGACGCCTATTGACATCTACTGACACCTTGTGAACTGACACCTACTGACACCTTGTGAACTGACACCTACGGACACTTCTGTTAACCTAGTTGTCATTCATGGAAATCGTAGAAATTGTAAAGTTTGAACTAGTTAGAAAATACAGCTAAGCGGGAACCTGAGAGGTGCTTGGAAAGAACGTTTTTGTGTCGCAGCAAGCCAACATCTCGTAGCAACTTATCAACTGACGTGGCGACTTCGGCTCCCCGAAGCCCTTTCAGCACTCCGTAGAATCTCAAGTGCTCTTCGACTGTAAGACTATTGGCGATGAGGTGCGTTAAGAAATCACGCCAAATTCACGCCAAATTCACGCGAAAAGTAAATTATATTCTTTTTATCCACGGCAACAATGAGGGGAACCTACATCCCATATCTGAGACATTAATTAATTGAACCTGACTTATAAAACGCATTCGAATATCCTTGTCGGTTATAGTGTTTACACTAACTTTAGAAATTCAATTATTAGATCGACTACGATATCGCATAAGTATATATTAGCCTCGCCCTGACCCCCGTACGCACTGCAACACGAACAGACTGAAGAGGACGTCGCTTTGCGGACATACGCCGATGTGTTCGCGGACACGGTCAATATTGTAGCGAACGTCGTGTCCGTAGACGTAGGCTGTGCCCGATGTCGGAACCAGAATCCCGGTCAAAATCGACCTATTCACCGATAATATAGTAATTTAGTCAACGATTAATACCCTCAATGCAAAATTAAGAATGTTGATGTCTAAAATTACATTCAAGATTATTTACGTGTTAAATAGGGAAATAGTTATTGGCAGTTATTCAAAAATGTAGCTGGCTAAAATTCTTGGGTTTAATCTGGTCAATGGGTCGACTTACATCGTAGTAGTTTTGCCGGCTCCATTGTGACCTAATAATGCCGTAATTTTTCCCTCTTCGAAAGTCAATGAAAGATTATCAATGGCAACATATCGTTTGTAACTTTTACAAAGGTCAACAATTTTAACTGAGGCAAATTCTAAAAAATAAGTTTTATTGGTTTATTATATGTATAAAATAATGAATATGTAATAGATTCCAAACTCGTACATTCTATTATAATATTGTTTATTATATCCCTCCGACCAAGGTTTAAATTTGCTAAATTATTAAATTAATTTATTAATATTAATTGATTAACCGTTTTTATTTTTCAATTCAAAAAAATTGGAATCGTGATTTTCATTTTTGTCTTCATTTGTAATAAAGAAATAATTCCATCTCTTCGGTACTCCGAATTCTCCTGTTGATTTCAATTTAAATTCCTTACATATTAAATATAGTTATATGCTAAGCTTTGTGAACATTTCAATTAATTTTCTATTTATAAATACTTATCCATATACATATCTATTTATAGATTATTTCTATTGTTATAGCTTCCATAGGAATAGAATGGATATATGTTCAGCGGATATAAGTTTATGTAAACTTGTTACTGCGTTTCATATCATAAGGTATGGGATGAGAGTAAAAAGAAAGGTAAATACATCGTTTCCACTGGACTATATCTCCCTAATAATATCCTATTTTCCTAACCGGGCCAGACATTCTGTATGTAAACGGCCAACAACATATATGCAACGGCATCTCCAAGCAGAATCAAGATGGCGGCGCCTACGCTGAAATGGTCGGTGGGCGCCAAAACGCCCTCGAATAGGTTGTGCCAGTGTAAACCGATGCCCTGCTCCTCGAACACCGATATCTCGTTCCACGTTAAGCCAAGAGCGATATTCGATAGGAAACTCTACGAGGGAGCAGTAGTAGAGGAGAGCAGCTTGAGACCGGTAATTTCGAGCAGCGGCGAAGGAGAAATCGGATAAGAATCAATTATTTTGTTGTTAGAAAATATAAATACATAATAGGAATTGTTTTCAAAGGAAATTAAAGGAATTCTACATTGAAAATGTATCCGATATTTATGTCACCATCTAATTTGTTGTTCTATAATTCCACTCGCAACTCATTATAGCTTTACCATCAGTTGAAAGGAGTCTCGGTAAACTCTCTTACGACAACAGAAGAAGAACAAACCGAAATAATGCGATGATGGCTAGACAGAGACGACTGAAATGTTTGCAGAACAAAAGCAGGCAAGAAAGTAGAAAAGTAAAACACCGCTGCGCAAACTGAAGCTAAATTCGCTCGAACAAAGAAAACGCTACAAGCGGTCGGAATTAAATGCCAATGAAAAAAGGAAATTCTATAATGAATGTAAATTAAAAATTAATAAAAATAAGTGAAATTTATAATTAGTTTCAATAAAAAATCAATGAAATCAATCCAAACATATAATTGATATAAATGAATATAAATGAATGACTGGCATATTGTCAACCAACCTCATGAGATAACAAAAAGCTATTGTGGCTAGACAATAGGCAGACAGCAAAATAATCAATATTACCGGATTGCTCATTTGTACAATTTTGCCAAACTAAAATGTAAGATATATATTACCTTAAGTGTATAACACAAGTAAAATATCAATTTAATGATTGTATATGATATTAAATTCGCATATCCTAAAGAATACAGAGAATCTTGATAATTATTTACTGATAGATCCAACAGTTAATCGGAGTATTAAATAGCGAAAGGTACCTTTAAAATTAAAACCATGGTCAAGAGAGTGATGAACATAATGCAAAAATTGGTGATGAAATGAGCAAGTATTAGTGTTTTGTCATTCACTCCCATTATCTGTAATTGTTTGCATAACAATGTGATAATGAATGATTATTAATGATAATTCGTTAGTTAATATAAATAATATTTATTAAATGTAATTTCTTAACCTTCATGATTTCTTTGATACGAGATTCCTTTTCGATGACCAGAGTTTTTACCATAGTGGATACTGACAGCACCCATGAAAGCGTTATGAACAAAGGGATTGTACTTGCAACAATGCTTATAAAACTATATCGATATATAGGATGACAGTTTAGATTCTAGATAAAAATAATATAAGGATATTTTTATTTTTTAGATCCCAGATATTTTAAGTAAAATTGAAAATATTTTACAATTCTAAAATAATTTTAACTTTATTTAAAACGGGTATTTTATATATAATTGCTACGGCTTATCTCTATACGATGGGTTCTAACTAGTCTTTGATGAAGCAAGGATAAGGGAACTGCTGTAGATTCACTCCAACAGTGGATTTCACTCCACTCGTGAAACTTATAATACCATGGTCGACCATGTCCTTAGTGAGGTAATCACACATCAAGTATTATTCTTCTCATGATTGGATTCATTTATAGGAAGTGAACATTGCAAAAACTAAGATTAGCATAAGACCTTATCCTACCAAACCTTATCCTACCTAATTGATATCTCCTAAATAACAATATATTTGATCACTATGGTTACCATTTGTATCGTAAGTAACTGTATTTACCACACCTTCCCTAGACAATTACCTGCAGGTAGACGAATCCATGCTGCACATATTTCATTTCGTGGAGAGGATTGTGTTGTGGTCCTGGCTTCCATGTGCTACGTTTATGACACTCGGTTATATCTCATAGGTTTACAATATATTTCATAGCAAGACTCACGCTGCGAATACCAGAAACTACTACTTTATAATATTTATTCGTATTAAATTTTTAAAAATTAGAACCTATCATTTTTATATATTATAAACATATAAACTAGTAGTTCGTATTATTTTTGAGTTCACATAGATTTTCTATTTACCACTTCGATTACAAAATTCATTAATCGAAATAGCTCACCCAAGATACTAGCAATTCGATACCGATTATAAGTACTTTGTACTCTATCGATGATATGCAGACGCTCACTAACTGGTCCTTCACTTTGCCTTGGCTCGTAGAGACAACCTGGTCGACGTCCATGCGAATCTTGTACTTGAAGACTCCGGCGGTTCTGCCTCGAGGAGCCGGTACGTCGAAAACGATTCCTGAACGGTGAAACGCGGAGATACAGCCGTTGCCTTACGGTGAATCCCAACCACGGAACTTAACTCTAACCTGCCCAAAGGCTGTTCTGGTCGATTAATTTCATGCTCGCCGCAACCAGCTCTTCTTCCGTCGGAAAGCCGATAAACTTGTCAAAGTTTATACACTGCGGCAACGTTTATGAGAAATAGTTTTTAAAGTGTAATGAGGCGATGGGAATACTTATGAATACTTATACTTATTAATACAAAGGGAGTACTTATTGAGACAAAGGGAGTAGTTATTAATACAAAGGGAGTACTTATTGAGATAAAGGGAGTACTTAATGAGACAAAGGGAATACTTAATGAGACAAAGGGAATACTTATTGAGACAAAGGGAATACTTATTAATACAAAGGGAGTACTTATTGAGATAAAGGGAATACTTATTGAGATAAAGGGAGTACTTAATGAGACAAAGGGAGTACTTATTGAGGCAAAGGGAGTAGTTATTTAGATAAAGGGAATACTTAATACTTAATGAGACAAAGGGAGTACTTATTGAGATAAAGGGAATACTTATTGAGACAAAGGGAATACTTATTGAGACAAAGGGAATACTTATTAATACAAAGGGAGTACTTATTGAGATAAAGGTAATACTTATTGAGATAAAGGAGTACTTAATGAGACAAAGGGAATACTTATTGAGACAAAGGGAATACTTATTAATACAAAGGGAGTACTTATTGAGATAAAGGGAATACTTATTGAGATAAAGGGAGTACTTAATTAGACAAAGGGAGTACTTAATGAGATAAAGGGAATACTTAACGAGACAAAGGGAGTACTTATTGAGGCAAAGGGAGTAGTTATTTAGATAAAGGGAATACTTAATACTTAATGAGACAAAGGGAGTACTTATTGAGATAAAGATAATAATAACATCCATATACTTCATTATCTGCATCATGACATCGTCAATTAATTGCAGAGTAAACATCCAATTTATGGAATTGCTTTCATTGATGTTGATTGGAAAATAGGAAGATAATTGCTGAATTTCTGAGGAGTTAATCATGATAAAAGATAGTGCTTCCAAGTGAACCTATTTAATGTAAAATATCATATTCATAAATATTATTAGACTGTAATGATTATAAAATATTTTAATCTCAATATTAATAATATTAATAATATTTATCAATATGAAACAAAGTTTGGTTACATATTTTTCAAATTTTTCGTTAGAACAAATGATAAATTAACAGACGATAATAATAGTAGTAATAATAATATACCTTTATATCCTCTACTCTGGAATCACTATTTATAAAATGAGCAAGTTTTGGAGAGAATCTGAGCCACGATGCAGCCAAGTTTCTTATTTCATAAATATTCTCAAAAGATGAATTTGTCTAAGCACAATAAATATTATTTTATATTTTATCGTAAATATGTTAATAAAGAATTATGAATTTCTTAGAAGTTGGAATTCATAATTAAATTGTATTCTAGGTTATTAAATAGTTTAGTGAATACAGTATTTGTTATTACGAGTATATACATAAGTACCTCTTTAATAATATCATTTATGGTCTTTGTGTTAGGAGTGTAGGTGATAATTCCTCGAATCATTGGTTTCAACTGTCGCCATACTATCCGGCCAATGCTAGTACTTTGTATTTCAGAAAACAAAGCATTACAGAAAGGACCTACGGTAATAATAATGAGTGGGATAGCTGTCAAAAGAATATAGTATAATTTACATAATAAATATACACTAAACATCATATACAGCCCAAATATATCATAGAAAACATTATAATATATATTTATTTATAAATAAATAAATATATTTATATATAAATCAACACATTTTTGAATGAAAGTTAGTAATTTATATGCAGATATATTATTTGATATATTATATTATTGTATATCTCGAGTATATTATAATAACTAAACTAACTAGTAGAATTATCATAAATATATCCGTCATACTTCTTATGAATCTGTAAAATAATTAATGAAAAATATACTTAACAATATATTATAATATACTTAACAATATATTATAATAGTTGGATGATTCTTTTAAATTAAACTTACTTTTGGATTGATAAGATTGTATATTGTCCCTTTCAGAAAAGAAATATTATAACTTGGTGGATTTTTAGAATGACAAAATAACCGAGATAAAAATGTACCAGTGTTCAAAAAATCCTAAAATAAAATTAAATAATATTTCAGAATAATGATCAATTTCTGATAACAATATAAAATATTTACATTTAATCAATTTTATAACCTGCCTGGTTTGATTTAATGAATTTAAATCATTAAAAGTGTCATTTTGAATGTTGATGAGAGATAATGTTAAGTTTTTTACCTTTATAATAATGGTTTTAAACAATATATAATTGATATAAGCTTTTGTAAATTATACACAAAATTATTATAAATACAGATATATAGTGTTTATTTATACAAATGATCAATTAATCGTTGACATTAAGGCATTAAGGGAAGTAAGGGTATCTTTTATCAATTATATCTTTTTGAAATATAAACATTTCCTCGACAGAAACAACAATTATATTTTTATATATAAACATAAATAAATTACTGTATAAATTTACAAAACCGTTTTGCTGATGCATATGTAAAATAGAATTTCATAAATATAAATTAAATTTGTGACTATAATGATATATTTATTATAATCAACACATAGATAGTTTTATATATCTAAATTATTGATAATAGTAGTGGATTATACCTTCTGAATAATTTGGTTTGCAGTCATCAGAGATTTCATGGAACTTTGTATATTCTTACCAGTTATACGTAATGAACATTCATTGATCTAGTTTAAGAAATACTTTAGTGATACTAACTCCTATATATAAACAATGTTGCTGTTTTGTAATTACAAGATATAACTAGAATACTAATTGGTATGCTAATCTACGGGAATAGGTTTATATACTAAAGTAAGCTCAGTAAATAAGTGAATAGTTAATAACTTATAAATATAAACATTTAGTATAATTAGATTTTATTTAAATATTTTTTTGACACATCAATTTTACACTCACTCATTTATATATAACAGATTTTAGTTTAAATAAAATTATTTTTATATGTAATTTTATCTACACTAAATTAAATAAACATCTATAAACCATCATTTCTATATTTGTCCAAGATTAAATTTTAGTTTATATTGCTAATGATTCCTAGTAATCACATTGTTTATGTTGGTAGCAAATAGTGTAAACATTATATATTTATCAAAATAAATTGCAATAATAGAAAGGTCGATGTCTTCATTAAAGGGTCAAAAAGGATTAATCAGTACAATATAACAATTAACTATGTGGTGGCAACCTGTTCGAATAAGTGACTATTAAATGATGTTTGATTGAACGAATCCTTGACCAACGCAACATTATCGCAGATTTCGACTATTGTAGATTTCGCTTCAGGATTTGAAGGCAATGCGAAGAATTCTTTTCCTTTCTTAAACGGGTCCTATAGAAAGTAATTCAATTTTCATTTAATAACAATCTAAAATATATATATTTAAATAAATAATTGATTTAGTATATCAATACTAATAAAATAGGTTATTAATTGTATTCTATAATTAAATATCTTACAAAATTGAAATTTCAATCAATTATAATGTTAATTGTATTACTATTCTGCAAGATAATGTCTAATAGATTTTCAATTATTTATACCAGAGGATTGTAAAATTTTCCACAGAAAACTTTTATGACGACATCCATGTATTTACTAGTTTCTTTAATCTCGCTGGTTTGTATATATATTTCCATTATTTGAAGTATCTACAATGATTAAGAGATAATTAGTTGACCCTAAAAATAAATAAATATACTAAATATTCAATATCATTGAATTGAAAGTAAAAATAAACCTCATTGAAAGAGAGAGACAAATTTTTTATATTTGAAAACTCGCTAAACTCTGATATACTAATTTTGTTCTCGCTTAAATAATCCACAATTGAAGTACTATTTAACAACACATCACCCAAGTTTATAGAACCTATATGAAAATATTAATAAATTATATAATAACATAATAACTTAATTTCATAAAATAGTAGCATACATAATAAAAAATATTCAGAAATGTATACATATTTTTGATATTTCTTTGTATAGATTTAAAATTTACTATAATATTTAAACTATTTAACAATTGTAACTTCAGTATATACAACAATTTTTCTATAGATTTGGGTTAATCAGATATAGACTACAATTAAATTCCTAGAATTAAATGAAAAATCTCAATGTTAACAAAAGCAATGTTTCACATTATGAGAATTATAACAAACTTTAGTTATTGAAAAATATATATTTAATTTAAACTAAATTATTTCTAGGAATTGAGAAGTTGTTACATAAACGCCAACATGAGTCATGGTGTTTTGGGTCGACAGAAGCAATACTCCTCAGGGTTTTCACGTCGATCAACAATCTCTCCAGAGAATTGATTTCGCTATCGTTGTTCAACAGAGAACTGAAGTCACTCATGAATTCGTAAATCCTGCAACAACGCAGTGGTAACAGGATTTTTCTTCAGATTATTCATGTATTGTTTATTGAACAATACATGGAACATACTTGTAGGAGTATGATGAAGGAATTACTACATAGAATGAGCATGTAGGGGACACTATATATTATTGGCTTAAAATATATATACATGTATATATATTTGTATTCTATGAAAAGTCAAATTATTATCAACTTACAGAGATTTAGTGAACTGTGGATCGCGGGATTCGGATGCCGTCGTACTATCGTGGCAATCATTGGAAGCCGTACAGATCAGACCCTGGACGAAGGGAATAATGCCGGCCGATGGTAGTGGTTTTGCGTCGTAGTGACCTTTTGTTATGCATATTAAAATGATTAAGCAAAATTAATAATAAACTACAATGGGTTCTAAATTAATATTGAGCTTACATTCGCATTGCTATTGATATTGACATTAATGATACTTACATTAATATTGAGCATTGCTATTGACATTAATGATATTTACATTAATATTGAGCATTGCTATTGATATTGACATTAATGATATTTACATTAATATTGAGCATTGCTATTGATATTGACATTAATGATATTTACATTAATATTGAGCATTGCTATTGACATTAATGATATTTACATTAATATTGAGCATTGCTATTGATATTGACATTAATGATATTGACATTAATATTGAGCATTGCTATTGATATTGACATTAATGATATTTACATTAATATTGAGCATTGCTATTAATATTGACATTAATGATATTGACATTAATATTGAGCATTGCTATTGATATTTTGACATTAATGATATTGACATTAATATTGAGCATTGCTATTGATATTGACATTAATGATATTGACATTAATATTGAGCATTGCTATTGATATTTTGACATTAATGATATTGACATTAATATTGAGCATTGCTATTGATATTGACATTAATGATATTTACATTAATATTGAGCATTGCTATTGATATTGACATTAATGATATTGACATTAATATTTATCATCGCTATTGATATTGACATTAATGATATTTACATTAATATTGAGCATTGCTATTGATATTGACATTAATGATATTGACATTAATATTGAGCATTGCTATTGATATTGACATTAATGATATTGACATTAATATTGAACATTGCTATTGATATTGGCATTAATGATATTGACATTAATATTTGGCTTACATAATTGTATGACAAATACCTTGATATCTAATTAGAAAGATCTCAAATATTCTACTATAGAAATTTAGAAATTATTTATAAAAACTACGATAAAATAAAATATTTACAAACTAAGTAATTATAGGTAGTTAGTACAAAAGAGCTAACATTGATGTTCATGCGATAGGAATCCCTGCGATTTCACCAAGGCTAGCAGAAGGAACAATAGCAAAGGCAACGTGAGTAGTCCAAATAAGTTCAACTAGGAGTAACAGCGGTAATGCATTTGTAGATATAGCAACACAGTGACATTAACATGTAACATATAGAGCAAGCCATTCTTACAGGTGTGTTAAAGTATAGGCAACATGTTAATATCAGATATCACTTGCAACTATAATGATTATTTTCAAAGTTGATTTCTTATCGTTATCAAATGTTCGCATGATTGGTATGAGTATAATTTATAAGAAACATGTCAAAACTTACTGGTTTCCGAAGTAAAAAAGTAATATTATTCTTTAACAACAAATGCAAATGTGTTCCAAACTTACTTGTCCGTAATACTTTCTATAAATAAGAGAAATTATGATTAGGAATAGAAACAAGGTGTTCCGTGTATTGTCTGCGGGGAATGGATATAATACCAATTCATTAGAGTATGTTTGTAATTGAACGAATATACTTAGAATACATATACTTAGAAGTATATAATTTGTTACTCTCCATAGCAGGAATCATTTGAAATCTCAATTTATATTCATTGAAGTAAGCTGCCACTGCTTAATCTATCTATATAGCAATTTGAACACTACATAATTTCTTGTATTACAATAAAATGTAGGATATTAACACAATGTATACTGGTAACAATAATAATACCAAGACAATGAGATCTTGTATAGTGAAGTTTTTGATATCATTTTGATTGCCAATATATTAGACAGAGACATATGTATGTATATATTTATATATATATATATATATATATATATATATTTATATATATATATATAATTTACAACATAGTAAAGTCAAACGCATACAAGATTATACAGTTCTATAGAACTAATACGTTTAGACATGGAAACTAAATACAGTACTCGTGGTATTACTTTCTATTATACACGCGAAGACTCATCTAGTGTCTTATAGCTTCTTGACCCAAACAATTATAACACCGTTGATATCGTAATGCCATTAATACCATTAATGTCGTAATGTAATGCAATAATGCCGCAATGTAAATGCCAGTAATGCCAGTATTGGCATATGCAATGAATCACTAAATACAATATTTTCTGATTTATTTATGAATATGATATGACAATTTACCAGACACTATTAAAATATGAACCTGGATGTTATATAATGCAGACGTAAACAATGAATGTCTTAAACGAACTATGTACACATTCCCAATTTATTATTCATATATATTAGTTACAAATAAAATTACTTATTATGATACTATGGTATAGTTTATGCATAGTTTATTGCAAACTTCCCGTTACTTAATCCTCATTACTTACGTACAAATGAGGTACATGTGAAGGGACAAAGCCTTAAGGATGAGTACATATGTACTTATGCTATATAGAATATGCATATTATATATGTAATATATATTAAACCATTACCAATTGACAATAAAGCTAATGAATAATAATCAAAAGCAGAAATGGTTTTGGAACATATTCTAATGGATTATAACAAAATGCTTTTAAGACATTGCGTTTTTATACTAATTCTACATCTAATAATTTTTATCGTCAGACATAATATAATAATTATTAAATTACAATTTCTATTGCATCAAATAAATGGTCACAGTATAATTTAAATTGTAACAGTGTAACTATTGTATTTTTATATGACATGGAGACATCATAAAATTCAACAAATATATATATTAATGTATACATTGAATACATCGTATTATATGATATTTGTATTTTGTTATTTTCCTATTTTAAGAATATATATCTTCAAAGCATATATGCTTTGTTGTAATATAACTAACATATATTGATAGGGTTATATTTCTAATCATTATGGATTAAATCATTATATATATTTTCCAACCATGTTAATCGCTGAACATATTATAATTATAGAATAATATATATATCTATGAAAATATTAAATATGAAAAATAAATGAACTTTTAACTGCATCTGTTTTAATTGCGCGTGACTTGCGCATATATACTTCTCCCTTCTGATTGGACAATAATATTATTTGTATAATTAGACACACCTATTTAAATTTTATAGTATTTGATTTAAGAAGTTGTATCGCATTACGTAATATACATAAAATAAATACATCATTATATATGTATATATATATATATATGTTATTTAGATTCAAAATTCATTTACAAATATGCTTGATTTAATTATCCAAGTTTATATTATATTAAATTAGATAAATGCTTTAAATTTTAAAATAATTTATATATAATGGAATACATTTATTAAATCATATTACAATTATTTCATCTATTTAAATATATATATGGTTACCAATGATTGGCCAAATGCTATTATATATATACCATACAATATTAAATCTACTAATTACGATATATAATATATAAATAATTTTTCATCCTTCCTCACAATATATATATATTATTGAAGGGAGAAAAGTGTTTTAGTATTTTTTATTAATTAACCACATTATATATACCATGCAAAATATACGTTACCTTGTCAGTAAGATAAAGACTAATCAGGTTCATCACGACCATGTGAGTTGCCTACCTAGAAAACAATTCATGGTAAATTCATTTTTTACATCGCATATTTGTTAAAATTGTATTTAAAAATAATTTGATTTACATAAATGAAAATTGTTATTAGGATATCAGAGTATTTTAGAAAAATTATTATATCACTGTTTTCTGGACATACTATTTAACTGGATCTTGTATACTATATTTGAGATATACATATATATATATATATATATATAATATGGGCGATATAATGGTTTTCTAAAATACTTTTTTACGTTAATAAAAATTTATATATATATTAATATATAATAGGATACATTTGATATATAATAAAATCTTTATTTTGTTTCCTACCTATATCTTGGTATTATACTACCTTTATTAATACTATTCAGTGGTAAAAATGTATCTAATTGACATATTCAAACTAAAAACTTTAGTGAAATATACTAAATATATAATGTAAATATAATATACCACTATATTTAAACATTTACAAATATTTATTATTTTTGTCTCATCATTCTCTATATATCTCTATATGTAAGAAACATATATTATAGGGTATTATAATACTTTATAAGATATTGCCTGGTATTATATATATTATCTTATATAACTCCAATACCATATGTTATTACATATACAATATGATCTCATTGCAAACACTTTTTATTTTAATATTCAAGTGTAACTAGAGTAATATTAATATTAAAAAAATAATAAATATCATAAAATAATAAATTAGTTCTATTCATAAAAGTAGGACTTCTGTAAATTCATAGTTAATGGAAAAGGGTGTCTTCTTTTAAAATAATATTTTATAAAGAAGATAATGTAACTTATATTACCTTCAAGATTTACTTTTATATAATTAAATTTAGTAAATTTAATCTAGTTTATATCATCGGGCAAATATTGTTTGTTACAAATGAGTACATTTACGGAATAGTTGGAAATTATTTTCCCGGAATTATCCTAAGACAGTTCCGGAATAGAATGATGATGCATGCATTGAATAATAATTGTCCTGTTACTTATTAGAGTACTATTTCAGAACTCTTTAAGTACAACAAGAGAACCATTCCAGAAGATGAGAAAAACTGTAAACCAGTAATACTGGACAGTACATATATATAAATATATATCTATCTATTAATTTAATAATCATACTTATGATATTATATAAAGTATAATTGTCTAAATTATCTTTTAATATTAATGCCATAAATTTTCAAAATGATGAATTTTCATATTTTTTGATTAAACCCAATTATTTTAATCCAATGCGTAAAAATTCTATAATTCAATGATATATCTATAATATATCTTTTAATATATTTATAGAATGTTAAAACATTTAGCTGTAATATTTTGTAATTTAATTTTTTTCTGATTTAAGTAAGAAAATAATGATTTACTAATTTTTAATTATTTATTAATTATATTATAATTAATTAATTACGAACATATAAAACATAATAATATTTAAATGACATTTTTATATAATATAATATGATATGATTTCAAAGTCATATAATGAATAAATAAAACCTATATAAAATGAAATTTATTAAAATATAATAAAGAATATAGCTGATAACTATGTACAAATATATGCATTACATAATGATACATAATGATACAATTGAAGAGGTGAACAATATTGTCTTTTCACATAATATCAGACCACATGAATAAACAACAAATGTTCACAAATGATTCAAAGAATTCATGAAAATGCTCAGAATCTTCGTTATGTTCACTCTTCCTTAAATTAACCACTTTCAAATCCTTGGGTGATAGAAAATAATAATTATTGTAACTATAACTTAATATATTTGTATAGATATAATAAAGTAATATCATATAGATAGATATAATAATAAATTTAGTTTCTTATATATCAAATATTTGACTAACTCCTTGTTTAGTTTTATTATCTATCTGAATCAATATAAAACAGTTTTCTTTTTGATTTAATATTACCTGTAAGAAAATAAAATCTGATAACAGAAGTGTAAACATTGGTGAAGTATAAGTCAGAGATTATTGAGTTATGAAATATTTTGAGTAACAGAAGTTTGAGTGGGTACATTTTTATATATCATCATCGTAAGTGAGAAATTATTTGATAACATATATGTGAAAATTACGTATGTTATTTTCAGGTAATTAGGAAACCATGTATTGAACGTTGCAAATTGGATCAGAGAAGATCTTACGTTGACAGCCATAGACTTTCTTGCTATGTCCGTCGATTAGAGTATACCAATTCAGGGCTAGATCGTCGAAAATAGATAGTCGACTATCAATTTCCTTAAATCGACGTTGATGAGCATATTGTAAGAGCTCCTTAAACTCTGATAGGCTCAAATAGTTCTGAAACAAGAAACAAACAATAATCGAAATTAACGAAAAAAATAATAGTATAATTATTGAGATAATATTAATTAATTAATAAAATAGAATATTTCTTCAATAATGAAATTATCTATTGACTTAAGGCCATTTCACCTTCAAGATATTTATATGCAATAGATACAAATGCGTAAACTATACTATATTAATGATAACTTTAAAATATATTATTAATTCATATAATGTTTGCGTATGTTAGAATAAGACATATATCTACAAAGTTATATAATAATATTGTATAATAATTTTACATTTCATAAAAAGATGCAAATTTTACGTTTAGTGTTATAATTTGATTAAATTATATTTTCATATATTTATTATACTAATTGTTATAAATAAAGATATATCTATATCTAAATAAAGATCTATATCTAAATATACTGAATATAATGAACAAGAGTTTAAGATAATCCGTTAAGTAGAACAAAAGTTATCATCTTTCGAAAATGTATTATAGGTTGAAAAAAAATATTCTATCAAAAATAAAAAGTAAACATTGAAAAGTTACCAATGACAAACTATATTTTGCTCTAAATAAAGAGAAATAAATGATATGTTTCTATCGAATACTCATGATCATTTTATAAAATTGTCGACTATTGTAAGCTAAACAATTAATCTATATTTAGCTTTTAAAAATGTTTAATTTGTTGAAATATTACTGCAATTAATATATAATTCTTATTTATAAAATCTAATCATAATATTTTATCATCTTATACTAGATAAATGTATAATAACTTTTTGCATATTAAATGAAATTAAAGATGAAGAATTATATTTTTAAATTAATAAATAAAATTAAATTCATAAAATCAATTTGTTCCCCAACCAATCAAAGTACAGCCGAATCTTAATTAAATTACTAACTGAGACTAATTTATAAATAGACTAGAATTGTGGTTGGCACGTTTGCAGAAAAGCTACGATGATAATAGCGTAATATATACACACACCACGGTCTGTTGGATCTGTTGCGGTTGGTAGTTCAATGGATCTACAGAAATCGGTTGCGCGGGAGTCATGAGTTTACTCCACAAGATATTACGGCGACATTGACTCATCTGGAAACGCACCATAGACTCCAAACACTCCCTGTGCATGGAGGAGGTGATGAGATTAAGGGAGAATTTGGCGAAGCTATTAGAAAGTGAGCAAAGCGATAGTTCTAATTGTCGAGAGTGAAGGACAATATAATAGGCAGTAATATTAGGTAATATTAGGTAACATAGGTCATGGAAAATGGTGCACTATGTATTTGAATTTAGGGTTGAATTTACAGGTATGTTTATGAGGTATGTTTATGAGTTAAACCTCTCGGCTTCGAGTTCCTGGTTCAACACCCGGTAGAGGTCATTCTGTTGGCAGTTGGCGAAGCCCAGGTAGTTGTAGGTACCGAGGGAACATTCATTGAAGCAAGCGGGGAACACTCGAGGTTCTTCACGGTTCTTGTTTAAGCGGTAATCGATCTTGAACATTGGAAAGATATCCCTCCGGGTCACAATCACCCAGAACCATAGGTCAAGATACCCGCCAACACCGTCCGCTCTACCGCCGGTGGATGCGTCCGAGAAGTCGTGGTGACTGCAGTTCTGGTGATCGGGCGAGGAATGATTTTAGGAGACAATCCCTTTGTTAGAATTAGAACACACTCCCTTTGTTATAAATATTTGCACGAACACGCGCGTATGCTTATTTATAGACGTTTACAGAGGACATGTAGATCGTACCTCGGGAGGTAATGAAACTATGACACCGATGTTGAATCCTTCTAGATCCGGGTTGCTCGATTCAATTATTTTCTTCTTGCATAGAGCGTATTCAGACTGTATGAGAGAAATGTGAGAAATAAGAGATATGAACTCCATTTCATTCTCTCATTGGAATAAATAAACAACTTTGTGTTAAAATGATCCATAAAGTTATGTAAGGAATATAGCATTATAACTAACAAAGGAAAGATTGACTTAGCCAACAGTAATTTACAACTAATGTTAAGAGCTAGTAAGAGAAAATCTAGCTCCAATATATACATAAATTAATCACTAATTGATTCATTCACTTTTGGACTCGTGATTCACATTTAAATTGTGTGTTGGTTGCTGCTAGCAATATGAGACGATGACTCATCTTGACCCACATTCCCAATAGTTGCAATCCCTCATCTCCTTTCTATTTTCTACCATTTCCTATCTATATTTCTCTAGATTTCAATGACATCCCAACTAACGGTATCTCTATTAACACCGCCCAGCATGTGGATCCTTCTAAAGTTGTACTCGTTGCAATTTTCATCCTTTGTTATGAATTCATAAAGTTGTTTCGTTGTCGTGTATGGGTTTTCTATTCGGATACTTCCTGTTTTGATTAATAACGTAAGTAAGAATTTGTCACAATGCATTACCACACTAATCTATTTACTGAGAATGTCTACATTAGTTCATTATATTATTATTATTATGAAATATTAACATCACATTGTTACGATACAAAGGGTTATTATATTTTGAACAATAGAAATAGTACCAGAGTAACCTTGTTTTACGTGGTTTTGAGAGAAACATGGAGCCATCACATAGTGTTTACAGAAATCCTTCAGAAATAAAGACAAGTAGTATTCAGAGTTAATTGTTCGATAACTGCAAGATACTGAAAGTGTGTGTTGAGTCGTAGTTGACGTGGTAGAGTCAATGAATTTAGGTGGCAATGAAGTGTAATGGTATTAGGAGTGGTATTAGTAAAGAATGCATAGTGATGATAATAGGGGTATAGTAGTAGTAGTAGTAGTAGTTGTATCAGTAGTAGTAGCAGTAGCAGTAGCAGTAGCAGTAGCAGTAGCAGTAGCAGTAGCAGTAGTAGCAGTAGCAGTAGCAGTAGCAGTAGCAGTAGCACTAGCACTAGCACTAGCACTAGCAGTAGCAGCAGTAGCAGTAGCAGTAGCAGTAGCAGTAGCAGTAGCAGTAGCAGTAGCAGTAGCAGTAGCAGTAGCAGTAGCAGTAGCAGTAGCAGTAGCAGTAGCAGTAGCAGTAGCAGTAGCAGTAGCAGTAGCAGTAGCAGTAGCAGTAGCAGTAGCAGTAGCAGTAGCAGTAGCAGTAGCAGTAGCAGTAGCAGTAGCAGTAGCAGTAGCAGTAGCAGTAGCAGTAGCAGTAGCAGTAGCAGTAGCAGTAGCAGTAGCACTAGCACTAGCACTAGCACTAGCAGTAGCAGTAGCAGTAGCAGTAGCAGTAGCAGTAGCAGTAGCAGTAGCAGTAGCAGTAGCAGTAGCAGTAGCAGTAGCAGTAGCAGTAGCAGTAGCAGTAGCAGTAGCAGTAGCAGTAGCAGTAGCAGTAGCAGTAGCAGTAGCAGTAGCAGTAGCAGTAGCAGTAGCAGTAGCAGTAGCAGTAGCAGTAGCAGTAGCAGTAGCAGTAGCAGTAGCAGTAGCAGTAGCAGTAGCAGTAGCAGTAGCAGTAGCAGTAGCAGTAGCAGTAGCAGTAGCAGTAGCAGTAGCAGTAGCAGTAGCAGTAGCAGTAGCAGTAGCAGTAGCAGTAGCAGTAGCAGTAGCAGTAGCAGTAGCAGTAGCAGTAGCAGTAGCAGTAGCAGTAGCAGTAGCAGTAGCAGTAGCAGTAGCAGTAGCAGTAGCAGTAGCAGTAGCAGTAGCAGTAGCAGTAGCAGTAGCAGTAGCAGTAGCAGTAGCAGTAGCAGTAGCAGTAGCAGTAGCAGTAGCAGTAGCAGTAGCAGTAGCAGTAGCAGTAGCAGTAGCAGTAGCAGTAGCAGTAGCAGTAGCAGTAGCAGTAGCAGTAGCAGTAGCAGTAGCAGTAGCAGTAGCAGTAGCAGTAGCAGTAGCAGTAGCAGTAGCAGTAGCAGTAGCAGTAGCAGTAGCAGTAGCAGTAGCAGTAGCAGTAGCAGTAGCAGTAGCAGTAGCAGTAGCAGTAGCAGTAGCAGTAGCAGTAGCAGTAGCAGTAGCAGTAGCAGTAGCAGTAGCAGTAGCAGTAGCAGTAGCAGTAGCAGTAGCAGTAGCAGTAGCAGTAGCAGTAGCAGTAGCAGTAGCAGTAGCAGTAGCAGTAGCAGTAGCAGTAGCAGTAGCAGTAGCAGTAGCAGTAGCAGTAGCAGTAGCAGTAGCAGTAGCAGTAGCAGTAGCAGTAGCAGTAGCAGTAGCAGTAGCAGTAGCAGTAGCAGTAGCAGTAGCAGTAGCAGTAGCAGTAGCAGTAGCAGTAGCAGTAGCAGTAGCAGTAGCAGTAGCAGTAGCAGTAGCAGTAGCAGTAGCAGTAGCAGTAGCAGTAGCAGTAGCAGTAGCAGTAGCAGTAGCAGTAGCAGTAGCAGTAGCAGTAGCAGTAGCAGTAGCAGTAGCAGTAGCAGTAGCAGTAGCAGTAGCAGTAGCAGTAGCAGTAGCAGTAGCAGTAGCAGTAGCAGTAGCAGTAGCAGTAGCAGTAGCAGTAGCAGTAGCAGTAGCAGTAGCAGTAGCAGTAGCAGTAGCAGTAGCAGTAGCAGTAGCAGTAGCAGTAGCAGTAGCAGTAGCAGTAGCAGTAGCAGTAGCAGTAGCAGTAGCAGTAGCAGTAGCAGTAGCAGTAGCAGTAGCAGTAGCAGTAGCAGTAGCAGTAGCAGTAGCAGTAGCAGTAGCAGTAGCAGTAGCAGTAGCAGTAGCAGTAGCAGTAGCAGTAGCAGTAGCAGTAGCAGTAGCAGTAGCAGTAGCAGTAGCAGTAGCAGTAGCAGTAGCAGTAGCAGTAGCAGTAGCAGTAGCAGTAGCAGTAGCAGTAGCAGTAGCAGTAGCAGTAGCAGTAGCAGTAGCAGTAGCAGTAGCAGTAGCAGTAGCAGTAGCAGTAGCAGTAGCAGTAGCAGTAGCAGTAGCAGTAGCAGTAGCAGTAGCAGTAGCAGTAGCAGTAGCAGTAGCAGTAGCAGTAGCAGTAGCAGTAGCAGTAGCAGTAGCAGTAGCAGTAGCAGTAGCAGTAGCAGTAGCAGTAGCAGTAGCAGTAGCAGTAGCAGTAGCAGTAGCAGTAGCAGTAGCAGTAGCAGTAGCAGTAGCAGTAGCAGTAGCAGTAGCAGTAGCAGTAGCAGTAGCAGTAGCAGTAGCAGTAGCAGTAGCAGTAGCAGTAGCAGTAGCAGTAGCAGTAGCAGTAGCAGTAGCAGTAGCAGTAGCAGTAGCAGTAGCAGTAGCAGTAGCAGTAGCAGTAGCAGTAGCAGTAGCAGTAGCAGTAGCAGTAGCAGTAGCAGTAGCAGTAGCAGTAGCAGTAGCAGTAGCAGTAGCAGTAGCAGTAGCAGTAGCAGTAGCAGTAGCAGTAGCAGTAGCAGTAGCAGTAGCAGTAGCAGTAGCAGTAGCAGTAGCAGTAGCAGTAGCAGTAGCAGTAGCAGTAGCAGTAGCAGTAGCAGTAGCAGTAGCAGTAGCAGTAGCAGTAGCAGTAGCAGTAGCAGTAGCAGTAGCAGTAGCAGTAGCAGTAGCAGTAGCAGTAGCAGTAGCAGTAGCAGTAGCAGTAGCAGTAGCAGTAGCAGTAGCAGTAGCAGTAGCAGTAGCAGTAGCAGTAGCAGTAGCAGTAGCAGTAGCAGTAGCAGTAGCAGTAGCAGTAGCAGTAGCAGTAGCAGTAGCAGTAGCAGTAGCAGTAGCAGTAGCAGTAGCAGTAGCAGTAGCAGTAGCAGTAGCAGTAGCAGTAGCAGTAGCAGTAGCAGTAGCAGTAGCAGTAGCAGTAGCAGTAGCAGTAGCAGTAGCAGTAGCAGTAGCAGTAGCAGTAGCAGTAGCAGTAGCAGTAGCAGTAGCAGTAGCAGTAGCAGTAGCAGTAGCAGTAGCAGTAGCAGTAGCAGTAGCAGTAGCAGTAGCAGTAGCAGTAGCAGTAGCAGTAGCAGTAGCAGTAGCAGTAGCAGTAGCAGTAGCAGTAGCAGTAGCAGTAGCAGTAGCAGTAGCAGTAGCAGTAGCAGTAGCAGTAGCAGTAGCAGTAGCAGTAGCAGTAGCAGTAGCAGTAGCAGTAGCAGTAGCAGTAGCAGTAGCAGTAGCAGTAGCAGTAGCAGTAGCAGTAGCAGTAGCAGTAGCAGTAGCAGTAGCAGTAGCAGTAGCAGTAGCAGTAGCAGTAGCAGTAGCAGTAGCAGTAGCAGTAGCAGTAGCAGTAGCAGTAGCAGTAGCAGTAGCAGTAGCAGTAGCAGTAGCAGTAGCAGTAGCAGTAGCAGTAGCAGTAGCAGTAGCAGTAGCAGTAGCAGTAGCAGTAGCAGTAGCAGTAGCAGTAGCAGTAGCAGTAGCAGTAGCAGTAGCAGTAGCAGTAGCAGTAGCAGTAGCAGTAGCAGTAGCAGTAGCAGTAGCAGTAGCAGTAGCAGTAGCAGTAGCAGTAGCAGTAGCAGTAGCAGTAGCAGTAGCAGTAGCAGTAGCAGTAGCAGTAGCAGTAGCAGTAGCAGTAGCAGTAGCAGTAGCAGTAGCAGTAGCAGTAGCAGTAGCAGTAGCAGTAGCAGTAGCAGTAGCAGTAGCAGTAGCAGTAGCAGTAGCAGTAGCAGTAGCAGTAGCAGTAGCAGTAGCAGTAGCAGTAGCAGTAGCAGTAGCAGTAGCAGTAGCAGTAGCAGTAGCAGTAGCAGTAGCAGTAGCAGTAGCAGTAGCAGTAGCGGTAGCAGTAGCAGTAGCAGTAGCAGTAGCAGTAACAGTAGTATAGGCATACCAAATATTATGGAAATACTAATAAAGACAATGTAGTAGTAATTTAGTCTAGTAGTGAAAATGTGGTATTGGTAGTAATAGCATGATTAAGTGTAAAGTGATGAGTGCGAATTGAAATTAATAATTCAATAGGTAATAATTAGTTTGATATTTTTATGTTGGAAATTCGAAATACAATGTCACCAATTTATTAAATTAAACTCAATTCGAATGGTCGCACCAAAGGAATTGCCGGTAAGAAAGTGAAACAGGTCGCAGCGCTAGTAAACCCGCTGAAGTAGAAGGCATGTTGACGGCAAGGTGGGCAAACATTATTCGAAGGTGGAAATCGTGAGCAAACGAATGAATATGCAGGTGTTCTTTGAACAGGTCGCAGACTGTATCGGCGAAATCGAGGGGAGGCTGCACCGAGTGGAGTTTGGAGATGATACGAGGACCAACAGATTACAAAGCGAGCGAATGGGTGAGATGTGTAGAGAGATGCGAAATGAAGGTGAATATGAAAAATGTACGTATGAAAATATAATGTTAAGGAACTGAAAGGGCGATTGATTGTAAAGGTGAATGTAGCGAAGGTGAATTGGCAGATTTCATGAATAGAGAATAATGGTAAACACTGAGAGTGAGACTGGACATAGATAATAGATAAAGAGATATATTGTAAGAAGATGTGGATAACCAGAAATAAGAATTGGAAATATAAGGTAAAAAGGTAAGTCAGAAATGTGCGATAGCATGAAAAAGACATGTGTAGATGTCTGTTTTGAATGACCACTACACCGAACAACTGACCCCTAAACTACTGACCCCTGAACTACTGACCCCTCTGTTGACATCGACGCTCTGCTCCAGTCTCTGACTCTCTAGTGCGTAAATGTGCACCGAGAAATAGTTTTGCTCAAATATCAACTCGATGACAATTATACCTCCCCGCAATGTCTTCTCTAAGAACCTTAGAAATGAACATCGTTAGAATTGTTGATGTTAAAGGCAGCTTAAGTAGATTAAGTAGATTAAGTAGATTAAGTAGATTAAGTAGATACAATTTTTAGAATGTTGTCAATATAATAATAATAGAATCTCTGTTTTTTCTGTGTGTATATATTTATATTTAGTCGAGTTGTTTAAATCTTCCTGTATTTGAAATTTAAACAAAGTTCATTTACAATTCAATATATTATTAATAGGACATTAATCCAGTGTTCACATGTTTGTGAAATAAAAGAAGTCCACTAACAAATGGTGTTTCAGTTTATCTATAGTCTGGAACACGGTGCATTGGTGGAATTTGCGTAAATAGTCTGCATATTGTTCAATAAAGAGCGTCTTCAAGTGATCTATCCAACTTTCCTCGTTGCAAAGTGACACGACGAGCGGAGATAGCTGTCAGATGTCACGCGTAAATGTGACGGGTGTCAGTTGTTTGGAATAGAGTTAAATATGACGGATATCAGGTTTGAACTTGGGGTAATTCCTATAGGGGTTAATTCTAAGTAATTGAAAATATAGCTGTAGGATACATTAGATATAATGTATCTAATATATAAATATCCTAGTGGTTACAAATACTATGATATTTATAGATTTCAATAAATACAGTTCTATACAAATATTCTTATTTAATAATCTTTTGTTATATTAGGGACCGATGCTACAAACCCTCTTGATATCAGGTGGTTCTCCTGCTAGACTTTTCTTCCTGAAGTCGCCTATACTGTCAGACCGACGACTACGTATACTGTTCCCCGAATCATGACGACTTCGACTTGCCTACGCAACATAATGTAAACATGTGGTGGAAAAACGCGTAACTTTTTGTAGGTTCGTGGGCGCATGTAGATTAATTTTTGTAATTTTGTTTGAATAAATTGAAATCTTGAATCAATTTGCTATTCATAATTATTATCGAGAATGAAATTAATTATAAACTCAATATTTTCTAATTTATTGACTTTTAATATCAAAACAATTAAATAAGAATATATTTCAATATTTAAAAATGAAATGATACAAAAAAATGGTGTTGAATATGTTTAGAAGAGTTTATTGAATGCGAAATATATTACCTTAGATTCTGTTGTGTCACGAGGCTCTCTAGTAGGTCTGGAAATTCCAAATACCCGCTGTCGCCATGAAGCATTGAATAAAAGTGGAGTGGAAACAGTGTGAATGATACGTCCGTAAGATTTGAATAAATTCAAGAAATCCATCTGGAAAATTTAATTTCATATTTATATACAAATTGTATTCAGCGAAAATTAATTAGAATTAAGAAACAGTGATGACCGCTGACCTTGACGGGTTCATGAATTTGACTTATGTTATCTAGTCGTCTATAGTAAAATATTCTCAATTTCTTTAAACTTTCATCAGCTAGTAATATTAAATTTGTCATAGAAAATGTTGTTATATGAATGTATTTTTAAAATTTTGTTTATTAACTATATAAATATAAATAATATATCAAAAAATATACTCAAATATACCCTTACAATATGCACATTACAACCTCGCTATACCCACATTATACCTTACTACACTCACATTACACCCTTAATCTACCCGCATTAAACCCTTACTACACTCTCATTACACCTTTAATCTACCCGCATTATGCCTTACTACACTCTCATTACACCGTTAATCTACCCGCATTAAACCCCTACTACACTCACATTACACCCTTAATCTACCCGCATTAAACCCCTACTACACTCTCATTACAACCTTAATCTACCCGCATTAAACCCTTACTACACTCTCATTACACCCTTAATCTACCCGCATTAAACCCCTACTACACTCTCATTACAACCTTAATCTACCCGCATTAAACCCCTACTACACTCTCATTACACCTTTAATCTACCCGCATTAAACCCTTACTACACTCTCATTACACCTTTAATCTACCCGCATTAAACCCCTACTACACTCTCATTACAACCTTAATCTACCCGCATTAAACCCCTACTACACTCTCATTACACCCTTACTACACCCAAATTACACCCTTACTACACCCAAATTACACTGTTACAACACCCAAATTATACCCTTACTACACCCAAATTATACCCTTACTATACCCAAATTACACCCTTGCTACACCCAAATTACACTGTTATAACACCCAAATTACACCCTTACTATACCCATATTGCACCTTTACTACACCCTCAATATACTGATTACATTACAATACTTGCCTACACCCAAAGCACACTAAACCTTTACTCCTAATCATCCTACACTCCATTAGCTGGGCTCCATGTTTATGAAGTGGATCCGTCATGTTGGATATATCAGAGCTCTGCATAGGGGTGTGAGGTCTGTGGTCCATATACACGGAAGGAATGCTTACGGTGGCATGGGGTCTGTTCTTCATCTGTATGTGGAGACGGGAGAGGCGTGTATAGGAGATAGCTCTGCAAATAGCGGATGATATAGGGTCTAGACTGAGGCGGGTCCGGATAATGCCCGTATAAGGAGCTGACCTTACGGTACTGAGTGTAGTTGTTATTGAGAAGACGGGGATTGAACTGCTGAGGCGTCTCCGCCTTTTTTATCGAAATTGTGTGTTTCACCAAGTCAGTAATGCTTGTCATGGGTACCTAATGGAGTGGGGTGGGGAATAAAGTGGGGTGGAGGATATAGTGGGGTGTGAGGGATAGAGTGGGGTGGGGAATAAAGAGTGGTGTGGGGGATAGAGTGAGGTAGAGAGTGGGGTGTAGAATAGAGAGTGGGGTGGAGAATAGAGTGGGGTAGAAAGTGGGGTGGAGAATAAAGTGAGGTAAAGAGTGGGGTGGGGAATAGAGAGTGGGGTGTAGAATAGAGAGTGGGGTGGGGAATATAGAGTGGTGTGGGGGATAGAGTGAGGTAGAAAGTGGGGTGGAGAATAAAGTGAGGTAGAGAGTGGGGTGGGGAATAGAGAGTGGGGTGTAGAATAGAGAGTGGGGTGGAGAGTGGGGTGGAGAATAAAGTGAGGTAGAGAGTGGGGTGGGGAATAGAGAGTGGGGTGTAGAATAGAGAGTGGGGTGGAGAGTGGGGTGGAGAATAAAGTGAGGTAAAGAGTGGGGTGGGGAATAGAGAGTGGTGTGAGGGATAGAGTGAGGTAGAGAGTGGGGTGGGGAATAGAGAGTGGGGTGTAGAATAGAGAGTGGGGTGGAGAATAGAGTGGGGTGGAGAATAGAGTGGGGTGGAGAGTGGGGAGGAGAATAAAGTGAGGTAGAGAGTGGGGTGGGGAATAGAGAGTGGTGTGAGGGATAAAGTGAGGTAAAGAGTGGGGTGGGGAATAGAGAGTGGTGTGAGGGATAGAGTGAGGTAGAGAGTGGGGTGTAGAATAGAGAGTGGGGTGGAGAATAGAGTGGGGTGGAGAGTGGGGTTACCCTGTCTGTTTCGGAGAGGTTAAAGTGCACATGGTGGAATAAGCCCATCTTCTGCGAAATTATGCAGTTTAAGACCAGGCTGCGAAAGTTCTGCCAATTCACGGCTTCGTCCATTTCCTTCTTCAGTCTGGCGTTTAGTTCCGGTGACCAGTTATAGGTGTGCAGGGTCACCTAGTGGTGGACGACATCATTAATTTGATGGGATTAAGTTGAAATGGGTTGTTAAGGGTGGCGCAATGTAGTTAGAGTATTTTTAATTTTTGATTTAATGTTCTATAAATCGCTAATATTAAAACTATTTTGAAAGTAATTAAGTATTTTGTGATAAAACCTTATGATCTTTGATATTGAGAATCATAAAGCGTTGTCGGGGACAACAGATAAAAGAGGAATCGGTAACGGGCTCATCGATTGGTTGGAGATTTTTGATATTGAAGTAGCTCGGCTTGTAGCGAAGGTATGTCAAATAGTCTGAAAGGTAAAAGTTGTTAGTTTTGTGTAAAGTCGACTCCTCATTCCATTGGGAAATATTAGAGACTTCATTTTCATATCTTCTTGATAATCGAAGAGAAAGTATGCGATACTTTCAGAATGTTGGGATTGGATACGGGCATGGTGTACATTGTCGAGGAGGATTGCAAACCTTTCTGCTTATTGAGGGGTGTGGTGATGCCATCGGTGTTGAGAACGCTGGCATTGAATTGCGAGATATTTCGACCGAGCACAAAATATTGCGACCTCTGGTTGGGCAGAGGACAAGTTGAAGCCATCGAAGTATTGGCCAACTTCGACACATCCAGCGATGACTCATCGACGCCCTGATCTCCGGCCTACATATGAGATTGTTGGGTGAATCGTGTTAGCAGAAATTTCTCTCAAATTATAAACATATTAAATTATAAACCCATTAAAATATTATATAAATATATAATAAATTAAAATAATTATTCTAGGAATATTTCTAAACTATAAAAGTTGAACTGATAATTTATACATGTTTAATTTATGTTATTCATTATTTATATTATTAATTACATTTATACATATATTTATACATATATTTATACATACATAGGTATTTAATGAATTTTATTATACTAGGTACATGTAAAATAACTATATGTAATATATACTATAATATATACTATAATATATACTATATGTAATATATACAATATTATATACTATATGTAATATATACTATATGTAGACTGGATATTGTAAAAGCAATGCAAACCTGTATAGGTACTCGGGCAGGTTGGTAGGAGCTATTAGAGCGTACCAGACGTGGAGGACTCTTGTAGAGTGTCACCGAGTTCTTGGCGTTGTCGGCTACTCCGATGTACTTTAGGCCGGAATAAGGCGGGCCATCGTAAGAAGGGGGCGTGGTCTGGATGTCGGCGGGCTTGACGACGCCCCGCCGACGTTTAGGCGAACTCTTCAAGAGCGCGGCATTCACGGTGTCCACAAACTTCAGCGTGCCGTAATCGGTGGATATAGGGGTGACCAGCGGGGCCGGGGGCGTTGAGGTCAACGTCGAATTCGACGTATTCGACACAGACGACGAAGCTATGCCGTCGGAGCCGCCCGTCGTCTGGGGCAATGGGATAGGCGTTGAAGGCGTGTGGTTGGCAGCGGGTGTAGCGGAGGAGGGGGGGTTCCCAACTGTAGGTCTCGCGCCGGATGAAGCTAAGGGATTGATGGCGGCTAGAGAAGGAGCCAGAACGCCGGAAGAACGCCGCCGCACCTCGGTGAAAGACGACCGAACGGATAGGATACCGCTGGTTCTAGAGGAGCCGAGAGGTCCATAAATTAAGGAGGAGTCGGAGGTCGTTTGAATGGGTGCTGAATCGCTGCTAACCGGAGTATTCGTAGTGTACCTACATATAGGGGAAGGAGAAGGAGTTGGGGTTGTCGTTGTAATAGGAGAACATCTCAAGCAAGAGATATTTGGGTCCATCGAACTAGAGGTCAAACTTCGGTCAGAGGTCGAAGAGGTTAATAATTTTGCAATTTTGTCTGATTTTTGAGAACTCTGGTCGTTAGTAATAACAGAGGTAAGAATGTCATCGGGAGTTATTGCGGTGGTTGGATATCTGCGAGGGCTAGGACTTGTCCTGCTTCTAAATATAACGTTTGATTTGAGTTCGGGACTAAAATTAATGATGCGATTAGGTGTAATACTGGGGCTCGAGTTGGAGCGGGGATTAGAAATCAATGGATCCGCTGGGGACGTAACGGGTTCCGGCGTAGAACGTCGTCTACCCACCAGGTTACCGGCGTTCGAGTTCTTAGCGGGGTTAGCTGGGAGGCCGTGGGGTTCCAGGGTAGTGCGGCAATCATCCTCGAACCCGATGATCTTGGGTTCGCGGCTAGTCGAGGAGAAACCACGATCGCCGTCGCGGGACAATCGTCGCGTCTGAGTAACTACAACGGTTGCCGATGGCGACAGAGATAATGGCGACGGCGGTGGTTCGCGACGTTGTACAGCGACGAACGATGTGCCTTGGCCGCCAGGTGGCGTAGGTGGGCGCGTAGCCTTCGCGGAAGCGACGTGCTTTGTAGCGGTTGGGGATTGCTTGAAGGGAGAGATCCTTTGAGCGACGGGAGAGGGAGTGGTTCTTTGAGCGACGGGAGATGGAGTGGTTCTTTGAGTGACAGGAGATGGAGTGGTTCTTTGAGTGACAGGAGATGGAGTGGTTCTTTGAGTGACATGAGAGGGAGTGGTTCTATGAATGATAGGTGATGGTGTGGTTCTTTGAATAATAGGTGATGGTGTGGTTCTTTGAGTGGCAGGAGAGGGAGTGGTCCTCTGAATGATAGGAGAGGGAGTGGTTCTCCTCAATAGTTTGTCTTGTTGCAGACTGCTGGCTGAACTGGGCGAGAAAGCTATCCGCTCGCATTCCACGGACGTTTTCGAGTAATGCGGTTTCTTCGCCAACGCCTGCAGCCGTAGGGTACCAGAACGAGGTCTCCGGTGAACCGGGGACCCGGAAGTAGCGACCGAACTCGCCCTAGAGTCGTTGGGGGGAACGGAGCCGGCCGAAGAACGTCGCGACGTATTGGAAAGTCTGTCGCGTTCGCGAAACACGTACAACTGCATGTCTTCGTCCATCTCGCGCAGTTTGTTCTGCGGTGGAAGGTGAGCACAGGATGTAGGCCGTACGAGTTTAGAGTTGCAACGAGAGTTTGCAATAATGGATAACCTGAATTTCTTTTAGGAAGTAGTCGGCCGAAAATTTATTCTTTAATTGATAAGTGAACTTTGTTATACTTGGAGATTCTACAAGGAAATCGTACATAAGGCTTATACCGCATTTGTGTAATAATCTTCTGTATACTGGTGGCCACCCTCTTATGATAGCTTTATAACAAATATGCGGGCGTTAATTATTAATTCTACGCAGGCCGAAAATATATCTCTCCATTCAAATTGAATATCCATTAACCTTGAAATATCCACGATACCAATTATATCCATGGCTATGTCAAGCTATGTCAAGCTATGTCAAGCAGGCCTTTACTAAATATGTCCTCAACAGATACATTTAAATATAGCGTAGAACGTTTAAATTAGTTCAAATGTATCCACATGATATCCACATGATGTCCACATAATGCAATATATAGTTTATATTGTTAGAATTAAGAAAACATCACAGAAAAACATCACAAGTAACATTGAACTAAAGTTCAAGAAATATCATAGACATTAATTAGAAAATGTATTCGTGTCCCAAGTTTATAGCGATATATAATTGTTGGTCAGCATATTGCCAACCGAGGTTCTGATTCAAACAGAAGTCGAACCACTCCGGCAGCAGTCTAGTGAACAGAGGATCCAAAAGATCATTGTTTCTAAAGACATTGTTATCGTATCTCTTTTCACTCGCGGAGTTAGCCGATGTTCTGTCCATGGAATCGTTCTGCGTAATTAACGGTAATTAACCTTGTACTACGAACCAACATCAATTATTTAATAATTTGATAATTTTCTATAATATCCTAATTGGATAATAGACATTAATTATTATTAAAACGTATTTCAATCAAGTGCGATGAAATTGATTCAGTGAAATTGGCGACATCTAAAATATCCTCGAAGTCAGATCGCTAGCCATGGAACAACCTTGATGTTCTGATAGACGTAGTTGAAAGCGCGTTCTTTTGGGGTGATCTTGCGAGATGCAACCGTTCCGGATACGCCCCGCAAGAGAGCCGAGGCGGCAACACGAGTGGGCGTGACAGACCGCGACCTCGAGCTGATCGGAGCCGCCAGCAACGACAGCTCTAGGAGGACGTCGGCGGCCGATTGGTTCACGGCCTGTCGAAGACGATTGATGAGGGCGTCGGCATCTCGAACTCCCTGCTCCCAGATGCGGAATTGCACGAGGCACGCGGGTTCTAAGCGGGGTAATCGAACAGGATGGTTTAAGACGAAAAGGAGATGAGCGTAGTGCAATTGGTGAAACTAATAGCATGAGATATTAGATTTTAAAAACTATAATCATAAATACGGATTACATTGTATTTGTTCAAGTTATGCGCGTATAATATATAAAAAAATGATATATAAATTGATGTTACCCTAAATATATATTGATTGGACAATACATTTAAAGAATTATGAGCAATTAATTGACAAACTCTTCTCATCTCCCGCAGTAGACTTCGGCTTGTACTCCGTGGTACACACCAAACGACGAAATTCGAGGCGGCAAGCATTATCCGATGGAGGTTTCACAGGTTCATCGGAGGGTTTGATGACGAACAACTGCTTGTCAGCATCCACAAACCTCAACTGGAACATTGCGATACCTAGTAAAGAGTGGGCGAGTGTTAAATGCATTCCATATATGGGAAATGTAGAACTGCGTTATAAAAAGTGGTAAAAAGAATTTAGACATTGCGTTTGGGTGACGGGACTAAATAGACCTTTGTTTCCAGCTTGCGGAGGTGTCTTGTACAGGTAAGAATCATTTTCTAGTATGCTCTCGTACTCGGTGGAATAATCATTTTCTCGACACTTGAACATGCACTCGGGCTTATTCTCAGCATACTGGGAGTATAAGAGAGGAGTATAAGATATTGAAAAGGACGGAGATTACTTATCACTACTCTTATATTTCACCTGGAAAACGTTTTAAAATATTTCAATACTTTGATTTTAATAATATATATTAAAAGAAAATCGTAAAATAGAATATAAAATATAAATTCTTATTGATTTGATTTTAATAAAATGATTTTGTATCATATGCAATATTTTAATATTTAATAATGCGAAAACAAATCTATTTACTCGGTTCAAATTTATATTATTAAAGAATATATGCTTTAATAATATTAATATATAATAATAATAATAATAATAATGCATATACAATATTATAATAATATTAAAGAATATATATATACTTTAATTATATTCATATATATAATTATAATATATATGTAGTATTAACAGAAAATTCTATAGAAAAATTATATGATACTAAAAAATGTTACCAAACTAAAAATTCTAAAAAATACTTTTATAAAATATATTTATACTGATAAAAAACAAGGTTAACATAATGATTAAAGGTAATGTAACCTTCACCGGATGTGTGAACTGTTGAAGATTCTGCTTCAGGTAGCAACAGACATAGAATGTCTGATTAGTGACTCCTGGAGGGATATTGAAGCAGACAGTCCGAGGCATAGTACCAGTAGGTTGAAGAAACTAATGTGACATGAACATGATGAGATGAGTGATATAAATGGACTGGGGGTTAGCGAGATGAAAGAATCCTCGGATAGATGAGGAGGAAGCAAAAGTAATACGAGTAGTAAATAGATTAAAATATGATATTCAGTATCAAATTTGCATGAATAAATGTATAAAAGTGATTTATGGCACAAAAGATAAATGATCTAAAAATAGACTTAGCATGTAATTTCTAGAATAGAATAATTCTACTTTAAGACTTTACCTTAACATCGTCTACTGTAAGTTTAAAGGTCGCAAATCTCTCCAGGCAAACTGTGATCTTCTCCAAAACCACAGAGTCCAGTTTACGGTTCAGCGAATTAATAAGTTCTTTACGAATTTCATCGGCTGAGAATAATTTGGCAAGTATGAGGATCAATGGCTTTAATAGAGTTTAAAGGAGTTTAATGGAGTTTAAAGGAGTTTAATGGAGTTTAATGGAGTTTAATGGAGTTTAATGGAGTTTAGGTTAAAGGATTAACTTATTCTCGAAATGAAAATTTTGATATTAACGACAAATGGGAATTAGTTTTGATTGGATTTTGTCATTCAGTTTGTTTTTTATGAATTTAATCTAAAAAGAGAATTTTAAATATTGGGAAATATTGGAAAATATATAGAAATTTGTCAAGGCGTTATGTTATTTATATAGAGCAACAGTTTTAATATTAGTATCAGCGTTGCTTTATTTGGGAGGTTAATTTGTTAAGGTAAAGAAGATTTAGAGAAATTAGTAAGATTTTAGCTGAATTTTAACAGAATTATAGAAGTTTTATCAGGTTTTAACAGAATTGCTCAATTGACTAACAAGGGTCATCAATTCCATGTACAGATAATACGACGCAATCTTCATTCCTTTTCACACTTTGCGATCCAACCGAAATTTGCGAATCCAGAGTTTCGTTTGAAGGATGGTGTACACGCTACAAAAATTAAAAGTTAATATAAAATTATAATAAAAGTTAAAAGTAATATAAACCAAATTCATATTTATTCACAATAAATAACTTTATAATAAAATAGTAGAATATTGTAGAATATTGTAGATGAATTATAACTACCGAAGAGGATTCCATATCATCTTCTTTTTTGGTAAACGAAACAACTGATGAACTTCTCGAAACTAAATTAGTGAATATTATTATGGCAAGAATTCAAATATTGAATCGTTGGATTGTAAAACAGATTATTTAAAATTCGATATCGTTACAGTTATTGATAATAGGTTCTTTAAAAGAATGTATTCCTTGAAATTTACTTTTCTAACTCATTTGAAGGTAGTTTAAGGTATTCGATGTTAACGATGAGAGAGAAATGCTTCGAGATAATTATGGACTGCAAACCGTTGCCGTTGATTTCATTGAGACTTAGGTAGAAAATGCCACCAGACTTCTCCTTGATAATATACATGTTGTCTCTATTTTTCACGTTGAACCTCTGTAGGACACTCTTCAAGGCTTGATATCCTACATTTGTCGATTAATCTATGTCATTCATTATTAAACATATTCACGTATATATACACACAAACATATGCGCGCACACAAAACAGACACACAAACGCACAGACACACAAACGCACAGACACACAAACGCACAGACACACAAACATACACACAAACGCACAGACACACAAACACACAGCTCACAACTGATTCTAATTTATATTTATCTAATAATATCTAATATTTAATATTAATATTTCTTCTTTAATAAATTCACGACTCTAAAGAGTATTTCACTGGCTATTGGTCAGCATAGCGGATTGAGAACGGAAGTAGCGTAAACCGGAAGTGACCTGCGCTCGGCGAATCTTTGGTTAGGTGTTGGTCTCGGAGTCGCGGGTGGATACTAAACGTATGAGTCCAAACCTCTTCGCACTGGAAATGGCCGGGCAAGAAGTTTATAGAAGTGGCATAGAAGCCCCTGGTACCATCGTTCTCATTATCGCTGTCTATATCTGTACGGATGATGGCGTCGAGGGGTCAAAGGTTAACGTGAAGAGGATAGGAATAGGTGGAATCTACACATGACGAGACGGCTGGTATTAGTTCATTATTATAACCATCGTTATTTGTATTATATCTCGTTCTATTAGATTTCGGAGGACTTTCTCTCTGCCAGTCATTTTCCTTTGCCAATAGGAGTTGATTGCATATGTTGGTGTTGTATAAATCCTCCAAAAGACATCTCTAAAGTTCAAAGGAAAAGGAAGTAAGCGTATTTTAGTTAAGGGGGGACCTCAGTGATCAAATATTAATTAATTTATTTTTTATTTACTATCATTCAATAAACAGTTTTTTGAGATGAGTTGTAAACATGGATATGAAATTTGATTAAAATTGTAATTAATAAGCAGCTGCGATAACCTTATTGACAACGGTCAAGATGTTGGTGATATTTTTGAGCATTATGTCTTTGAGGTGGGTGGCCTGCTCTAGAACAATCTTGTCCCTGTGCGAATTGAGTGAGACGACGTTGATGGGAAAATGGAAATATGGAATGCCGTACGGAGCACGGAGGTAAACCTGTAGTGGATGCTGACCTCTGCGGCCGCAGGAGTTATGTGCACTATACACCAGAATGGCGGCAGTTGGAACACGGGAAGACCGTTGGAGGCACTACACAATGGCATCTCTTCCTCCAGGGAGTCGTAGGAAGTTGTGCTGAATGCCTCATCGCCTTCGTAGCCTGATGATAGGGGGGTTAATGTGGGGATAGTTAATGGGAGTAGGCTAGGGAGGGGTTAATGTGGGGGTAGTTAATGGGAGTAGGCTAGGGAAGGGTTAATGTGGGGGTAGTTAATGGGAGTAGGCTAGGGAAGGTTTAATGTGGGGGGTAGTTAATGGGAGTAGGCTAGGGAAGGTTTAATGTGGGGGGTAGTTAATGGGAGTAGGCTAGGGAAGGTTTAATGTGGGGGGTAGTTAATGGGAGTAGGCTAGAGAGGGGTATTACTATGGTGATGAGTTATTGGGAGTAGGCTAGAGAGGGTTATTACTATGGGGGTAATTAATGGGAGTAGGCTAGAGAGGGGTTAATAAGGCATTGAGTAGGGTTGTGTGTAGTGTTATGAGTAAAGTTTCAAAAAGGATACTGACCTGCTTCTCCAACGCTGCCACGACTTGAGGTTGTATCGACGAGGGAAGCTGAACGAGGAGTGATCTGATGGTCGGAGTCACTGCGACTGACTACTGTAGACAGATAGGGGAGGGAGGCAGTGTAAAGGTGAACACCGATAAGTAATCTAAAGGTAACACCGTCACAAACACTGGTAACGACGCCGTCACTAACACTGACTTTGACTCGACGGCCGGCTAGAAAGAATTACACTTTCTGTAGGAGTTTGATCCAAATCATCGAATGTGAACTTATTAATGATGGCAGGAGAAGATTGCTGTTGAGGAAGTTGTTGTTGTTGTTGTGTCTGGTCTTTCAATATATAGTCATTACTGAGAGGGTTCTGTTGGTAGGGTATAGTAACATAGTACGGGGTTATGTGGAGTCACGACGGAATATGAGGGGTAACATGAGATTATTATAAGTAGGTATATGGGGTTATTAGGTGTTATTAGGGGTTAAGAAGGCATCTAATAAATGATTTAGTTAATTCAATATATTAATATAATATTAATGTCTGAAAATATCGAAGAAAAAAATAAATTAAAATCAGAAAATAAAAAACTAATATTAAAAATGTAATAAAATAATGAATTATTATTATTAATTGATTGAATTAATTAATAATGAAAGTAAGTAAAAATGTACGGGGTTATGAGTATGGGGTTATGTGAGATGGTGCCAACTCAGCAGTAGGTCTCACAACGCCGACGGCCACTACTCACATAAAACAGTTGCAGAGGTTTGTAGAACAGACTGCCGTCGAGGGTAGCACGTCGAGAAATTCCAGCGGATTCTCCGCCAGTCAAAGATGACGAGTGTTTGGAGGCGTAACGGGTCGGATCGCCCGACGAGTGTCGAAAACGTTTCGGTATTTGGTCGACGACGTGCGTAGGTTTCGGTGCTTGACCTGTGCGAAGAGTTCAAAGTCTTTGATCGCCGATGCTTTCGAGAATGTGTGAATTGAGGCTTATCTGGATTCATTCGGTTAAATAATACATTTAATATCTACATTCAATAAATCGTGTACGTAATCATTGTTACCTTACTCGAGGGTGGATTATATTTATAACGGAAACACTTTATATAATAATTACATCGCTGTCCGGGTATTGCCTAACTTCTATAACTAACGTATTACTTGAACACTTTCTAGGGTATAATAACTGAGAAATTTCTCTCGCAGGAGAGTTGCGTGGTCCACTTTTGGTTTCTGTTCCCCGGAGATTAGTTTTGAGGAGTTGTCTCGACTCTTGGAAGCTCGAGGACCATCTGGGACATCGAGTACATCACCTTCGGTAGAAAGTACTAAGACGGCCAGTCAACGAGATTAGATTAGATAAGATTAGCAGTATTGATTTCCTAATCAAATTGATGTTAGAATAGATCACCTCCTATACGAATACATACACGTGGAGAAGACTGTAGTAATATATAGTCGATAAATATCCTTATAGTGTAAATGTTTGAATTTCATTGCATATTATGATATAATAGATATAGAAATAAATAGAATAGATATTAGCATAGTATTATTTAATATAAATAACATATTATTAAAAAGTAATAATCATTAATTCGCCTGAAGTTATTCAATATCGAAATGGAACAATGGCGATGAGTAATTACTACCAACATAAAGCATTAGACGTGGATTGTCTTATGGGAGCCGGTCTTACTAAATTGTGGCCAAACTTAAGATGACCACCGCCGGTAGCAATCATAGGCACAGGGGAGAGAAGCACGTCGCCAGGGGGTGTTGTAGGCACGGCGAGGTCGGGGGTCAGGGGCGTCGAGGAGTACAACGAACTCGATTCGAACTGCAGGAGTCCGTCTGAGGGCGGAGACAGGGGGCATAGGGTTGATAGTAAATATATTGGATGGGGTTTGGAGCAATATTCTAAATTATTCAATAAATAAATTATAGATTATGGATTTGCGATTATATAAATAAGATAAGATAATAAGATAATATAAAATATAGTGAAATACTGTAAAACATATACTGAGTATACATAGTAGTGTATATAGTGAGATGTGGTTAGATAAAGTGATATATGGAAGTCACTTGAATTCATTAAAAGATGAAGACATTTGGAATGATAACATATATACAATGATATAAGACATCACATAGCATCTCATTTCAATCTTCCAACACACAACCTCACCTCACCTCACCTCACATCTCACCTCACCTCACCTCACCTCACATCACACCTCACCTCACCTCACCTCACATCTCACCTCACCTCACCTCACCTCACCTCACCTCACACCTCACCTCACATCTCACCTCACCTCACCTCACCTCACCTCACACCTCACCTCACCTCACCTCATCTCACCTCACCTATACACACACATCACCTCACCTCACCTCACCTCACCTCACCTCATCTCACCTCACCTATAAACACACATCACCTCACCTCACCTCACCTCACCTCATCTCACCTCACCTATACACACACATCACCTCACCTCACCTCACCTCACCTCACCTCATCTCACCTCACCTATATACACACCTCACCTCGCCTCACCTCACCTCACCTCACCTCACCTCACCTCACCTCACCTCATCTCACCTCACCTATACACACACATCACCTCACCTCACCTCACCTCACCTCACACCTCACCTCACACCTCACCTCACACCTCACCTCACACCTCACCTCACACCTCACCTCACCTCACACCTCACCTCACCTCATTTCACCTCTCACCTCACCTCACCATACACACAACCTCACCTCACCTCACCTCATCTCACCTCACCGTACACACAACCTCACCTCACCTCACCTCACCTCACCTCACCTTACAACTAACATCACCTCACCTCACCTCACCTCACCTCACCTCATCTCACCTCACCGTACACACAACCTCACCTCACCTCACCTCACCTTACAACTAACATCACCTCATTTCACCTCACCTCACCTCACCTAACCTCACCTCACCTCACCTCACCTCACCTCACCTCACCTCACCTTACAACTAACATCACCTCACCTCACCTCACCTCACCTTACAACTAACATCACCTCATCTCACCTCACCTCACCTCACCTCACATCTCACCTCACCTTACAACTAACATCACCTCACCTTACAACTAACATCACCTCATTTCACCTCTCACCTCACCTCATCATACACACAACCTCATCTCACCTAACCTCACCTCACCTCACCTCACCTCACCTCACCTCACCTTACAACTAACATCACCTCACCTCACCTCACCTCACCTCACCTCACCTCACCTCACCTCACCTCACCTTACAACTAACATCACCTCTCACCTCACCTCACCATACACACAACCTCACCTCACCTAACCTCACCTCACCTCACCTCACCTCACCTCACCTCACCTCACCTTACAACTAACATCACCTCACCTCACCTCACCTCACCTCACCTCACATCTCACCTCACCTTACAACTAACATCACCTCACCGTACACACAACCTCACCTCACATATCATTCTACACAGACCTAAATCATGTTTATATTGCACTAGAGAGAAGTTGATATTGCTTCGTCCATCCGTTGACTCAATATCGTCTGATTTGCGATTACGGGTTGGCAGTTTGAGCCTTGAGACTTTCTGTAATCAGGTGATGAGGAGGATAATTTCAGCATGAATATACTGCTAAATACACTCCATGAACCTACTAGGCTACTTGGATGCAGAATACACGTGTACTAGAGCAACGATGTAACTACTATAAATACTCATGAAATACTGTACTTTACTTATATTACAAAAAATAAAAATAACTCAGTTAGTTGCTAGTATATTTTATGTAAGTTTTATAATGTATTCAACTGGAAGACATACTTTTCAAAAGCGTTTTTTATTCAACATTATGATTAAATAGAATTTTTTATTGTGCAATTTTATAGAATTTGTGAGTAAAACATTGAAAATAAGTATAAATAATAAGCAGAATAATGAAATGCATATTTTCATATCAAGTGAAAATATGACACTAAATAATTTAGCTAACAGTTATTGAATTAACCTTCAAATAATAATAATCCTTTTCTTTCTCCAGTTTATATTTGGGAATCTTCATTTTCTCAAATTCTTTTATGAACATCGAATGGCTGTTCAGATTTCCGCACACATATTGAAGAGCTATATTGCTGTAGATGCAAGTGGACCTTCCTGCAACGGAGGATTGGTATAGGCAACGGTATGAGCGACGTTGGCAGAGAAGTAGTTTGCGATATTGACAGATAAACAAACCCTCGCTATCTTTAACATGCTGGGCAACCATTCGCAGCGTTTGATTATCAAGTTTTAATTGACGGTAACGAATTGCAGAAGCAACTTCATCTTTCAATAACCATTCGATCTGTACAAATAAGCGACATTTAGGCCAACTCACATTTTACACTTTGTTTAGCTAACACGCGAAGGACAAATTATAAAGAATGATATGATTTAAATAATATGTACATTTATTACACGAATTGTGATTTATAAATGTGAAGTAGATTTGCTGACAATTTAAAAGTAAATCTGAAATCGTGTTTGAACGGTTTCTAGGAAATATATTTTATAATAGGTTGCAAAGAATATTCAAAAACCTCTTTTATACATCTCTCCAATCCTTCTGTCTGCTTTTTTGGTAATTCATAGTTTTTTCTAGAATGGCGTGTATGAAAATGTATTCAAAATAAGTTTGATTCAAAGTATATCGTAGCAAGAAGAGTCAATAAGGATAGAAGTTAGAAATGAGTTAATATAAAAACTATTTGAAAAATCACAAACGAGATGCAAGCTGAGATATCAATATCATGATTATATTCATCTTTATCATCATCTTCTCTAGTATCTCCTTCTTCATAATCTTCTCTAGTATCTCTTTCTTCATCATCCGCATTATTAATTGAATCACCGGGCATAGAATTCCCATTATAATCGTGAATGTCCTGAACCTATACAAATATCGCAATATTCAAATACAAAATTTTCATTTAAATCCCAGACAAGGAAGATAATTTTGGTATTACATCGAATAATTTCCATTAGCTATAACTAATTTAAATTTCCATTATACTACACTCTTGATATCTTCCTTTATCCCAAGACATATACATAACAAACACCCTATAAGCATCTTCTAAATACCTTCTAAATACATTAAGCATCTTCTAAATACCTTCTAAATACATTAAGCATCTTATAAATACCTTCTAAATACATTAAGCATCTTCTAAATACCTTCTAAATACATTAAGCATCTTCTAAATACCTTCTAAATACATTAAGCATCTTCTAAATACCTTCTAAATACATTAAGCATCTTCTAAATACCTTCTAAATACATTAAGCATCTTCTAAACATTTTATAAACATCAAATAAATATCTATTCATAAAAACATCATAATTTTCGTCATCTTCGTCCGAATCAGAAACTCTTTCATCGAAACTATTAATGTTTTCATTGTTATCGGGGGGGAGGCGAACGCATGAGATCCTCAAAGTGATTGACAGGTCTGCGTCGGAAGCAGGGATATGCTCGCAGGACAATAGTGGCTTCAGTTCGGCTGTATGCGGTGACGAGTGAGTGATAACGGGCTGTAGAATTAATGAGATCCTCGGAGATATTGAACATTCTACGGTAAAATATATTAAAAAAAAAGTGAAATAATAAGTACACGCGTACCTAGACAAACGGGCAGTTCCCTGATAGTGCAGCATTGCGTAGGAAAGGAAGATGACTTCACGATGCAAGTGAACGAAATGAACAACGGAGGATTTCGAGAAACGGTGGTTTGCTTAAATGACTCGAGATCATCCTGACAGCTGGTCATCTAAGATGCGTTGAGATGTTACCCAAGTAAGGACGGGAAGGACGGTAAGGACGATAAGGACGGTAAGGAAGGTAAGGAAGGTAAGGAAGGTAAGGAAGGTAAGGAAGGTAAGGAAGGTAAGGACGGTAAGGACGGTAAGGACGGTAAGGACGGTAAGGACGGTAAGGACGGCAAGGACGGTAAGGACGGTAAGGAAGGTAAGGAAGGTAAGGAAGGTAAGGACGGTAAGGACGGTAAGGAAGGTAAGGAAGGTAAGGACGGTAAGGAAGGTAAGGACGGTAAGGAAGGTAAGGACGGTAAGGAAGGTAAGGAAGGTAAGGACGATAAGGAAGGTAAGGAAGGTAAGGACGATAAGGACGGTAAGGAAGGTAAGGACGGTAAGGAAGGTAAGGACGGTAAGGACGGTAAGGAAGGTAAGGAAGGTAAGGAAGGTAAGGAAGGTAAGGAAGGTAAGGAAGGTAAGGAAGGTAAGGAAGGTAAGGAAGGTAAGGACGGTAAGGAAGGTAAGGAAGGTAAGGACGGTAAGGAAGGTAAGGAAGGTAAGGAAGGTAAGGAAGGTAAGGAAGGTAAGGAAGGTAAGGAAGGTAAGGACGGTAAGGACGGTAAGGACGGTAAGGACGGTAAGGACGGTAAGGAAGGTAAGGAAGGTAAGGAAGGTAAGGAAGGTAAGGAAGGTAAGGAAGGTAAGGAAGGTAAGGAAGGTAAGGAAGGTAAGGAAGGTAAGGAAGGTAAGGACGGTAAGGACGGTAAGGAAGGTAAGGAAGGTAAGGACGGTAAGGAAGGTAAGGAAGGTAAGGACGGTAAGGAAGGTAAGGAAGGTAAGGAAGGTAAGGAAGGTAAGGAAGGTAAGGAAGGTAAGGACGGTAAGGACGGTAAGGAAGGTAAGGAAGGTAAGGACGGTAAGGAAGGTAAGGAAGGTAAGGACGGTAAGGAAGGTAAGGACGGTAAGGAAGGTAAGGAAGGTAAGGAAGGTAAGGAAGGTAAGGAAGGTAAGGAAGGTAAGGAAGGTAAGGAAGGTAAGGACGATAAGGAAGGTAAGGAAGGTAAGGAAGGTAAGGAAGGTAAGGACGGTAAGGACGGTAAGGAAGGTAAGGACGGTAAGGACGGTAAGGAAGGTAAGGAAGGTAAGGAAGGTAAGGAAGGTAAGGAAGGTAAGGACGGTAAGGACGGTAAGGAAGGTAAGGAAGGTAAGGAAGGTAAGGACGGTAAGGAAGGTAAGGAAGGTAAGGAAGGTAAGGAAGGTAAGGAAGGTAAGGAAGGTAAGGACGGTAAGGACGGTAAGGAAGGTAAGGAAGGTAAGGAAGGTAAGGACGGTAAGGACGGTAAGGACGGTAAGGACGGTAAGGAAGGTAAGGAAGGTAAGGAAGGTAAGGACGGTAAGGACGGTAAGGACGGTAAGGAAGGTAAGGAAGGTAAGGACGGTAAGGAAGGTAAGGAAGGTAAGGAAGGTAAGGAAGGTAAGGAAGGTAAGGAAGGTAAGGAAGGTAAGGACGGTAAGGACGGTAAGGAAGGTAAGGAAGGTAAGGACGGTAAGGAAGGTAAGGAAGGTAAGGACGGTAAGGAAGGTAAGGACGGTAAGGAAGGTAAGGAAGGTAAGGAAGGTAAGGAAGGTAAGGAAGGTAAGGAAGGTAAGGAAGGTAAGGACGGTAAGGACGGTAAGGAAGGTAAGGAAGGTAAGGACGGTAAGGAAGGTAAGGAAGGTAAGGAAGGTAAGGAAGGTAAGGACGGTAAGGAAGGTAAGGAAGGTAAGGAAGGTAAGGAAGGTAAGGAAGGTAAGGAAGGTAAGGAAGGTAAGGAAGGTAAGGACGGTAAGGACGGTAAGGAAGGTAAGGACGGTAAGGAAGGTAAGGACGGTAAGGAAGGTAAGGAAGGTAAGGAAGGTAAGGAAGGTAAGGAAGGTAAGGAAGGTAAGGACGGTAAGGACGGTAAGGAAGGTAAGGAAGGTAAGGAAGGTAAGGACGGTAAGGACGGTAAGGACGGTAAGGAAGGTAAGGAAGGTAAGGACGGTAAGGAAGGTAAGGAAGGTAAGGAAGGTAAGGAAGGTAAGGAAGGTAAGGAAGGTAAGGAAGGTAAGGACGGTAAGGACGGTAAGGAAGGTAAGGAAGGTAAGGACGGTAAGGAAGGTAAGGAAGGTAAGGAAGGTAAGGAAGGTAAGGAAGGTAAGGACGGTAAGGACGGTAAGGAAGGTAAGGACGGTAAGGACGGTAAGGACGGTAAGGACGGTAAGGACGGTAAGGAAGGTAAGGAAGGTAAGGAAGGTAAGGAAGGTAAGGACGGTAAGGAAGGTAAGGAAGGTAAGGAAGGTAAGGACGGTAAGGACGGTAAGGACGGTAAGGAAGGTAAGGAAGGTAAGGACGGTAAGGAAGGTAAGGAAGGTAAGGAAGGTAAGGAAGGTAAGGAAGGTAAGGACGGTAAGGACGGTAAGGAAGGTAAGGACGGTAAGGACGGTAAGGACGGTAAGGACGGTAAGGAAGGTAAGGAAGGTAAGGAAGGTAAGGAAGGTAAGGAAGGTAAGGAAGGTAAGGAAGGTAAGGAAGGTAAGGAAGGTAAGGAAGGTAAGGAAGGTAAGGACGGTAAGGAAGGTAAGGTCGGTAAGGAAGGTAAGGACGGTAAGGAAGGTAAGGACGGTAAGGAAGGTAAGGAAGGTAAGGAAGGTAAGGAAGGTAAGGAAGGTAAGGAAGGTAAGGAAGGTAAGGAAGGTAAGGACGGTAAGGAAGGTAAGGAAGGTAAGGAAGGTAAGGAAGGTAAGGACGGTAAGGAAGGTAAGGAAGGTAAGGAAGGTAAGGAAGGTAAGGAAGGTAAGGAAGGTAAGGAAGGTAAGGAAGGTAAGGAAGGTAAGGAAGGTAAGGACGGTAAGGACGGTAAGGAAGGTAAGGAAGGTAAGGACGGTAAGGAAGGTAAGGAAGGTAAGGAAGGTAAGGAAGGTAAGGAAGGTAAGGACGGTAAGGAAGGTAAGGAAGGTAAGGACGGTAAGGAAGGTAAGGACGGTAAGGACGGTAAGGAAGGTAAGGAAGGTAAGGAAGGTAAGGAAGGTAAGGAAGGTAAGGACGGTAAGGAAGGTAAGGAAGGTAAGGACGGTAAGGAAGGTAAGGAAGGTAAGGACGGTAAGGAAGGTAAGGAAGGTAAGGAAGGTAAGGAAGGTAAGGAAGGTAAGGACGGTAAGGAAGGTAAGGAAGGTAAGGACGGTAAGGAAGGTAAGGAAGGTAAGGAAGGTAAGGAAGGTAAGGAAGGTAAGGAAGGTAAGGAAGGTAAGGAAGGTAAGGACGGTAAGGAAGGTAAGGAAGGTAAGGAAGGTAAGGAAGGTAAGGACGGTAAGGAAGGTAAGGAAGGTAAGGACGGTAAGGAAGGTAAGGAAGGTAAGGAAGGTAAGGAAGGTAAGGAAGGTAAGGACGGTAAGGAAGGTAAGGAAGGTAAGGAAGGTAAGGAAGGTAAGGAAGGTAAGGACGGTAAGGAAGGTAAGGAAGGTAAGGAAGGTAAGGAAGGTAAGGAAGGTAAGGAAGGTAAGGACGGTAAGGACGGTAAGGAAGGTAAGGACGGTAAGGAAGGTAAGGAAGGTAAGGAAGGTAAGGAAGGTAAGGAAGGTAAGGACGGTAAGGAAGGTAAGGAAGGTAAGGAAGGTAAGGAAGGTAAGGAAGGTAAGGAAGGTAAGGAAGGTAAGGAAGGTAAGGAAGGTAAGGAAGGTAAGGACGGTAAGGAAGGTAAGGAAGGTAAGGAAGGTAAGGAAGGTAAGGAAGGTAAGGACGGTAAGGAAGGTAAGGACGGTAAGGAAGGTAAGGAAGGTAAGGAAGGTAAGGACGGTAAGGAAGGTAAGGAAGGTAAGGAAGGTAAGGACGGTAAGGAAGGTAAGGACGGTAAGGAAGGTAAGGAAGGTAAGGACGGTAAGGACGGTAAGGAAGGTAAGGAAGGTAAGGAAGGTAAGGAAGGTAAGGAAGGTAAGGACGGTAAGGAAGGTAAGGACGGTAAGGACGGTAAGGAAGGTAAGGAAGGTAAGGAAGGTAAGGAAGGTAAGGAAGGTAAGGAAGGTAAGGAAGGTAAGGACGGTAAGGACGGTAAGGAAGGTAAGGAAGGTAAGGACGGTAAGGAAGGTAAGGAAGGTAAGGAAGGTAAGGACGGTAAGGAAGGTAAGGACGGTAAGGAAGGTAAGGACGGTAAGGACGGTAAGGAAGGTAAGGACGGTAAGTACGGCATTATATTATCACTTGTAAGTCGAATAAAACAGTATTGCGGTGTTACTAGATTGTTGATACAGCAATCCTTTGGTATATCTCGTATAGACGCAGTACGATATCGTACATTTAAACCGAGCACGGCAACAGATGAACTAGAAATAGTTTAGAAGCAAACCCGTGACATTTCTTGAAAGGATTTCGAATCGCAGTTGTTGAATGAATCTGTGAAATTAAAACGCAATCATTAAAGCATGTAACTTATTCTATAGATTAACTAAAGTGTTCATTTGAACATAAGATATATAAGGAATACAAAGTATATATATTACTTTAATGCTATTAATTATCAGCTATATTGCAGGACGATCATTATCTCGTATAAAAGTGACCTACGTTGACTTAGTTACAAGTACTTACTGTAGGTGTTGCGATGAGTACAATCTTGGTCTATGAACTCCGCGGAGTCTTCTACGAAATCGCAAACCTCATTCATTTGTATGGAGTCTGAGGTGAGCATTTAGATTAGCCTTTGAAGATATCTCATTAGTCTATTGTTATTGTTATTGAGACTTCGAATATACACCAAGAATTAGTTCTGTACTGTGCTAACAGATATACATAATATGTATACATATTAAGTATACATATTATATATACATATTATGTATACATATTATGTATACATATTAAGTATACATATTAAGTATACGATAGGAAAGAAATGTCGAGTGTCTAGTGATATAATATATTGAAGATTACAAAAAAACCTGAAAAATCTTCACCGGAACATGAAGAATTATCATCCGACTGTTATAAAATACAGATGCTAAAGTTAAGTAAGGAACAAATGGTGTGGTGTGGTGTGGTGTGGTGTGGTGTGGTGTGGTAATGGTGTAGTGTGGTGTGGTGTGGCAATGGTATGGTGTGGCAATGGTGTAGTGTGGTGTGTGTATGGGGAGGTGTGGCAATGTTGTGGTGTGGTGTGGTGTGGTGTGATGTGGTGTGGTGTGGTGTGGTGTGGTGTGGTAATAGTGTAGTGTGGTGTGGTGTGGCAATGGTATGGTGTGGCAATGGTGTAGTGTGGTGTGTGTATGGGGAGGTGTGGTAATGGTGTAGTGTGGTGTGGTGTGGCAATGGTATGGTGTGGCAATGGTGTAGTGTGGTGTGTGTATGGGGAGGTGTGGCAATGGTGTGGTGTGGTGTGGTGTGGTGTGATGTGGTGTGGTGTGGTGTGGTGTGGTGTGGTAATGGTGTAGTGTGGTGTGGTGTGGTGTGGTGTGGTAATGGTGTGGTGTGGTGTGGTGTGATGTGGTGTGGTGTGGTGTGGTGTGGTGTGGTGTGATGTGGTGTGGTGTGGTGTGGTGTGGTGTGGTGTGATGTGGTGTGGTGTGGTGTGGTGTGGTGTGGTGTGATGTGGTGTGGTGTGGTGTGGTGTGGTGTGGTGTGGTAATGGTGTAGTGTGGTGTGTGTATGGGGAGGTGTGGCAATGTTGTGGTGTGGTGTGGTGTGGTGTGATGTGGTGTGGTGTGGTGTGGTGTGGTGTGGTAATGGTGTAGTGTGGTGTGGTGTGGTGTGGTGTGGTAATGGTGTGGTGTGGTGTGGTGTGATGTGGTGTGGTGTGGTGTGGTGTGGTGTGGTGTGATGTGGTGTGGTGTGGTGTGGTGTGGTGTGGTGTGGTAATAGTGTAGTGTGGTGTGGTGTGGCAATGGTATGGTGTGGCAATGGTGTAGTGTGGTGTGTGTATGGGGAGGTGTGGCAATGTTGTGGTGTGGTGTGGTGTGGTGTGATGTGGTGTGGTGTGGTGTGGTGTGGTGTGGTAATGGTGTAGTGTGGTGTGGTGTGGTGTGGTGTGGTAATGGTGTGGTGTGGTGTGGTGTGATGTGGTGTGGTGTGGTGTGGTGTGGTGTGGTGTGATGTGGTGTGGTGTGGTGTGGTGTGGTGTGGTGTGGTAATGGTGTAGTGTGGTGTGGTGTGGCAATGGTATGGTGTGGCAATGGTGTAGTGTGGTGTGTGTATGGGGAGGTGTGGCAATGGTGTGGTGTGGTGTGGTGTGGTGTGGTGTGGTGTGGTGTGGTAATGGTGTAGTGTGGTGTGGTGTGGCAATGGTATGGTGTGGCAATGGTGTAGTGTGGTGTGTGTATGGGGAGGTGTGGCAATGGTGTAGTGTGGTGTGGTGTGGCAATGGTATGGTGTGGCAATGGTGTAGTGTGGTGTGTGTATGGGGAGGTGTGGCAATGGTGTGGTGTGGTGTGGTGTGGTGTGGTGTGGTGTGGTAATGGTGTAGTGTGGTGTGGTGTGGCAATGGTGTGGTGTGGTGTGGTGTGGTAATGGTGTAGTGTGGTGTGGTGTGGCAATGGTATGGTGTGGCAATGGTGTGGTGTGGTGTGGTGTGGTGTGGTGTGGTGTGGTAATGGTGTAGTGTGGTGTGGTGTGGCAATGGTATGGTGTGGCAATGGTGTAGTGTGGTGTGTGTATGGGGAGGTGTGGCAATGGTGTAGTGTGGTGTGGTGTGGCAATGGTATGGTGTGGCAATGGTGTAGTGTGGTGTGTGTATGGGGAGGTGTGGCAATGGTGTGGTGTGGTGTGGTGTGGTATGGTGTGGTGTGGTGTGGTGTGAGTATAGAGAGGTGTGGCATGTAGTAAGTGTAATGTTCGGTGTGTGATGTTCAGTATAGTGCAGTGTGTGGTGCGGTGTGTGGTGCGGTGTGTGGTGTGGGATGTGGTGTGGGATGTGGTGAGGGATGTGGTGTGTGGTGTGGTGTGCTATGCGGTGTGCGGTGTGCGGTGTGCGGTGTGTGGTATCCCTAACATTACTAAATAGAGAATGGAAGCCAGATCCACTATAGAAGTGGTAATGCTCGTACTCTGGTATGGGTGCGAATCTCTCTCCCACAATGTCTAGGAAACGTTGCTTCACACGGGAGAGGATAGTGAGGGAAGCAGACTTGTCCAGGGGGTAGTTACCTATGTCGAATTGAGCTCTCGACCTCTCCTCGGGGAACTCGCTGTAGGGTACGAATAGGGTTATGCTATAAACATATCCGACCAAGTCGTGGAATGAAGTGAGCATTGGGCCTATAACTAGGCCTTGGTACAGTTTATAGTAGAGATATTAATATTAATATTAATATACTACGGAATATCTATTAGTTTGGTAAACTAATGCTTCAATGATAATATATATTAATATTAATATAATATTAATAATGCTATTACTTTTAGATACAGAGCAATGGTGCTGGGGAATATGGGGGCATTGTATGGGGAATGATATGAGGGCATGGTATAGGGCATGGTATGGAGGCATGGTATGGGGGAATGGTATGGGGGCATGGTATGGGAGCATGGTATGGGGGCATGGTATGGGGGCATGGTGTAGCCGCAATATAAAGATTGTTATATCGCAAGGGGAAGTTATTGTAGTAATAATGCCAATAATGCCAATAATGCCAATAATGCCAATAATGCCAATAATGCCAATAATGCGAAATAAGATAAAGGTGTCGGTTAGTCATGTGATTGAGGTGTCATAGTTCAAATGTATTTATAGGAATCTTAGGGTACCTGGATTCTAACCATATCACGTCGATATCGTATTCAGGTTTCTTTTCGTTCATACGAATATTTGTTACATCTATATCCTATCGCATGATTGGACGATTCAAAGGAAATGCAGTTTATGAATGATAGGAGTGAGTGGTAATGTTGGATTGGAGTTATGGGCACCGCGATGGTGGGTATAATACAGTAGGGCTTTACGGTGGTGGGGACAATAGAGTAGGGCTTTACGGTGGTGGGGACAATAGAGTAGGGCTTTACGGTGGTGGGGACAATAGAGTAAGGCTTTACGGTGGTGGGGATAATAAAGTAAAGCTTTACCGTGGTGGGGATAATACAGTAGGGCTTTACGGTGGTGGGGATAATAAAGTAAAGCTTTACCGTGGTGGGGACAATACAGTAGGGCTTTACGGTGGTGGGGATAATACAGTAGGGCATTACGGTGGTGGGGATAATATAGTAGGTATTTACGGTGGTGGGGACAATACAGTAAGGCTTTACGATGGTGGGGACAATACAGTAGGGCTTTACGGTGGTGGGGATAATACAGTAGGGCTTTACGGTGGTGGGGATAATACAGTAAGGCTTTACAGTGATGGGGACAATACAGTAGTGCTTTACGGTGGTGGGGATAATACAGTAAGGCTTTACGGTGGTGAGGACAATACAATAGGGCTTTACGGTGGTGGGGATAATACAGTAAGGCTTTACGGTGGTGAGGACAATACAATAGGGCATTACGGTGGTGGGGACAATACAGTAAGGCTTTACGAAGACGAGTACGAAAATCAACACAATTAGGAATTTAATCAATAATCTGTTTTATTATACATCCTAAACAATACATTAAACTACACATTAATATAATACATAGCAATGATGTAGGTGATATGGTGGCTACCTGGTCAGTAGGTGTTGTGGGGTCGGGGGCCAAGGGATGAGCATGTAGACAGGCCGTCCTAAGGAAAGTGGTCAGATCGATGTCAATGGGTCGATTTCGATCGCAGATTGCTCCGATGGCTGTATCCACGCTTTCTTTACCTACTGGAACTGCCCTCTGCAGACTTTCAAAGATTGCTGTGGTTTGTGGAGTTTGTAGGTTGAGGTGGTCGCGTAAACTGATGATTTCTAGGCTACAAGTGGGCAGTGGTTAATATTCGTATGGTTTATCATAGGTTATTTGTAGGTCCACTACCTACAAATGACCTATTCTTAACCCCCTTTTAAACCTAACCATAATCACTACACTAAACTTCATTCTAAACTATACAATAAAACTTTCACTGAATCTCATACTAAACGTTATACTAAACCCTACAGTAAACCCTAATGTTATTCCAGGGAATTAGGTTTAAGGTACAGTAAACCTCGCACTAATCCCTACACCAAAATTCTATAGTAAACTTTATAATAATTCCGGCACTAAAACCTACACTAAACCCTATACCATTCAGCAGACCTCACAGTAAATAATACAGTAAACCTTATACTAAACCCACTACAAAGCCCTACATCGAACCTCGCCCGCACCTCAATCTAAGCCCTACATCAAGTCCTGATAACCGTAAACAAAACAGCGAAGGTAGCATTCTCGGAGAGATCGGCAGTGGTCTCGAAGACTGGTCTCACCCCCGTAGTCGACATTAGGGTTACACTGTATCCATGTCCACTGGTAGTCACTGTTTGGGTGTGTAACTAGGTGTAGTAGGTGTAGTAGGTGGAGTAGGTGTAGTAGGTGGAGTAGGTGTAGTAGGTGTAGTAGGTGGAGTAGGTGGAGTATTTGGAGTAGGTGTAGTAGGTGGAGTAGGTGGAGTAGTTGGAGTAGGTGTAGTAGGTGGAGTAGGTGTAGTAGGTGTAGTAGGTGAAGTAGGTGTAGTAGGTGTAGTAGGTGGAGTAGGTGGAGTAGGTGTAGTAGGTGGAGTAGGTGTAGTAGGTGGAGTAGGTGGAGTAGGTGTAGTAGGTGGAGTAGGTGTAGTAGGTGGAGTAGGTGTAGTAGGTGGAGTAGGTGTAGTAGGTGGAGTAGGTGTTGTAGGTGGAGTAGGTGGAGTAGGTGTAGTAGGTGGAGTAGGTGGAGTAGGTGGAGTAGGTGGAGTAGGTGGAGTAGGTGGAGTAGGTGGAGTAGGTGGAGTAGGTGTAGTAGGTGGAGTAGGTGGAGTAGGTGGAGTAGGTGTAGTAGGTGGAGTAGGTGTAGGAGGTGTAGTAGGTGGAGTAGGTGTAGTAGTAAGGGGGCTAGAAGATGTAGGATATTTTGAACAGGTAAAGTACATGCACAAAGAGATAGAACACTCTAATAGCACAAACACTATAGGGTTGCAGGGTCCATTCGAGGAGGTGGTTCTTGAGTCGTGAGAAGCCACCGACACCGATGTCTTGTCGTGTTCTACTTCAGCTGCCCTGGACGCCTGCAAAGATCCGATAAGAGAGATAAGAGAGAGAGGTATGAGTCATCGAGTCTATGTTAATTATAAATATATAAACATATGCGATGATGCATGCTAATTTATTAATCATTGTCTATTAAAAGTACGAGAATATCATTTGTTATGGAAAACACCGAAGTTTCATAACCTTGTGGGCACTGTGGTGAGCCATTTCCGGGAGGGAGGCATCGGGGTCGTGGGGTTGGGTGGGGCTTCTGCTAGAGCTGTTGCTTCGAGATGGAGAACATAGTCGTTCGATGGAGGTATTATGATCCAGTACTTCACTCTTTAAAAATGTGAGGGATTATGTGAGGTATTATCTGAGGGATTCTGTGAGGGATTATGTGAGGGATTATGTGAGTTTATGAGAAGTTATGAGAGGTTATGAGAGGTATTATGTGAGAGGTTATGTGAGGGATTATGTGAGGTATTATGTGAGGTATTATGTGAGGGATTATGTGAGGGATTATGTGAGGGATTATGTGAGGGATTATGTGAGGGATTATGTGAGGGATTATGTGAGGAATTATGTGAGGGATTATGTGAGGAATTACGTGATTTTATGAGAGGATATGAGAGGGATTATGTGAGGGATTATGTGAGGAATTACGTGAGGGATTATGTGAGTTTATGAGAAGTTATGAGAGGTTATGAGAGGTATTATGTGAGAGGTTATGTGAGGGATTATGTGAGGTATTATGTGAGGTATTATGTGAGGGATTATGTGAGGGATTATGTGAGGGATTATGTGAGGGATTATGTGAGGGATTATGTGAGGGATTATGTGAGGAATTACGTGAGGGATTATGTGAGGGATTATGTGAGGAATTACGTGAGGGATTATGTGAGGGATTATGTGAGGAATTATGTGAGAGGTTATGTGAGGGATTATGTGAGGGATTATGTGAGGGATTATGTGAGGGATTATGTGAGGGATTATGTGAGGAATTATGTGAGGGATTATGTGAGGGATTATGTGAGGGATTATGTGAGGGATTATGTGAGGAATTACGTGAGTTTATGAGAGGATATGAGAGGGATTATGTGAGGGATTATGTGAGGAATTACGTGAGGGATTATGTGAGGGATTATGTGAGGAATTATGTGAGGAATTACGTGAGGGATTATGTGAGGAATTATGTGAGAGGTTATGTGAGGGATTATGTGAGGGATTATGTGAGGAATTATGTGAGGGATTATGTGAGGGATTATGTGAGGGATTATGTGAGGGATTATGTGAGGAATTACGTGAGTTTATGAGAGGATATGAGAGGGATTATGTGAGGGATTATGTGAGGAATTACGTGAGGGATTATGTGAGGGATTATGTGAGGAATTATGTGAGGAATTACGTGAGGGATTATGTGAGGAATTATGTGAGGGATTATGTGAGGGATTATGTGAGGGATTATGTGAGGGATTATGTGAGGAATTACGTGAGGGATTATGTGAGGGATTATGTGAGGAATTATGTGAGAGGTTATGTGAGGGATTATGTGAGGGATTATGTGAGGGATTATGTGAGGGATTATGTGAGGGATTATGTGAGGAATTATGTGAGGGATTATGTGAGGGATTATGTGAGGGATTATGTGAGGGATTATGTGAGGAATTACGTGAGTTTATGAGAGGATATGAGAGGGATTATGTGAGGGATTATGTGAGGAATTACGTGAGGGATTATGTGAGGGATTATGTGAGGAATTATGTGAGGAATTACGTGAGGGATTATGTGAGGGATTATGTGAGGAATTACGTGAGTTTATGAGAGGATATGAGAGGGATTAGTGAGGGATTATGTGAGGGATTATGTGAGGAATTATGTGAGGGATTATGTAAGGGATTATGTGAGGGATTATATGAGGGATGATGTGAGGAATTACGTGAGTTTATGAGAGGATATGAGAGGGATTATGTGAGGGATTATGTGAGGGATTATGTGAGGAATTACGTGAGTTTATGAGAGGATATGAGAGGGATTAGTGAGGGATTATGTGAGGGATTATGTGAGGAATTATGTGAGGGATTATGTAAGGGATTATGTGAGGGATTATATGAGGGATGATGTGAGGAATTACGTGAGTTTATGAGAGGATATGAGAGGGATTATGTGAGGGATTATGTGAGGGATTATGTGAGGAATTACGTGAGTTTATGAGAGGATATGAGAGGGATTAGTGAGGGATTATGTGAGGGATTATGTGAGGAATTATGTGAGGGATTATGTGAGGGATTATGTGAGGAATTACGTGAGGGATTATGTGAGGGATTATGTAAGGGATTATGTGAGGGATTATATGAGGGATGATGTGAGGAATTACGTGAGTTTATGAGAGGATATGAGAGGGATTATGTGAGGGATTATGTGAGGGATTATGTGAGGGATTATGTGAGGAATTACGTGAGTTTATGAGAGGTTATGAGAGGGATTAGTGAGGGATTATGTGAGGGATTATGTGAGGAATTGTGTGAGGGATTATGTGAGGGATTATGTGAGGAATTACGTGAGTTTATGAGAGGATATGAGAGGGATTATGTGAGGGATTATGTGAGGAATTACGTGAGGGATTATGTGAGGGATTATGTGAGGAATTATGTGAGGAATTACGTGAGGGATTATGTGAGGAATTATGTGAGAGGTTATGTGAGGGATTATGTGAGGGATTATGTGAGGAATTATGTGAGGGATTATGTGAGGGATTATGTGAGGGATTATGTGAGGGATTATGTGAGGAATTACGTGAGTTTATGAGAGGATATGAGAGGGATTATGTGAGGGATTATGTGAGGAATTACGTGAGGGATTATGTGAGGGATTATGTGAGGAATTATGTGAGGAATTACGTGAGGGATTATGTGAGGAATTATGTGAGGGATTATGTGAGGGATTATGTGAGGGATTATGTGAGGGATTATGTGAGGAATTACGTGAGGGATTATGTGAGGGATTATGTGAGGAATTATGTGAGAGGTTATGTGAGGGATTATGTGAGGGATTATGTGAGGGATTATGTGAGGGATTATGTGAGGGATTATGTGAGGAATTATGTGAGGGATTATGTGAGGGATTATGTGAGGGATTATGTGAGGGATTATGTGAGGAATTACGTGAGTTTATGAGAGGATATGAGAGGGATTATGTGAGGGATTATGTGAGGAATTACGTGAGGGATTATGTGAGGGATTATGTGAGGAATTATGTGAGGAATTACGTGAGGGATTATGTGAGGGATTATGTGAGGAATTACGTGAGTTTATGAGAGGATATGAGAGGGATTAGTGAGGGATTATGTGAGGGATTATGTGAGGAATTATGTGAGGGATTATGTAAGGGATTATGTGAGGGATTATATGAGGGATGATGTGAGGAATTACGTGAGTTTATGAGAGGATATGAGAGGGATTATGTGAGGGATTATGTGAGGGATTATGTGAGGAATTACGTGAGTTTATGAGAGGATATGAGAGGGATTAGTGAGGGATTATGTGAGGGATTATGTGAGGAATTATGTGAGGGATTATGTAAGGGATTATGTGAGGGATTATATGAGGGATGATGTGAGGAATTACGTGAGTTTATGAGAGGATATGAGAGGGATTATGTGAGGGATTATGTGAGGGATTATGTGAGGAATTACGTGAGTTTATGAGAGGATATGAGAGGGATTAGTGAGGGATTATGTGAGGGATTATGTGAGGAATTATGTGAGGGATTATGTGAGGGATTATGTGAGGAATTACGTGAGGGATTATGTGAGGGATTATGTAAGGGATTATGTGAGGGATTATATGAGGGATGATGTGAGGAATTACGTGAGTTTATGAGAGGATATGAGAGGGATTATGTGAGGGATTATGTGAGGGATTATGTGAGGGATTATGTGAGGAATTACGTGAGTTTATGAGAGGTTATGAGAGGGATTAGTGAGGGATTATGTGAGGGATTATGTGAGGAATTGTGTGAGGGATTATGTGAGGGATTATGTGAGGAATTACGTGAGGGATTATGTGAGGGATTATGTGAGGGATTATGTGAGGGATTATATGAGGGATTATGTGAGGAATTACGTGAGGGATTATGTGAGGGATTATGTAAGGGATTATGTGAGGGATTATATGAGGGATGATGTGAGGAATTACGTGAGTTTATGAGAGGATATGAGAGGGATTATGTGAGGGATTATGTGAGGGATTATGTGAGGAATTACGTGAGTTTATGAGAGGATATGAGAGGGATTAGTGAGGGATTATGTGAGGGATTATGTGAGGAATTACGTGAGTTTATGAGAGGTTATGAGAGGGATTAGTGAGGGATTATGTGAGGGATTATGTGAGGGATTATGTGAGGGATTATGTGAGGGATTATGTGAGGGATTATGTGAGGGATTATGTGAGGGATTATGTGAGGGATTATGTGAGAAATTACGTGATTTTATGAGAGGTTATGAGAGGGATTATGTGAGGGATTATGTGAGGGATTATGTGAGGGATTATGTGAGGGATTATGTGAGGGATTATGTGAGGGATTATGTGAGGGATTATGTGAGGGATTATGTGAGGGATTATGTGAGGGATTATGTGAGGGATTATGTGAGGAATTACGTGATTTTATGAGAGGTTATGTGAGGGATTATGTGAGGCATTATGTGAGGGATTATGTGAGGGATTATGTGAGGGATTATGTGAGGGATTATGTGAGGGATTATGTGAGGGATTATGTGAGGGATTATGTGAGGGATTATGTGAGGGATTATGTGAGGGATTATGTGAGGGATTATGTGAGGGATTATGTTAGGAATTACGTGATTTTATGAGAGGTTATGTGAGGGATTATGTGAGGCATTATGTGAGGGATTATGTGAGGGATTATGTGAGGGATTATGTGAGGGATTATGTGAGGCATTATGTGAGGGATTATGTGAGGGATTATGTGAGAGATTATGTGAGGGATTATGTGAGAGATTATGTGAGAGATTATGAGTAGTGTTGTCATGTGGTTAAGGAAGGTTTCAACATTGAGTGTGTAAATTTATTTTATGGATATTTACATAATAGTGGATTAAATGCTAGTACATTGCGGAGGTAGTACCTTGAAGGTCATGTCCTCTGTAATGTCCGCAGGTCGTATGTATGTCCAGGGGTTCACAATTTGATCGCTGATCACCGTCATCTGGCAATTGAATACGTACACAGACAAGATGGCCGACGAGTGGCGTTTTTCACCCGCAGTTACCTCGGAGTTATTACAGTCGCAGGTTACTGGATCGCTGCAACTGTTTTCCATGGTTTCGGAGTTGTATATGGGTAGATAGTCTATACTCATTGAAAAGAATGTAACGAAAGTATGTAGAGCATACGATTCATTGTTTTACATTCCCTAAATGTACAGGGAATTAAAAAATTGTACATAATCATAGTATCATCATTTTTCTGGGATATGTTGGAAATATATGGTCTTGAAATGACAAGTGATGATTAGCTATTCTGTGTAAAGTATGACAAACTATCTTATGGGGGTTCACACCAAGCTTTTATGAGCATTATTTAGAGCTGAACAGACAGATTATAGTGCCGAAAACAGAGCAAAATGATCTGCTCTTTCCCCATCTAATATAGTTGGATGAAAATGTAATCTAGGCATTTCTTAGAGATGAAATTGCAGATGATATTTAGTTGAATCTATATTTTACTATAATAGCATTTCGATAATTTGTATTAATTTTTAATATAAGATATTCACGCGAAAAAATTTCTTTGAGTCAATTTATTTAGAAAGCTAAACGAACTCGCATCTAATTTAAATTTTGGAGCCAGTTATAAACCAAACTTTTCATGGTTGATTGACAGGTTTGAGCATTTTTTTATGTGAACGCTATATAATCGTTACAAGCGTTATTTGGTTCAATAATTTTGGTGTGAAACCCCTCGTGGCTGTATAAATATTAGTGAAGTAATAATTGTATATGGAAAAGTAAGTTTACGGTAGACGATGTAATGTTGGATCAAGTTATATAATATTACGTCGTGAGAGGTTACGCAAGGTAAACTATGATACGTAAGGCCGAGTATCGTCATACGAGGTCGCGTGAGGTCGCGTGAGATCACGTAATGCGAAATGATGTAATACGACGTCGTGAGAAGTCAAGAGTGCTTTTGCGAGGTAGCAACCTGAGACGATGCACTCGTTTGTCATGTGGTTTATCACCGCAAGAGATCGGGATCACGGTGAACAGTAGGTGATTATAATTCAACATCTTCATGTAGCAACGGTAGTCGTTCTGTGCGTCAAGCGGTAGCTTCTTCGCTCGCGACTCTGTCATGTGAACATGCATCATGGAAATCTCAGCCATTGTAGTGCACTTTAAAATCATTAGCTATATTTTACCTTTATACTTATTCCTTTTGTATTGGGGAGATGATTTTTCTGAATTTTCTGTTTCAGGCTTATCCGGCTTCGAATCATTGCTGTAAATAAGAACCATGTCCATGTATTAGCTTATAATGATAAAGAATTTGAATTTCATTAGTTGAAATTTCTTAAAATTCCAAATATTTTACTTTTAAAAAAAATAGGACGATATTTTAAATAGCTATAGATAATAAACATTGTGAGAATAGCTACAGGTAATAAACATTGTGAGAATAGCTACAGGTAATAAACATTGTGAGAATAGCTACAGGTAATAAACATTGTGAGAATAGCTATAGGTAATAAACATTGTTGTAATAGCTACAGGTAATAAACATTGTGAGAATAGCTACAGGTAATAAACATTGTTGTAATAGCTACAGGTAATAAACATTGTGAGAATAGCTACAGGTAATAAACATTGTGAGAATAGCTACAGGTAATAAACATTGTGAGAATAGCTACAGGTAATAAACATTGTGAGAATAGCTACAGGTAATAAACATTGTGAGAATAGCTATAGGTAATAAACATTGTGAGAATAGCTACAGGTAATAAACATTGCGAGAATAGCTACAGGTAATAAACATTGTGAGAATAGCTATAGGTAATAAACATTGTGAGAATAGCTACAGGTAATAAACATTGTGAGAATAGCTACAGGTAATAAACATTGTGAGAATAGCTACAGGTAATAAACATTGTTGCAATAGCTACAGGTAATAAACATTGTGAGAATAGCTATAGGTAATAACCATTGTGAGAATAGCTACAGGTAATAAACATTGTTGCAATAGCTACAGGTAATAAACATTGTGAGAATAGCTATAGGTAATAACCATTGTGAGAATAGCTACAGGTAATAAACATTGTGAGAATAGCTACAGGTAATAAACATTGTGAGAATAGCTACAGGTAATAAACATTGTGAGAATAGCTACAGGTAATAAACATTGTGAGAATAGCTACAGGTAATAAACATTGTTGTAATAGCTACAGGTAATAAACATTGTGAGAATAGCTACAGGTAATAAACATTGTGAGAATAGCTACAGGTAATAAACATTGTGAGAATAGCTACAGGTAATAAACATTGTTGTAATAGCTACAGGTAATAAACATTGTGAGAATAGCTACAGGTAATAAACATTGTTGTAATAGCTACAGGTAATAAACATTGTGAGAATAGCTACAGGTAATAAACATTGTGAGAATAGCTACAGGTAATAAACATTGTGAGAATAGCTATAGGTAATAAACATTGTGAGAATAGCTACAGGTAATAAACATTGTGAGAATAGCTACAGGTAATAAACATTGTGAGAATAGCTACAGGTAATAAACATTGTTGTAATAGCTACAGGTAATAAACATTGTGAGAATAGCTACAGGTAATAAACATTGTGAGAATAGCTACAGGTAATAAACATTGTGAGAATAGCTACAGGTAATAAACATTGTGAGAATAGCTACAGGTAATAAACATTGTGAGAATAGCTACAGGTAATAAACATTGTTGTAATAGCTACAGGTAATAAACATTGTGAGAATAGCTACAGGTAATAAACATTGTGAGAATAGCTACAGGTAATAAACATTGTGAGAATAGCTACAGGTAATAAACATTGTTGTAATAGCTACAGGTAATAAACATTGTGAGAATAGCTACAGGTAATAAACATTGTTGTAATAGCTACAGGTAATAAACATTGTGAGAATAGCTACAGGTAATAAACATTGTGAGAATAGCTATAGGTAATAAACATTGTTGTAATAGCTACAGGTAATAAACATTGTTGTAATAGCTACAGGTAATAAACATTGTGAGAATAGCTATAGGTAATAAACATTGTTGTAATAGCTACAGGTAATAAACATTCGTGAGAATAGCTACAGGTAATAAACATTGTGAGAATAGCTACAGGTAATAAACATTGTTGTAATAGCTACAGGTAATAAACATTGTGAGAATAGCTATAGGTAATAAACATTGTTGTAATAGCTACAGGTAATACACATTGTGAGAATAGCTATAGGTAATAAACATTGTGAGAATAGCTACAGGTAATAAACATTGTTGTAATAGCTACAGGTAATAAACATTGTGAGAATATCTACAGGTAATAAACATTGTGAGAATAGCTATAGGTAATAAACATTGCGAGAATAGCTATAGGTAATAAACATTGTGAGAATAGCTACAGGTAATAAACATTGTGAGAATAGCTATAGGTAATAAACATTGTGAGAATAGCTACAGGTAATAAACATTGTTGTAATAGCTACAGGTAATAAACATTCGTGAGAATAGCTACAGGTAATAAACATTGTGAGAATAGCTACAGGTAATAAACATTGTTGTAATAGCTACAGGTAATAAACATTGTTGTAATAGCTACAGGTAATAAACATTGTGAGAATAGCTATAGGTAATAAACATTGTTGTAATAGCTACAGGTAATAAACATTCGTGAGAATAGCTACAGGTAATAAACATTGTGAGAATAGCTACAGGTAATAAACATTGTTGTAATAGCTACAGGTAATAAACATTGTGAGAATAGCTATAGGTAATAAACATTGTTGTAATAGCTACAGGTAATACACATTGTGAGAATAGCTATAGGTAATAAACATTGTGAGAATAGCTACAGGTAATAAACATTGTTGTAATAGCTACAGGTAATAAACATTGTGAGAATATCTACAGGTAATAAACATTGTGAGAATAGCTATAGGTAATAAACATTGCGAGAATAGCTATAGGTAATAAACATTGTGAGAATAGCTACAGGTAATAAACATTGTGAGAATAGCTATAGGTAATAAACATTGTGAGAATAGCTACAGGTAATAAATATTGTTGTAATAGCTACAGGTAATAAACATTCGTGAGAATAGCTACAGGTAATAAACATTGTGAGAATAGCTACAGGTAATAAACATTGTTGTAATAGCTACAGGTAATAAACATTGTGAGAATAGCTACAGGTAATAAACATTGTGAGAATAGCTACAGGTAATAAACATTGTGAGAATAGCTACAGGTAATAAACATTGTTGTAATAGCTACAGGTAATAAACATTGTGAGAATAGCTACAGGTAATAAACATTGTGAGAATAGCTACAGGTAATAAACATTGTGAGAATAGCTACAGGTAATAAACATTGTTGTAATAGCTACAGGTAATAAACATTGTTGTAATAGCTACAGGTAATAAACATTGTTGTAATAGCTACAGGTAATAAACATTGTGAGAATAGCTACAGGTAATAAACATTGTGAGAATAGCTACAGGTAATAAACATTGTGAGAATAGCTACAGGTAATAAACATTGTTGTAATAGCTATAGGTAATAAACATTGTTGTAATAGCTACAGGTAATAAACATTGTGAGAATAGCTACAGGTAATAAACATTGTTGTAATAGCTACAGGTAATAAACATTGTTGTAATAACTACAGGTAATAAACATTGTTGTAATAGCTACAGGTAATAAACATTGTGAGAATAGCTACAGGTAATAAACATTGTTGTAATAGCTACAGGTAATAAACATTGTGAGAATAGCTACAGGTAATAAACATTGTGAGAATAGCTATAGGTAATAAACATTGTGAGAATAGCTACAGGTAATAAACATTGTTGTAATAGCTACAGGTAATAAACATTCGTGAGAATAGCTACAGGTAATAAACATTGTGAGAATAGCTACAGGTAATAAACATTGTTGTAATAGCTACAGGTAATAAACATTGTTGTAATAGCTACAGGTAATAAACATTGTTGTAATAGCTATAGGTAATAAACATTGTGAGAATAGCTATAGGTAATAAACATTGTGAGAATAGCTACAGGTAATAAACATTGTTGTAATAGCTATAGGTAATAAACAGTGTTGTAATAGCTACAGGTAATAAACATTGTGAGAATAGCTATAGGTAATAAACATTGTGAGAATAGCTACAGGTAATAAACATTGTTGTAATAGCTACAGGTAATAAACATTGTGAGAATAGCTATAGGTAATAAACATTGTTGTAATAGCTACAGGTAATAAACATTGTGAGAATAGCTACAGGTAATAAACATTGTGAGAATAGCTACAGGTAATAAACATTGTGAGAATAGCTATAGGTAATAAACATTGTGAGAATAGCTACAGGTAATAAACATTGTTGTAATAGCTACAGGTAATAAACATTGTTGTAATAGCTACAGGTAATAAACATTGTGAGAATAGCTACAGGTAATAAACATTGTGAGAATAGCTACAGGTAATAAACATTGTTGTAATAGCTACAGGTAATAAACATTGTTGTAATAGCTACAGGTAATAAACATTGTGAGAATAGCTACAGGTAATAAACATTGTGAGAATAGCTACAGGTAATAAACATTGTTGTAATAGCTACAGGTAATAAACATTGTTGCAATAGCTACAGGTAATAAACATTGTTGTAATAGCTACAGGTAATAAACATTGTGAGAACAGCTATAGGTAATAAACATTGTGAGAATAGCTATAGGTAATAAACATTGTGAGAATAGCTATAGGTAATAAACATTGTGAGAATAGCTACAGGTAATAAACATTGTGAGAATAGCTATAGGTAATAAACATTGTGAGAATAGCTACAGGTAATAAACATTGTTGTAATAGCTACAGGTAATAAACATTGTGAGAACAGCTATAGGTAATAAACATTGTGAGAATAGCTATAGGTAATAAACATTGTGAGAATAGCTATAGGTAATAAACATTGTGAGAATAGCTACAGGTAATAAACATTGTTGTAATAGCTACATGTAATAAACATTGTGAGAATAGCTATAGGTAATAAACATTGTGAGAATAGCTACAGGTAATAAACATTGTGAGAATAGCTACAGGTAATAAACATTGTTGTAATAGCTACAGGTAATAAACATTGTGAGAATAGCTACAGGTAATAAACATTGTGAGAATAGCTATAGGTAATAAACATTGTGAGAATAGCTACAGGTAATAAACATTGTGAGAATAGCTACAGGTAATAAACATTGTGAGAATAGCTACAGGTAATAAACATTGTTGTAATAGCTACAGGTAATAAACATTGTGAGAATAGCTATAGGTAATAAACATTGTGAGAATAGCTACAGGTAATAAACATTGTGAGAATAGCTACAGGTAATAAACATTGTGAGAATAGCTACAGGTAATAAACATTGTTGTAATAGCTACAGGTAATAAACATTGTGAGAATAGCTACAGGTAATAAACATTGTTGTAATAGCTACAGGTAATAAACATTGTGAGAATAGCTACAGGTAATAAACATTGTTGTAATAGCTACATGTAATAAACATTGTGAGAATAGCTACAGGTAATAAACATTGTGAGAATAGCTATAGGTAATAAACATTGTGAGAATAGCTACAGGTAATAAACATTGTTGTAATAGCTACAGGTAATAAACATTGTGAGAATAGCTACAGGTAATAAACATTGTGAGAATAGCTATAGGTAATAAACATTGTGAGAATAGCTACAGGTAATAAACATTGTGAGAAGATCGTCGAGACGTATTTTCATTTCCCTGGTGAGAATGAGTTGACGGTTATGAGAGGCACGGAGACGTTCCTCGAACAGCCTCAGCAGAATGGAGTTGGCGGTTTTGTAACCGTCTCGCGATTTCTGTTGCAGCAACTGCCAAATCACGGAACAACGAAGTAGTGATAGAATGCGATAGAGTAGAGATCATTAGCATTAGATAGAAATGTGCAGAATTATGCAATTAGCGACTAACGCTGTACTTGGAAGATATTGAAGAACAGTGGCGAGATCTGTCACTTGGTGTTCTGCAGGATTTGTCAATATCTGCAAAAATAGTTGGACAATTATTTCAGATTAATACAAAATTGCAAGTTGAATGAGTTACCTTCAATGCACATTGAAAACCAAAGGTTAACTTTCTGAGATTTCTCCAAAAGAAATATCGGATCAAGACAGAACGGAATCTGATAGATATTCGAATTCACTACCCTTTTGGGTTTAACATCAGTCGAGTACTTCGAGAGGTCAATCTGGCTATATCAGGTTAAATATTGCCAGCAAAAGTTTAGAGTATGTATCATAAGTATTGTTGTATAAAGATTTTCTATATAATTAATCAAATAAGAAAGCGTCATCTTGAAAAAAGCTTGGAAAATATTATTATTAAAGAATAGAGTTTTTAATAAGAATAGTATTTACTACTTGCAATAAAACATTGACTAACACGGAATAGTCCGATGAACATAACAAAACCAAATGTTCAAAAGTTAGCATCGTAGTAACACAGTCGTAATCTTTAACGTAAATCTTTTTGAGTGAGGTGAATATAAAATACTTAAACATGTATAGAAAATACTATTTAATAATAAATGAGAGTTATATAAGAGCAAAAAGGACATATTTGAAAATTTGATATTAAATCAATATAGAAAGATTATATTGAATTGGTAAACTTATTAATAGTATATATCTTTATGAGATCATAACTCGTAATATATATATATATATATATATATATATATTAATATTACTAAATCTATATATATAATATAATTTTTTAACATTTAACTTCTTCTAAAAACTATAAAAAATGGTCTTAAAAGTATATAAATAACCATACCTGTTAAAATTAACCATTCAAATTTAGTTTATTAAATATAGTATATTCTTATTCCTGACTTATTTTTGAAGTCAAGTTTATAGTATATCTAATATATTATTTATACTATTAAATTTAAATTAAATTTCTACTCAATAAAATCAATATATTTTGAACAATATTTACAAATTACTAAATTTAATTTAAATTATAAAAAAACTATAAAAAATTACTTTTGTATTTGAATAAAGCTATTTAAAGATTATTCTCGATAATTTGGATAATAAATAAGGAATTCAATAATTTAAATATTTAATAATTCACATATTTAAATTATATAATATGCATATCCTTATACTTTGTTATACTATATATAATAACATACTGGAAGTTTGAACAGAATATGTTAAATATTACTATAGAAGATATAATTTTATTAAAAATCTAATTTTTTTATTTATTAAAAAATTACTAACATAATTTATTTTCTTATATTAAACTCAATTATTAATTTCAAAACTATCTTTTTCCATACTTACTCATACAATATTATTTTATTGATTTTTCAATTTTAATCGTTTACGAATATAAATAAAGTTTCAATATTTTAATAGATTTGATCTATATGAAATATAATTACTGTAAATCCTGAATGTATTGAATTCAATAAATATATGATATATTATTGTTACTAAATATATAAATCTATTTAACATAAAAGTTGTTTAACATTGTTAAGAGTAAGGAGTGTAAGTAAGAATTGGTAATTTACTGCCAAGGGTTTATAACAGTCTTTCTACAAAATGGCATAATATATTCTCAAAAAACAAAATGCATATATCTAGCATCTGATACAATTGACTATGTTTTATAATAATTAACTGTAATAAACCATAAGTATTCAGTAGTTAGATCAATCTTAGAATTAGAATATAAGATTGATTAATCTGTTCAATATAAGTTCATATTTATGAATTTTCCGTAGTATTACTAGCCAGCAATGTATCATACAAATTATGTATCAATACATTATAAAGAAATACAAAATATATACATTTATTACACAATTGGATTACAAAAATAATGTGTTTGTTTTTGTTTAATATTGATTAGTTTTTTATTAATATATGATATATAAACATAATAGATAAGAAAATGTGTAATATTATAAATAAAATATAACAATGGATTACAATTGTAGATTTCATAAACCTTTATATATGTATTATATTCTGTAAGTTTATTATATTCTTAAGTTTTTAATGGTAATCTTGCCGTTATATTTGGTAAACATAGATAACCGAGATAAATAATAATACAAAAATGAAAATGACATAAAATATCAAATAGAATAAATTAATAATAACACTGAAAAAAATATTGAATTATCATTTTTTATATAGAATAATATAAATTATACAATTTAATATTAAATGGATTGTATCTTATTTTACAATAGAAAGTAGTATAATATATATACTATCTAATATTTAAAATAGTTATATAATTAATAGATATATTAATATCAAAATAAATAAAATATTGTGAAAATTACGAAAGAACGCAATTGCTGAAGAAAAAGAATCTCATCTAATTTATGATAATTGATGAAATTAACAATTTCTCCACCATTTGAGTATTGTAATATCGGTTGGTTTTTTGACTTTTTCTCAAATTCATTGAATTGGGAACATTTGCTTTTTTCAGTGGATTGCGGTATATTGGTGGTGTATCATATAAATCATTCACTCTTTTATACATATCATAATATATAAATATAATTATATTGATAATATATAATAAATATATTTATATTACTTATTTTTCTATATTAATAGTTTATATTCATCAAATAATAATTTAATTGAAATTGCTAATTTGAACTGGGAGTATAGTATATTAATTATTACTGAATTAAATGAATATTTCGAACTATAATATTCTTTGAATTAATAAAAATATAAATAAAATAAGAAATGTTGTATTTCTTCAGTAAACTAATAATATACAATATTTAATTAATAGTCAAATCTCATATAAATCTGACACTAAAGGAAAATGATGTATTAGCAATACATGTTTGTCATGCATAGTATAAATATACATCATATATGACTAAATAAACTTTGACCCTAATTTAAGGGTTTTCCAGAAATAAAAATAAACATTTCTCATGATAGTGATTCTTGGTTGATGAAAGGCTAGATAAAATGTACACATGTGAACATACAATGTTAATACATTATTGAATTATCAGAAAACAATAAATCAAAGAGCTATGATGGTATAATTTATATAAAACTACTGCATACTCAATTATAGATTGAATACTTAATAAAATGAATCTTAAAGAAAATCATAAAAATATGTGATCATTGAATGGAAATATTAGAAACATTTATAATTGATATGTAAATATTGTAAGTAGTGAGTTATACTATTTGGGAAGAAGAGAGTATTGGACATGGCAATATAGACCTATATATAATAGTGCACTTTAACTAATGAGAGCAGAAAACAAAGGAATGTGTAAACAAACTTCTAGAGTAAACTATGATAGTAGTTTAACTGTTGTATAAAATAAAGTATGAACTTTGAACTTTGATTAACCGAAGTGAAATCTAGAAATACATATATATAAGAAAATATCAACATAAGAAACAGATAAACTCTTGTTAAAATTTGCATTGTTGTTTCATAAACTACTGGTGTTTCATTAATGGACTTTACCTAATGTATATAATGTATTAAACTATATAAAGACTTATAAAGCTAGATATAATTGAATTGTAAAAATAAGGAAGTCAGAAATTTAAAATGTTAATAAACATTATTTAACATTTAGGAATGCTATGTTATAAGAAATTCAATCAGAGATATTAGATAAATTACACTATTATTATACTATATTAGACCAAATAATGGATATTTTATCTTAATTGTAACAATGCCAATAAACATGAACATTATTTAATAGATAACAAATAAAATAGAGTGTATGATACATTACCAAGTCTCATTAAATCCACGAGGTTCCATGTAGGAAACAGGGAGCCTAGTTAATATGGTTAATATATAATATAGTTAATATATAATATATATCTGCCAAATCACATAGAGATTAATTACTAATTGTTCTATGATAATACGGTATAATACTTTATAATAATTAGCAATGTCAAGACTGGTAAGATATATAGCAGACAGAGGGCATTAGCTATATCATAGTAAAATAATATTAAATAAAACTATTTAAATTCATATTAATGCCTATATAAAATATATGCATATATAAGAATAAAATAAATTATATAATATATATATTTATATTAAATAATTATATTAAATACTCAATGATCTATAATTTATATATATATTAGTATATGAGAATGAATAGGTAAGGATATATTATATACATTACAGGTGTTTACTGACATACTATTGATGATAGTAATATCAAGATTTCCTATTGCTAAGTGATTACTATGTCTTGAGATTAACTTAATAATAAGTATAAATATGTAATGCTATGACATAAAATGCTATATTTAGACACACTCATATTCAAATACACCACCACTTACCACTACATCTTTGCAGAAATGATAATAGTTCAACTTAGATACTGGATTTTATAAATTGTCATAAAGTAGGCGTGGCTTAAAAAGCATAAATTGCTGTCACTTCCCATTCTCCATACCACCTACTTTCTAATACCAATGTGAACTGCAATGGAATTTCATAAAACATTGGCGGTTTGACCTGCGACATCCAGATAGCGAGTGAGTGTATACAAAAACCTACGAGATTTAGTTGCCACCGCAGCCGAGCAATGCAAATTCAATGTAGAGAATGTGCGCGGCGAGTAAACTGGAGTTTATGGGTGTTTTAAACCCGCAATGCTGCAGTAGGTTTTCACAAATGGGGTAAGCAGTTTGTGGGATTGCTAATGTTTGATAAAATATGATGCACGCGTTTTAATACTATAATCTATTGTTTATATTATAATGTATTCATATTATAATATAATTAAAGTCATATATTAAGATAAGGTACACTATATAATAGTGCATTTAATTCACAAATGTATATTAATATATAATTATAAACTACCACAGCATTTTGCTATATTTGAATTTGAATGGTAAGAAAATTCAAATAATGATAATTTATCTCTTACAATAGCATACAAACAAAGCTCACTATATCTTATAGGATACAGGGGCTTTGATACAAATTATAATAATGATAATAATAATAATACTAATAATAATTCACAAAATCGTATATAACTTATATGAAGTAAAACTATTAAATAACAAAATAATAATAATATAATAATATAAATGTCATTATACTTTATATACTCATTGTACTTTATATATACTCATTGTACTTTAATTCCTACAATTAAATGGATATTTCTAAATTCATATATTATATAAATTAATATCAGAAATGAAGATATCAAAATATTTGATATGGATTATACATTATATATATATTATATATTATAAATATTTGATCTGTAGATCACTATTGTATAATTCCATATAAATACATAACAATGGGTATATGCATATCATTGATATTACAACTATTTCATATTTTAGAAGGATAAATTTATAATTTTTAAGTTATATTTATAAGAAATAATGTTAATTATCTAGATATTAATATTAAAAAGTAAAAAAAAACAGAAAGTCGACATATTTTAACACTGATCAACTACCTATTTGTATTTTAATAAAGTAATTATGTGCCCTGGTTGTTATATAACTACTTATACTTTTGAGTAGTTATACTTAATATTGTATATAAACTAATGTTAGTATATATAAACTAATAAATGCATATTAATAAATGTGTATTATTAAATAGTTAATTATGTATATAAGTTTATATATTTATAATTATATCTTAATGTATTTTATTACTGGAATAAATAGATAAATAAAGCATGTTCAAAAGGTTGTTATTGTATAATAAGTTTAATATAAATGATTAAAAACCATTTACTGATTCAAATGAGTACTTTTTTTTGAGTAAATTATGTAGAGATGAATATTATTTTACAAGTTCTACTGTACTTAAATAAATATTAAAATGTAGAGTAATTTGATCTAGAGAACATTAAGAAATAGTGGTAAGTAGAAATTATTGAAATGATAATTTATAAATAGTTAAATATTATAATATATACAACAAATAATTACAAAGATAGAATAGAAAATTAATATGATTAACAACATAAATTGACAACCTTAAACTTTAAACATTGGATGATAATGGTAGTAGGTAACAACATGGAAATAAAGGATAATTAAATTATTTTATTGTTTATGCAAATCTATTAATTATATTTTATCATATGGCTTTATAAATGTAATGACATCCGATGTAATTTATAAACAAATACATAGAATTAACAAATGATTCATATCTAATAAAATTAAAGTAAAAATTATAGCTAATATAATTAATAAAATTATATTAAATCTATATAATAGTAATGGTAATAGTATTTGAATTAAAATTCATTGTTAATTTATAATTGATTTTATAGAAAATCAATAGAATTTTCTATTATAAAAGGTAATTCTATAAAAGGTAATTCTATAAAAAGTAATTCTATAAAAGGTAATTCTATAAAAGGTAATTCTATAAAAGGTAATTCAATAAAAGGTAATTCTATAAAAAGGTAATTCTATAAAAAGGTAATTCTATAAAAGATAATTCTATAAAAAGGTAATTCTATAAAAAGGTAATTCTATAAAAAGGTAATTCTATAAAAAGGTAATTCTATAAAAGGTAATTCTATAAAAGGTAATTCTATAAAGGGTAATTCAATAAAAGGTAATTCTATAAAAGGTAATTCTATAAAAAGTAATTCTATAAAAAGTAATTCTATAAAAGGTAATTCTATAAAAGTTAATTCTATAAAAGGTAATTCTACAAAAGGTAATTCTATAAAAGGTAATTCTATAAAGGGTAATTCAATAAAAGGATATTCTATAAAAGGTAATTCTATAAAAAGTAATTCTATAAAAAGTAATTCTATAAAAGGTAATTCTATAAAAGTTAATTCTATAAAAGGTAATTCTATAAAAAGGTAATTCTATAAAAGGTAATTCTATAAAAAAGTAATTCTATATTTTTAAACTAATTATTAGGCGAAAATTATGAATCTATAAATTATTAATTTGTATCTAATTTACTCATGTTTTCAATATTTGATGTAGGTATTTATTGTGGAAGTTTATTGATTCAGTGAATATAAATTGTGAGTTTTCAGAATGATATATTAATATTTTATAATCCATAACGTAAACAGATATTTGTAGTGATTAATAAATTTATACTACTATAGCAATAAAACTAAATTTAATTAATAAAATATAAATATATCATAATATTAACTTCTTGATTAATATTAAAATAGTAATAGTAATATTATGCTATTAATGCCTTGGAAATAAACATAAACAATTATATTAATGGCATATATAACTGGCTAAACAGAAATAAACTGAAAATAAATATTGATAAAACTAAATATATGAGTATTATAAATCAAATAAACAAATGAAAATAAGAATAAATTCAAATGATATTAAATAAGTAAATAGATAACATTTTTTAGGAATATAACATTTATGATTCAATAATCTACAAATATCATATAGATTCTGTAAAAACGAATATATGTAAATCAATATATATATGTTAGTAAAAAAGAACATATCAAATATATCAAATTAGATAAAGAAATACAACTAATAAGAAATTACAAAATGTTAAAAAAAAACAATTTATGCATTTAATAATTCCTATTAATTAACTCCTAATTGAGAGTTAAATGATTTAATCACAAAGATTTGAAAGCTGATTCTAATGTCGAACTAGTTTGGGATATTATTATCTGAAGACTGTTTTTTTAGTTTTATATTTTATTTTTAGTTTTATATTTTAATTTATTTTAATCTTTTCTTTATTTATTTACTATTTGTCTGTTTTCTATATATCATTATTTTGAGATTGGTGGTATTTGAGTATCTAAGTACATGAGTCTAGGTCTAAATTCTCTGGCATATGTGGTCAAGATCGATTATATACCTAAACATGTTGTAATCTTTCTCATGAGTAATAGATTTGGGGACATATATCTAATTTAAGATTCACGTTGGATCTCTAATCCATATATTTTAGTGTTCATGTTGTTGCACATATAGCTAAAGGAAATATCTACATTAGTCCAAATAATGTATTTGATACCAATACCGGACATAAGATATATTACCCGTTGCCAATATTAAAATATTTTCATAACGGATCCAATGTGAATAACATGCTGAATAACATGCTTACTTGATATTGGGTTAGAAATATTGTTATCTATTTGTATCTATTTTTATTTTACATAATTGGTGATGGTTTATTATTTATTTTAAAGGTGACTTTGAACAAATACCCAATATTTTTTTTTCAATCATCTATATATATATATATATATATATATATATAGATATATTAGAAAATTAAATTGAGTTGAAAAATATAAAATAAAATAAATAATTAATCAGTAGTATATCAAATAATATACATAATATATATAAGATTATTAATAATATAGTACAAAATAGCATTTAAGTCATATCTTACATAAAAATTTATAATTAATCAGTAGTATATCAAATAATCTAGTAAAAAATATATATAAGATTATTAATAAAATAGTAAAAAATATAATTTAAGTCATATCTTACATAAAAATTACATATAAGTTTTGATATGGTTATAAATAACTATGTATTAAATGTCATTGGATTTAAAAATTATTAAAAAAATAAAAGTAAGATTTCAAAGTAAAATGGAATGGAAAAAAACGATGGAATTTAAATATCACTAAATCATTAAAATCTACCAAAAATACACTTTACAATTACAATATCATTTAAATGGGATTACAGTTTTACATCTAGAGATATCTTTATGAAAATATATTACTAAAATAGTTATGTAATACACCAAACTCAAAATGCCAAACATTAATTATAACAAAAATATTAATTTAAGGTTTTATTTAGCTTTATTCATAAATAGTATTATGTATGATTTGTGTTTTGGTCAAAACTACATAATTACATAACGTAGTTTGTATGAAATTTTCACCAAATTATTAGCAAAGAACGTGGAATATATATTTTATAAACATTTATAGAAACACTAACTGCGTCTGGTACGTCGCTATAATGTAGGCCTTCATACAGTTCACGTTCAGGCGTTCCTTTGATCACATGACCGCACTGGGGCTCCATCCAGCACTCATTGACAAGTTGGTATACACCTTCCTGATCTCCATCGCTGTATAATATATTACCAGTTTACTACATGGAATTAGAAATTGGGTATTTGTAAATAAAATTAACAATACTTTCTATAACCTTTCTAATTAGTACAAAAAATAGATTAATACAAATAATAAGTTATAGAATATATATAGACTGCTTTGGTGGCCTAATAGCTGAGGTATTGACCGCCAAACAGTAGGTCAGTAATTTGAATCATTGGCCGGACTAAAAAATACACAGAAGAGCAGTTCTTGTTACAATCAGAACATCTTAACCAATAGCGTTGCGAGATATTTTAGGCTACCTATTGATAGTTTAAAGTTTCATTTTACCAAATTCCCCGGCATGGGATGAAAGCACTCCACCGAATATATACAGTATACCGCAATACAATATATTCTATAACCTATTATATTTTGAATAGTTTCTCGAATGTTCTACGAAATTTAGGTGCATACGAACAAGTCTTCCATAGTGTTCATCGCAGGTGGGAAGATGACATACTGCAGCATACTAGGGTGTACGCTGTCCTCCTTGACCAGTAACTGCAGGCGGTAGAGCGTTATAACGATGACATATAACACATAACACTCGCATGCCATCCTGCGCAATGCAATCTCGCAGGAAACCTACCCTCATTTGAAGTTCTACTACCATTCCAACGACGCCGTTCTTCGCATTGAAAAACCTGTACCCCTCTTGCAATCTCAACCTATATGTGGTTATGTAACGATCTGATATATTTATATTAAATTCACAATTAGTTCAAATACCTGTTAAGATAAATGAAAACGTCCCAAAAGAGATTATATTACGTACATACAAATTGTCATACTACTACTTCACAATGAATAAGCTATACTTTAATTATTTATATAAATAGGGATTTACTTAGAATTCATTTAATAATAATATAACAATACACATTATCATTATTTTCAGATTAATTATAATTATACAAAAAATAGCATTCTCCCATTCTAGGCACTATGACCTGGAGAGATTAGATAAGATCTTTGCAATGGCAGTGGCACTGACACATCCAAACTTGGCACGCGTGGTCAACCGCGACTCTAGGAGTTCGGGCCTCGTGCACCAGATCCACCGGCGGTGGGAAAGAAATCGAGAGAGATTTGCGTACATTTCATGTGTAATCGACAACCCGAGAACGGAATATTGGTGGGCACATGCCAACATGTCCGTCGTATAGAAGTTGTCAGGTGGACGATCATACCTAACCACGTGTTTACTAATCAATGCATATTAATAGAAAAATAGCAACGTCGGGTAACGGAAATCATATAAATATAGCGGAGGAATTAAGAACTAAGATTTAATAACGAAAAGTAAAAGGGGAAAGAGGAATAAATGGATGAGAATTTGCAAACTTGATGAGGATTTTTTCGAGGGGTTTCGAGCAATAAATACAGCACTTCTTGTCGCATATAGGCAGCTGAAGAGGAGGACGATGTTTGCTGCCAGGAGTGCTGTTCGCCGCCGTGGTGTTGGTGAACGTGATGCAAGTGTTCGCGGAGCGCATGTCCGCGAGGTAAGATGTTCCGCCGGTGTCTCCGGGCGATGTCATAGCGTCGATATCGACGACGGAGTCGGTGTCGGAGAGATCGCCGTCGGAAGAGGAAGCGTACGCGGTCCCGCGACCCACCGCCGGCATGTCGGATTCGACTGCGATGCTGGCGCCTTTCGGAAAAGCCGTGTTGACCTTATGGTGCGCGTCGAAATGGCTGGACGAGTAATCGACTCCGTCGGATTGTTTGGCAATGGTTCGGGAGTCGGTTTCGACGCACACCCGCAGCTCAACGGCGGTGTTGACGGCAGCATCGTCGATCATCGAAATGATCGGTGTACTCGTTAATAGAGGAGGGTCGGAGTCCACAGAGGTTGGCGACAGCATGAGATTGCTAGTGCCGGAAGCGGCGGAGAGAGAAGTGTCAACCACTTCGGTGTCGAAGATTTCAGCTTCGACGCAATTCACGCCGGCTTCGAGATCGGTGTTCAGGCAAAACGGAGTCGAGGTCGTTAACGAAGTATTCAGGGGGCTAGATTTCAACTTTAACGTGGGGCTAGGGGTCGAGGTTGTAGTTGTAGTTTCGATAGATGAGATATCGGTAACCGATGTCACCATCGAATCCGAATCCGTCGCTGTACGAGTAGAGGCGACCGCAGTGGAGGTTGAAACAGAGTTATTAGCTGTAGAGTCGGGAGTAAGTGGTGCCAGCGTAGTAAAGGTTGTATCGTCTAAACTCGAATCAGCATAGGATGTATTTGAAACATTACTAGGGTCAATGGCACTAAGGTCATCAGTAATAGTTGTAATGTTAAAGGCAACGTCAGGATTTGTAGTTTTAAGACCAAGATTAGTTTGTTTAGACAAAGTTTCTGATATGGCATTATTAGGAGTCTTACTGTCAGAGATACCATTAGTAGTGGGTGTATGGAAAGTACCAGCTGTCACAGTAGTAGTTGAAGGAGTAGAGGCAGATCCAATAGATGTAGTAATGAGTTCGGGTGAAGAGTATGCAATCTCCATGTGTTCCAACATAGGTTGTCCATCTGCATTCATATTCACAACTTGCTCTTCGAGAAGTATGGGTTCTCCTTTCATCTCCCTGATGAATCTCCTAGAAATGGTTTGAATTTTCGAAATTAATCTAGTGCTGCGAAATAAAAAATGACTGGATAAATAAATGATATAATTAATTCTAGTGGATTCAAATTTAATTAGTTAAACTTTGAAAATATAGAATGTACCTTTTATCATATTTTGGGTAAGTGAGCAAAGAGATCTTGTGCCATAAATGTGCCATTATCTGAAGTATAGAAGGAAGGCTTTAGTACCGGTCAGCGTAAAGCTCATCGATTTAAATGATAAAGCAAATCATTGATTAGTGGAAGTTAATGCCAAAAAGAAAATACAATATATTATCTAATATTCATATATAAATTTAATTATAACATTACAGATATTAATAACAGCTATGAATATTTCCAAAGTATAAGAACTGCTCGATGGTATTCAGAGATACACAAACCATACGCCGACTAACATTGTTCCTTACATTACCAGGAGTACCTCCCAGGAAAGCAACTCTAAGCACTAGACAGGCTTGACTGGACTGCTTCGATGAAATACGAATCATGTAGAAGGATGTCGGAGGGGCACCTTTGCTGAATTGGAAAAGTGGCAAATGGGATTACGAATGGGAGATTGTTTCATTAAGTTTGCATATGAATCAAATACCATCGAAAACTGTATATTAATAAACCCGTATTTAAGAGGTAAAGATTCATTTTCGTTAAAATGATGCACAAAAAGCATCAAATAAAAGTTATTAAAAGTACTTGAAATATGCAGAGACATTATTATAATTAGTTTACTATAATTTTGTTCTAATTGATTTCAAAATGCATTGTGTATGAGCCATGAAATGAAAGCATTTGAATTGTTCATAAATGCTTTCATAATTCACACTTTAGATGCTGATATTTCAGAATATTTTTTGTATTTATTTATAGGGTGGTATATTTTGAAACAATTAATGAATCTTTATGAAATTTACAGAATATATACCTAATGTATAGTTAATTCTAGAGAGTTTTATTTTTTAAGTTAAATATATAGTAAAGATATAATTATATCATAAAAAGTTCGTAAAATGAATACATTTTATTATTTTAATATAAAATTTTTAT
>OZ038312.1:29010964-29036855 GCA_964035775.1 Osedax frankpressi
TATCACTTACCAGATACTACGATCCAACATAAGCACAGGTCTCCAGAACTCGGCGAATTTAGAGATATTTCCAATCTTTGTATTGATTTGCTGGTTCAAGGTGAGTTTGTTGGCTAACGTCACAAATAAAGGGACTCCTGCCATAAGAGAACATAGGATGAGTCATAGAAAGGCTGTTAGCATCTAAAGTTATAACATCTAAAGTAATTTGAATATATAGAGTAACAGTAATACGAGTCACATAAATGTATTTATAAATGTAAAGTGTGTGTAAAGACTTCGCAGACATAATAAATTAACCATTTGAGATAGAGTAGAAGATAAAGAAATAATGATAGTATTGACATTATTTACACAGCTAAAGAACTACAGCTACAGATACAGCCTTACAGCTATAACTACAGCTATAGTTATAGCTACCGCAATAACTTCAGCTACATCTACATCTACAGCTAAATAGCTAGAGCTACAGCTACAGCTAGGGTATTAAAGCTACAGCTAAAGAGCAAGAGCTACAGTATTAGAGCTACAGCTACAACTATAGCTACAGCTACAGTTATAGCTACAGCTCCAGTGCTACAGCTATTGTGTAATATATTCGCTGACCTTTGTTGACATTGTTCGGAATTACATAATAGGTAGAGTCCTTTGTGAAGGATTGCAAATGACAGAGTAGCTGATCATTCTCAAGAATCCTACAATTTTCGCAAAATACTCATTCAAAATACTCATGGACTAATACATCAATTACATGTAATCAAGATTATTCGTATGAATAGGAGTCAGAATAATAATGACCGCATTACTGCAATACTGAATATGTACTGAATATGATAAAATAATTTAATGATGAAAAGATGGACAATATTAAATAGGATTGCATTGTTCAGTTATATAATAGTATAAAGTCGAAATGTGGGAAAGTAAGAAAAGGGATGGCGAATCTAAGATTGTACTCACCTTTTGATGGCCATTTGGAACTTCTTGATCAGAGTGTATCTGAAACGTGACTCGGAGGGTCTGTCCTGTTTAATATCCCTAATAAAGGAGTAGTCGGCCTCTATCTTCAACATAACATCCGTATTGCTGACGTAGTGTAAGTGGTGAAGGTGAGGATAGTATTTAAAGATGGATAGACCCTACCCGGTAAGGCTGAGATAGGGTAAAGTAGGGTTGAGATAGGGCTGAGGTAGGGCTGATGTAGGGCTGTGGTAGGGCTGAGGTAGGGCTGAGGTAGGGCTGAGGTAGGGCTGAGGTAGGGCTGAGGTGAGGTGGGGTAGAGATTATTTTGCACTCACATCTATTATACAGTCTATTGGTTAAGTTGATTACGGAGGAAGTGGAAGGATTGATCAGGGAAGTTACGTGGGACATATGCTAAAGGGACGTTGCACTACAAAGGAAACCAAGCGAGCTACGACAATGGGAACTCGTGGGCACCGTGACAATGGACGGTGGCGGTGGCGATGGAGGTGTTAGAAAACCCCGAAACTTGAATCGGCCATCCCGCCTTCAAGTAGTAGTGAATTGTAACCAACGGCCGCCAATTCAAAAACATATTCACTTCGACTTCGGTACCGTCTGTAAGTTGGCGGCATTTGCGTTGGATTACCATATAAACGAACAGTTTCGACGCTAGGGGGTGTGTGGGCGATGCCAGCGCAACCTTTATTGAGGAGCACCGATTCAATGGAATAGCCTTCGCGCAGCCGACAGGATATGATATCGGAGACAGGGCAACAGAGGGCGACGCTGTGTAGCGTCAACTTGTAGCGTTCAAACATGTCGCCGTCGGGGTTGATGCCTGGATGTGGTGTCGCTTGGTAATATACGCTGTCAGCGAGTGGGAAGCGGTGGAGATGTCACTAGTTGGAATGAAGCTGGCGTCGGACTGTTACTAATTCGAAGAGAAGATAGTATAGCTAATTTATAATAAAAACTATTCTAGAACACATCGAATAGATAACTGACTGACCAGTGATGAAGGCAGGCTGAGTGGTGCAGTACTTGGACGGGTTCTTGTAGTTCCAGGTTAACAAGGCTTTCTGTAGGGCATTCATACGACCCTTGCATTCCTACCAGCAATTCAATGGTATTAATATATAGTGCCATAACGAATCCAAAACTATAAAACATTATAAAGCATCTGCAATATATATTACGGAATCCAGGCACCGCGAAAACCTTGTTCTTCGGCAATCCCTGGAAGTAGGCTCCGAACGTCGAAGTGGCGATGAACCTCAGCAGGTCTTCGTTGGCAATGCGCCCGAGTCCCTGAGCAGACTTCTGCATGATGTAGTCGCTGGGCTCGGCAAACGACTCCTCGTCTAGACTACCTGTAGACACGCCCATAGTATTAGGAGGTTTGGTAGATAGAATGACAGGTATCGACACCAATTCGACAGTAAATTGACAGTAATTCATAATTTATTTATTACAATTTTTATTGCAGTATTTTTAAAGTATGATTAAACTGAATTATTAATATTTTTGTATAGATTTTATTTATAATAATTATCATCTGTTACTTCTTATCTCTTTAATAGATCCAGAGAATGTAATGATTTCAAATGAATTTAAATTTGAAATTAATATTTGAATATCTGTGAATATGCATTTCAATCAAATTTATTGATTTTTATTTGAATGTATTCACAAAATTCCTATTTCTAAAAATAATATAATAGTTTATTTATATAAAATATTCTATGTTGTAATGAAATAGCTAAATCGTCTAAATACAAATCTTTCAATTTCGAAAACTACAATCGAATATAAAATATTATTCTAAATCAATTCAAATTAAAAAAAATTTCAAATATTAATTATTAATCAATAAATAGTCATTTTTAAATATACAGGGATACAATTTTTAGACTCCGATTATTTTAAAACTTTTTAACTTATTTTGTATAATAAGGAAATTACTAATTTTTTAGCATCAAAATATCAAATTTGTTTTAAATATATTCTGGTTTATCACAATTCAGTGTTTATATCTTTATGATTATTAATAAATTGTTGAAATTCAATATGATTAATGTAATAAAGTGTTATAAATCATATAATAAACATATCACAACAGTAGATTAATCAAAAATAAATATTATATAATTATTTTAATATTTCTGATTTTGAAATTTTATTAAATCAAATAATAAACGAATATTGAGATAAATATCTCACCTGATATGTAAACTTTATATCAGATTTATATTATTATCGCAGATATACTAAATATGATATACAGCTTAATTAAATTATTCTATAATATAAATACCGGTAGAAATTATAAAAAATTACAAATATAATAATTTACTTTCTATATAAAAATTTTAAAGTTTTAAGTTTAAAAAATTGAATTTCATATATAAATATAATTGCAGTTATTATTCACAATAAATACGTGAATCTGTTATTTGACATGTTATTATAATACACTAAAACTAACCCAATTGAATAAAAGAACAGGATATTGTGCCGTGCCTCAACTGGGCCATCAAAGCCTCAAATAAGTTAGGCTCTGGAGGACCGATTACTCCATCAGTTATCACCATTATGCCTAAGGCACGAGTTAGAAATAGAGTAAAGTTATGCACATTCAATACATTGTATAGCTTTTGATTTGAAGTTGTTTTGTAAATATCTATTCTCCAGTATGCGTTTCGTAATTAATTTGTATTGGCGAAATTCGAATTCTCAACTTGTAAACTACCTTCCACTTGACGTAATACGACATGACTTCCTTATATAACTTCCACCTTCTAACCGGCGGTGCTGTTCTGGGGCAACAGCTGTAGGGCGAGCAGGGCAAAGTTGAACATGTTCACGAAGTTAAGTTCGGGGTCCGAAGTGGCAGTGGCGAGAGCATGTCGATGTGGGCCGTAGTTCAGATTGAATACTCCGTCAGCCAACTAGTGTATGCGGAAGATAGTTCAATTATTAAATACTGATTATTTGATTATATAACATAGAAATTATAATAGAATGTCAATAATATAATTGTATATGATTTCATATATATCTATTATAATAGATGATTATATTTATTTCTAATACCATATTAAGTTAGACCTAATTATATTATGATATTTGATACAATTAATATTAAATATACAATATTATTGTAAATATAATATATAGTAAAATCCACTTGATTTTATTTTTTAATATAAATAATTTAATTTAATAAGCTAGAAATAACATAACGGGGCAATGTTATTATGTAATTTAATAATTTTCCTAATATATATATAATATTAGGTTAATTTAATATTACTATTAATAGTAATATAATTTACTAGTATTGAGTGATAAATAGTTATCTGTTGACCTTAAATATTGCTCTATGATTATGCATTTTTAAGATATATATATATATATATATATATATTATATTCATATTATATATATATATATATATTGTATTCATATTATATATATATACATATATATTATATCAAACATAATTGATAAAGAATAAAATGTATGCACTATAGATTAGATTGCAGCAAAATTCAGTTAGATCGATAATTTATGGTAAAGATATTTAAAATTGTCTATTTAGATTAGTAGATACCATGTGTTGATAAATAAATAATAGATGTATAATCTCGAGGTAGCTTATTATATAAAGTACATTATAATGCATAATAGTAAATACATTTATAATATTATCAAATTTATATATATTCCACTTTTTTAATTATAATTACTTTCATAAGAGTTACCATAAAGTTAGTGTCAATTCTATTCTGATGGTATATATTGATGTAAAAGAATATGTTGTTTTTATAAAGAAATTGTTAATGTTTAGAAAAACAATATAAACTATAGAACTCTATCTACACGGATTGTTTACAATCTAGCGTCAATATTTATTTTAAATTTGAGGGAGAATTCTTGATAGATTAGAAATAATAACTGAATTCAATATCTTAATATCAATATTACATATCCTATTATATATAATGATATTTGTTGTATTTCTAACACACTTCGACATTCATACCCATAATAAACGCATCGCCCCCGCGCTCCATGGGCCCCCACTCCATGGGCCCCCACTCACATTGATATTCATGCTATAGCGCATGGCCAGGGCCACTCTATTCTCAAAGTTTCGCAGTGAAGATTCAATGATCTCGAGGATACGTTCGAGATTAATCGGGGTCAACATGCTACCATGAACCATGACCTGGAACATACAGAAAAATGTATGCAAAAATGAATCACTCAACTTGTTTATTTGTATTCATTTAATGTATAATTTTATGACAATTTTAGTATGATTATATATATTTTATAATATGGAAACAAAGTATGCCTAAAATATTATTTTGATTTAATTGACCAATTATTGAATGTATAAAATATGAACTTACTAGAAAAAAGTAAGTAAATTATTCTGACATAATTTAGAACCTGATTGGCTGAACAGTTCAGTAGTGAGGTGTGTGCCAAAACTGAAATATATAATTCCGGTTGCATCATCAGTGAGGATTTCTTTACTCTAAACTGAATCCGATACAACATATATTTATATATATTAATATTTATTAGTAAAAAAACTTTCTCATTAAAATAATAATTTGTAGAATATCATAAATATAACTTTTCTTGACATTATAAATATATATGATGTAATAATATATTTATATTAACATACTATAACAAATTTACGGATCAGTAAAAAATTTAATTATTTCAATAAAATTACATTTTTTTTGCTAACTATTTAGTTTTAAGAATTCATTCTACATCATAAAAATATGGTAATTAATAATTAAAAATTTCTTCCATCTTCCATAATTATCACTCATCCTGATTTATACGAACCGGCTGAACGAGTAGTGTCATGGCGGATTTCAGTGTAGAGAATGCTTCACTGTAGACTACTCGCGAGGAATTGATATCCTACAGACCATGAATTACTTATTAATATATGGTCCGTTAGCAAAGGGTAATTATCAAATAACGTTTACTAATTTTTGTAATTATATAATTCCTTAGTAAGTTTACGTTTATAAAATTAGAATACTATAATTGTATATATATAAATATTTCTCTTAGCGGATATATCCACTAACCACGCTGGCTATCGAGGGACTAATATCCAGCATGAATACTATGCGATATCGTCTGGCTACAAATTTTACCGACATGTCGGCATTAAGGTGATAGCGAATAAGTTGTGGTAGAGGTGTTGGTGATTTCACCGGATCAACGACTGTATCTTCTTCATTGGCATCGACGACACCGTCATCCGATGAAATCACTTCGTCGTTGGCAGCTACATACTCGACGTCTGAATGGCAGTCTTCGTCATCATCGCCAACGCCAACAATAGAAAGAATTTCAAGTTCTTTATTGAAATTATCCTGAAATAAATTGAAAATAATTATATATTTTAGGAAAACGAAATTAGTAAATACATACTAAATTTGTTGGTGGTGTAAATTCAATTTCAGTATTGATGTGTTTGAAAATCCAAGTTGCTCGAGTGTACCGTGATACACGATAATCGTTCATCATCAGAAGACATACTTCACTGGCTTCCTATATTTTATTTTAACGTATAAGTATTGTATTATTATTAGTAATAATAACATTAACAAATAATAGTAACTATTAAAATATATTATATTACATATATGTAATTATTTTATAAGAGTTTTTCACTTTAAAGTGCTTCTGCACTTGGGGAAATCAGATCAAAATACAGTGAATTTCCATTTAATTTTTCATGGTTTATCTCGATTTCATTGAATTGACAATGCAATTTAAGCTTGTTTATTTTTTTCCAAAGAAATTAAAGAACTAATATAAGTTTTATACAAAGTCAAAGCTTTTCAATAATATTATATTAAAGAAATAGTAATACAAAATTGATGATCATTTTCTATCTCAACTAATTAGCTGCTATGAAAAAACATAGAGACATGATATAATTTATTTTAAAGTATTTTCGACTTTAAAATTTGTATTGTTTAGATATTGTTAACATGAGTAATTTTTTTATACTCAAAATAAGTCATGACACACACACACACACTCACACACACTCACACACACACACACACACGTGTGTGTGTGTGTGTATTATTTTATATATAATATATATATATGACTATGAAATTTAAAAATATTCGTAATTATAAAATAATTATATTGTATATGTAAACAATGAAAATATACTTTATCATTATGTATGGTTACATTTTATTATATAAATAAAATATATTCATATTTTTACTATAGGAATTTTACGCGACATTTCAACGAAGTTCGGCAGGTGTAAAAAATCTTTATATGATATATTTTAAATAAATATTATTTATATATATAATTTTATCACAATCATTATTATAGTACTACATAGTATATAATACATATAATACATATTATCATAATCATTATAATAATACTAATTACCATGATACAAATGTAATATGGAGTTCTCTGGATTAAAATATTTATATTTATATAAAGATTTATCTAACAAAAATGAAAAATATCAATATATTACATACAAATTGAAAAATAGTAACCAATACTTATCCATAACGCATCCATTACAAACATGTGATGTAAAAATTATAATTTAAATGTAATAATATTTTCAATTGGTTATTACAAATTTAAAAAGTTACTATAAGTGCTAATATTGCATTATATTAATATTAGAATCCATTACTTTTTTTAGATCTACTATTTTATATATATTAAGATATTTATAATGTGAAAAAATATTCATTTACCTTAATATCCGACATTATATTACATTTTAATTTAAATAATTTTTTTAGATGTTATTTAAATCTTACAAAGACATCAAATGGTAAAATACAAACTAAACCATAGATATTGAATTATAACTCTATTTTATGAAACATGTTCTCCTTTAGCTTTAAGATAAACAAAAATACTATTATATATATATAGATATATATATATATATATATATATATATATATATATATATAGTCTATTTCTAGTCAATACTTACCCGATATGTATATGAAAATAAATTAATAATAACATACACACATACATAAACACACACACACATACACACATACACACGCACACACACACACACATACACACACACACACACCTACACACACACACTCACACACACATACACTTATATATATATGTGTGTGTGTGTGTGTGTGTGTGTGTGTGTGTGTGTGTGTGTGTGTGTGTATTATTTTATATATAATATATATATATATATATATATATATATATATGACTATGTATATGTCCATATTACAATACAATACTACAGCACGACAATACATATGATATGTACACACATTCATTAATTTTGTAATTAATAATATAATAGGATAATCTCCCAAATGTGTAAAAAAAGCTTTCTTATCGATCTAGTAACCATAGTATTATAACATATATATATATATATATATATATATATATATATATATATATATATATATACATATACTTTTAAAAAGAATTGTATCCATTATGTTTATATCATGCATTAGAAGTTATATACAACTACCAGACTATATAATAATTAATAAACACATTTTACAATATTTTTTAATTTCCAAAGGAATTTTGGATTCACATTATAACGCATAAGAAATATTACATAATTCACGAATATTCCTATATATGAATCTCTCATATATTCGTGCTATTCTCCTTAAATCCCAAGAAATGTTTAAAATAGTTACCAACATCATCTTGAGTATTAACCTACTTGATCTTTGGGTATTTTCTAACTTCAACTTGTGTTTTTATATTGACAATGTTAACTAATCAATAGCTTCAATTTAAATAACAGATATTAATATATTATAAATAATAATTATAAATCTTATCTAAATGACTGCAATATAGGGTTACGCAATGATCAGTCTTAGGAATTTTACATTTATGATATGTATTAATGATATTGTTAATATAAAAACTAAAGATTAATTACGGATTATACGTATAATTTATCGAGTAATAATAATATTGATAATATCAAAGATAAAGTAAATAATACTCGAAAATATCTACACGAATAACTTTCTTAGAACAAATTAAGTATATATATAAATAAAAGAACTATCCATGTATTCATAGTCTATATAGTAATACTACAATTCACATTAATAATTCTGCAATTATGAGAAAGTATTCAATTATATCTTGAGTATTATTATTATTATCTTGGGATAATTGATGATTATAAATTAAACTGGAAAAAGCACACTAATTTGGTAACATACATATTTACCTGGAAGGTGTGGTTAGTTGATATATTATCAACACTATTTTATTTTGCCATCCCTAATTAACTCAACGTTTATGACAAGCATAACATCTCAATATAGCTTAAATTGAATGTATTATAAAATATATTTATATAGTAAGTTAACAGGCAATCCGTCTAGGTAATTTTATTTTTTGCATTGTATATAATCATTCCTATTAATTTTTACTTTTGTTAGAACATTAAATGTTTTTATACAACCATTACATTACTGTGTTTTCGGGGAAGTAACCGTGTTTGCAGGGTTGTTTTCTTAATGCTGTGCATATCTCGGAAAACAAAGTGATATAATAGTTCCATAAAATCCTTTCATGTGTTAAAACAATTATTGGTTTATACAAAAAAGTATGCAATATAAAAAAATAAATTGCCAGGATAGGTAATTAAAATCTTTACTATTGATATACATATCATACTTACTTCCCGAAAGTATGTAATAGCAAATATAATTATGTAATATTGTTATCAAATATTGCCATGTGTTGCAAATATGATTGATAAACATAAATTAAATTATGCAATCAAAAAATTAAATTATCAAGATAGTTTACTAGTATGTGTATTGAAACTATAAAATATTTTTAATATCGACTTAAATATTTAACATATACTTACTAAGTTTAACAATTTTTACTATATATTTTTTATTACGTAATATCATATATATATATATTTTTATTTTTTTATTAATATTTTTAAATTGTGCATATTTTATTATCAATTTTATCATATTATGATATTATGAGTAAAATCACGAGGAGTTGTTGTTCGTTATATTCAGATTTCTATCTATTATATAACCTGAATTCCACATACTTTGTTATACATCTTAATTATTTAACAGTATAGGTTATAGCTCCAAATACAATCTTCATCTAGTATTGTGTTACGTTGCAAGGATTAAATTAATAAATATCGAAAAACTCAAGTGCTGTATAAACACAATAAATAAATTAATAATAATTATTTTTATTATTTGATTTTAACATTATTTAAAATATGAAATTAATTAAACATAATCAAAGTATATTTCGTTAATGATTTGAATTTCTTAGCATCGATAATGAATCTCAATCGTATAGACAGTTCATTCCAGAGTAGCGAGGAAGATTAGGCAAAAGTTCACAAGTGAAGACGCCAATTTGTTGTTTTGAAGTTTAAATGATAAAAATCGATGACAGCGCCAAGGATTATTGTTCTCATTTTATATTAAAAAGAAAATAGTAGTAACATTATAAGATGTGTGGAACACTTCTCATTGTTTTAGATTATTTGGCTAGTTATTCTTATCAAACTTATTCCATTCAATATATATATTGCAGTATATATGCATTAGAAGTAGTATATATGCAAAGAAATACATTATATCCTGCTTTATTGATGCGCCTAATAGATTTATGATAAATAAAAATTGAATGTTTTTTGGTATGACTTTATTTCTAATACTTTGTTTTATAGGAACAATTATGTTCATTAATTATAAAAATAATATAATAATACAAGGCCATGGGATTATATTATTATATTATTATACGAGTATCATTGCAACTAATCTCGTATTAAGAACGTACTACGTACGTTGTACGACGTACAATGTACGTTCCTTAATAGTATCTGAAATATTATACCAATGATACTGTTTACCTATAAATTAAATAGTGGATATACATATTTCGATTATAATAATTGATATAATAAATACAAATAATAATAAATTCATTTTTAAATGACATGGACGATAAAATAAAGACATGAAATCAATTTATTATTAAATGCTATATTGCATAAACTTATACTTAATTATTAAATTTACACTTAATTATTAAACTTATACTTAATTATTAAATTTACACTTAATTATTAAACTTACCCTTGATTATTAAATTTACACTTATTTATTAAATTTACACTTAATTATTAAACTTACCCTTGATTATTAAATTTACACTTATTTATTAAATTTACACTTAATTATTAAACTTACCCTTGATTATTAAATTTACACTTATTTATTAAATTTACACTTAATTATTAAACTTACACTTAATTATTAAACTTACACTTATTTATTAAATTTACACTTAATTATTAAACTTACACTTAATTATTAAACTTACACTTAATTATTAAACTTACACTTAATTATTAAACTTATACTTATTCTAGTTCTGTTAGATCTCATTATAACAAATGCTATACTATGAAACACTAAGTTTTACAGAAATATTTAGCTTGTAAATATTATACACTTCTGAAACACACATTGTATATATATGTATCTGTATTTTAAAAATAATTTCTATATATTAAGAATTATTGTCAAGTTAAACGTAAACCCGTAACTCTAGACTACGTTATTCTACTATGCTGCTTTAATATATTTGCATGCACGAGTTAACCTTTTCTAGAATCTATATTACTCTCTACCCAGTAGAGTTTTCGAATAGAGTACTTTAGTGAGTAGGGTTTTCTAGTAATGTTGTCTTAATATCTCATAATTGTGTGCACTTTATCACACATTTTCGAAATATGCAACAATTCATGTAACCAATGATAATATAACTTGAAAACATATATTATAATAATATATCATATTAATTAAATACTTTAATCAATATTATAATAATAATGGATACTAATAAATAATAATAAAATAATATAATATTAAATAAAATTATTTTAAAGATAATAAAAACTAACCAATATTTGTATTTTATAGATAAAGAAATATATTTGATTTATAAGTAACGGGTAGAGTAGAGTATCACCGTTGAAATGTAACACTAGAGTGGTGAGTAGTGTAGAAAGTATAGTTTAGTATTACGTTTAGTTTTACGATTAGTGTATCCATATTTTAGTCTATTTAATATACGGCAATTTAATATGTATATTCTTGTGTCGCATAATATGTACATTATATACATATTAGAAAATAAGTGGTTTGAATATTATATTTATTATTTTATAATACGTATACGTATACGTATCACCTATAGGTGATCTGTATGTAATGGGCTTTAAGAATCCGATACAGATGCAGTACTCCGAGTTGTGTAGTAACATATGTATTTTGTATTACGTAAGTTTACAATAAAAAATAGTATAGAAATTAATTAGTCACAAATATATTCTATAAAATAAGGACAAAAATGGTGTAGATAATTTAGATAGTATGGTTATAAGTTCCATGGCTATTAATACAATATACAAAGATTTATATTATATCATACATCGTATTACCATGTATGCCCTATATATACGAGATGTAATTTTTAAATTGATTTACCAGAATGTTTTTCAGGTATATAACGTATCATCGTACACTATTCAAAATACTATTCACTCAATGTGAAAGAGGTGAACAAACAACTATTTCGCCGTGAATTTTCGGGAAACGCCCATTTCGTGGAGGAGTCGGGTACCGACACGCCCATCGGCATCTCGTCGACGCAATATCGAGGCATGCTAAGCTAGATGTGTCTTCCTAGTGTTCATTCCACTTCGCGCCACCGTCTCTAGCCTACGCCTTTGAGATGACAACCACGCTTTTCATCGGTCTAATTCTCTTCCTAGTCATCATACCAGGTAAGTGCTCATTTTACTATCGAGAGTAGTGTACGGACTTTACTCACAATAGTGTCGTTGTTGAAACTGCGATTCTTGCACGATTAATTGTTTCGCTTTTGAACCTGGGATTATCCTATACATAATTGAATAGGTTCGAGTATAGTAATCTATAAGCGAATTAGTTAATTAATTTAGATTGAATTGAATAATTTTTATTAATAATGACTATCACTAGCAATAGGTGAATATCTCCCTCTCCCTCTCCCTCTCCCTCTCCCTCTCCCTCTCCCTCTCCCTCTCCCTCTCCCTCTCCCTCTCCCTCTCCCTCTCCCTCTCCCTCTCCCTCTCCCTCTCCCTCTCCCTCTCCCTCTCCCTCTCCCTCTCCCTCTCCCTCTCCCTCTCCCTCTCCCTCTCCCTCTCCCTCTCCCTCTCCCTCTCCCTCTCCCTCTCCCTCTCCCTCTCCCTCTCCCTCTCCCTCTCCCTCTCCCTCTCCCTCTCCCTCTCCCTCTCCCTCTCCCTCTCCCTCTCCATCTCCATCTCCCTCTCCCTCTCCCTCTCCCTCTCCCTCTCCCTATCCATATCCCTATCCCTATCAACATCCCTCTCCCTCTCCCTCTCCCTCTCCCTCTCCCTCTCCCTCTCCCTCTCCCTCTCCCTCTCCCTCTCCCTCTCCCTCTCCCTCTCCCTCTCCTCTCCTCTCCCTCTCCCTCTCCCTCTCCCTCTCCCTCTCCCTCTCCCTCTCCCTCTCCCTCTCCCTCTCCCTCTCCCTCTCCCTCTCCATCTCCCTCTCCCTCTCCCTCTCCCTCTCCCTCTCCCTCTCCCTCTCCCTCTCCCTCTCCCTCTCCCTCTCCCTCTCCCTCTCCCTCTCCCTCTCCCTCTCCCTCTCCCTCTCCCTCTCCCTCTCCCTCTCCCTCTCCCTCTCCCTCTCCCTCTCCCTCTCCCTCTCCCTCTCCCTCTCCCTCTCCCTCTCCCTCTCCCTCTCCCTCTCCCTTTCCCTCTCCCTATCCATATCCCTATCCATATAACTATCCCTATCCCTATCCCTATCATTCTCCATATCCATATCCCTAACCCTATCCCTAACCCTATCACTATCCCTATCCCTATCATTCTCCATATCCATATCCCTAACCCTATCCCTAACCCTATCACTATCCCTATCCCTATCCCTATCCCTATCCCTATCCCTATCCCTATCCCTATCCCTATCCCTATCCCTATCCCTATCCCTATCCCTATCCATATCCCTATCCCTATCCCTATTCCTATCCCTATCCCTATCCCTATCCCTATCCCTATCCCTATCTATCCTATCCCTATCCCTATCCCTATCCCTATCCCTATCCCTATCCCTATCCCTATCCCTATCCCTATCCCTATCCCTATCCCTATCCCTATCCCTATCCCTATCCCTATCCCTATCCCTATCCCTATCCTTATCCCTATCCCTATCCCTATCCCTATCCCTATCCCTAGCCCTATCCCTATCCCTATCCCTATCCCTATCCCTATCCCTATCCCTATCCCTATCCCTATCTCTAACCCTATCCCTATCCCTATCACTATCACTATCACTATCACTATCCCTATCCCTATCCCTATCCCTATCCCTATCCCTATCCCTATCCCTATCCCTATCCCTATCCCTATCCCTATCCCTATCCCTATTCTTACCCCTATCCCTATCCTTCTCCCTCAAGCGTATAAAGATGTAACCATCATTACGATATATCTAACAACTAAGAACGTTCACACTGATTTTTATATTGCACCATATCGTATAAGACGCATTAAGAGCTCAAGATATTATAGAGATTGTCCAATTGACCATCAACTAATTAACTATGACATCGATTGTTCATATAATTCTCTGTCTAGTATAAATATTTACATTTTATATTTGTTTAGTAATTTACAACAAGCTAACACCTTAAATGTGAATTAATTATTATATAATATATTTATATAACTTACTCTAACTAACGAATAAGTTTTAACTCAGTAATTTACTGTTATATGTTTACTAGTAATTCTAAATAATAATTAGTATATTTGATCGAATTCACACTATATTTATATATTATAATATTATTAAAATATAAATATATTTGAAATTATGTTTGCGATGTTTAAAAATGCGAGGTTAACGAACTTTGTCGACCATTACTGCGTCATCGTCTGTAGTGCCTGGGAATGTAGCGTACAGTGTACAATGTACGGTCATAGTGGTTCGGGTAACCTTCAGATGTCCGTTTATTATGTTATGTAATTATACGATTGCGTAATAACGCGTTCCCGGAAAAGTATCACTCTCTAGACATAAAGGTAAGCACGAATACGTGCGTATGCATGAAAAGGCATTTATAGAAGTATGTGTATATGTTTTGGTAGGCATTTGCGTATTTGTGTATACGTGTGAATCCGTGAATGTTCATAATTTGTATTGCGTAATTGTGATGCTATGTTTTTCGTGGATGAAAATAATGTTACAAGATTATAGTCCTGGAAAATATACTGGCAAACCGAGTTATATAATTACTATAACAAATTATTAAAATATTAATAAATTCTACACATTTTCAATATATAATTAATATATTAATAATATTTGTACAAAATATAAATCACCAAAATATAAATTGTAATTTTTATTATTTTTGAAGATACGTAAAATGCTTTAAGAAATATATTACATCACTATTATAGAATATAATATGTGATTTATATATTATACACATATTACAGCAATATTTAAAATATATTGAATATATTGAACGGGTGTAGAATTATTAATATTTTAATAATTTTATATTGTAATTATATATCACTCTGTTTACTTGTATATTTTCTAGGATTATGAATTACATTATTAAATGCAAAAAAAAAGTATATTGATCGTTCAAGCAATCATTCAGATCATATTAATATTTTACATAATTTAAAATATATATTATTTATATTTAAAATATATTAAGTTAATTTTTTAAACGATATAAGAATTATCCAAAGAAACTAGATTTAATTTTTCTGGCAATTTTTTTTAGCAATTTTCGCTATGTAGGAATATGTAGAAATTGTTTTCTTTATTAATATATTGATAGTATTGTTATATCCCAGCAATCGTATTGATGCGATAGTTTTGTAAAATCCTTTGATGTGTTAACAAAAATAATAATATAAAGGAAATTGCAATGCAAAACATGAAATGACCTGGAATGTTTGCAAAGCTTATTTTGCTTTTAGATACATATACATATATACTATATATATATATATATATATATATATATATATATATATATATGTATATATAATATATATATATACATATATAATATATATATATATATTTATATTTATATATAAATATTACATGATGTATGCACATCGCTAGATTATATTTATAATATATAATTAATATTTGCATATGACTATTTATGTGATTATATCCCTATAATATATAACTATATATATATATATATATATATATATATATATATATATATATTATATATATATATTTATATAGCATGCTTTCTATGTCTTTCTATATCTTATACTAAATGAGCATCTATGCAATTTTGTCACGTAATGATAGTGGGAATGTTTTGTGCAATGCATTATAATATTATTAATAGATAAATGGATTGTTATATAAGCAATTACATATATAGATATTATTTTTATAATTTTTGATAACTAAATAAGAATTTAGATATAACGTATTTTAAGTGACATTACTTATTCCTCAGATATAAAATTACAATTTAGTATGTTATAAATATCAATAATGAATAAGTACATAAATAAATAAATATTTATATAGTAAAATTTTAAATATTATTTCAATATATAACCCAATATTACAAGATTATTTGGTATTCTTGAATATAACAATGAATTAGGAATTAACATACAATTTAAAAAAAATATATATATATATATATATGTATATATATACTAAATATTACAATAGCATCTATAGTTATATCCAAGATTACTTTGGTAATATATATATATATATATATACTACATATTACAATAGTATCTATAGTTATATCTAAGATTACGTTAGTAATCTTGGCTGATATCAAATTACGCATTTTTATAAATTAAAAATTATTATATGCATTATTAGATAAGATATATTTTATCACACGTAGTTATTTTGAATTTCGTATTAGACACAACCATCTTTTTATAAAGTTCACACACAGAAAAACTTAAAACTATTAAATATTACGGAAAAAAATATTAAAATCATATATTTAATATATTTAATAATGTAATTTTAAAATAGACAATAGAAATTCATATAAAGAACATTGCTTAACTTGTCTATTTTACAGATCACAATACCCACATATCAAATAATAATAAGCAATAAACTGTGAATACTATTATCGTAAATATTTGATATTAATATCGGAATCAATATAAATTAATTATTATTTGAGTGTTTTCATAATATTCAAATTTTAAAATAAAAATTATTTTTGTAGAATAAAGTCTACATTTAAGCTTTTGATATCAAATATAAATATTTGTTTTGGAAACACAAATTAAAAAATTAAATCACCTGCATATATGAAAATAATTAAATAATTAATAATACAAATCAATGGAATATATTAAAACTATACTTTAATATTAGTACATATATTATTTAATTAACTATAATAACTGTTAATAACTGTATTCTAATATCATAGCAGAATACATAGATTTCTGAATATATTTGAACAGCATATCCTCTAATAACCAATACGAAAACAACGGCCGGTTTTCCGTAAGGAAAAGACGTCACACTGAGGTCCTCCTCATTGGCTAATAATCAGTCTATGTTATTAAATAATAATTAATTGTATATTCTCCTTCTCGGCTTAGGATATTCTATAAATAGAATTATATGTATTGATTGAAGTGCTATCACCATCTCAATCATCTAGGGAATTTGTTACATTTACAGATGAATCACACACAAATATATATATATATATATATATATATATATATATATATATATATATGTATATACATACATATATACGCACGGTATAGGTGTTTAAATAATGACAGATAATATGCGGGAAGTAATGGAAATCATCTGCTAGTGAAAGGTCACTCGAAACTGTCAAAACACGACCTTTGACTGAAATCCGAGTTCGCCAATTTGCTGATAACCGGCAACGATATATGACTATGCTGGTAGCACATATTTCTATGTACATCGTACGGTGTACATCGCGCATTATATGTCGTATACCTTAAACTGAGGACAGTACATCTTATATCATTTAATGTGCAATGCAATGTGTAATACATTGTATGGTGTTCGGTGTAAATTTGAATAGATACAATCACTTATATTGGATATATATATGTATAGCTAAGTTTGAAAATATATCATGGGCTTCTACATGATTAGGTAATACATAATTATAATATATACATATATATATATATATATATATATATATATATATATATAGTGAAATATATTTATATAAGATCCATTTATATTTGAAAAGACTAAAACGACTTCAGCTACACTAATTAGTTACAATAGAATACGATCTTCTGTAAATATAAACGTGTACGGAATCCGAAAGGAGAGCAGGTAAGTTTTTCTTTCTTTCTCCAAAACAATTATGTATCTAACCCGAATACACGAAGTCTGAAAGATACACATACATACCTATACAGGCACACGCAAACATATACATTCAATCACACACACACAAACATACGCACATGTACATATATATATACAAACACACCTACGATCACAAACACACGTACACAGACATACACAAACACACATACACATTAATAATTTCATTTACTAAGATAACTCGATAAGAATTCATTGTGGAAAATAGAAAATACTCTTGATTGACGCGTAGTTATAATGGGAGGCTGGACATAGTGGTCAGATGTATTAGTCAGATGAGATGGTCATGGTAATGGGCATAGTGCTCAGATGATATAGACAGGGCTGGATTTGATGTTCAGGTGTAATGGTCAGATGAGATAGGCGTCGTTGTCAGCTGTATTAGTTAGATGATATAGACAGGGCTGGATTTGATGTTCAGGTGTAATGGTCAGCTGAGATGGACATCATTGTCAGCTGTATTAGTTAGATGATATAATGATAGAGATGGTGTTTAGGTGTATTGGTCAGATATTATAGATATAAGTTAATACGAGAGTGATAGACGTGTTTATTGGAGATATGCACTTCTCTTTTTCTAGTAATTGCTGATTAAGTATGATGTAACTATTGCATATTCCCGTCACTATAATGCATTGTATTATACTAATTATATATTGTATTATAGTATAATATTATTATATAGTTTCATCGATAGAACAATAGAGCCTGTGATTAATCCGCTTGGTGAAAGTGAAGGCAGGAGTTGAATAATTTATATTTCCATATCTGTCTGGTAATAGGAAGACTTCTCATTAGGAATATGTGCATGTACTTTGACTAATAATCCTCTAATATCGTATGATGTTTTAGTTTGCTTCTATCACCTCGCTTAAGGTTGTTATTCGCGTTCAAGATATACAAATACGCAATTATCAATATTACCCAATTATCCGTTAACCATATCGTGCCATTATAGTATCATATGATATATATCAATAAAAATCAAGATACATTAATATAAAGCAAGATAAATTAAGAAAATTAAGATAATTAAGATAAATTAAGATAAATTAAGATAAATTAAGATAAATTAAGATAAATTAAGATAAATTAAGATAAATTAAGATAAATTAAGATAAATTAAGATAAATTAAGATAAATTAAGATAAATTAAGATAAATTAAGATAAATTAAGATAAATTAAGATACATTAAGATAAATTAAGATAAATTAAGATAAATTAAGATAAATTAAGATAAATTAAGATAAATTAAGATAAATTAAGATAAATTAAGATAAATTAAGATAAATTAAGATAAATTAAGATAAATTAAGATAAATTAAGTTAGTTTAAAATAAATAAAGATAAATTAAAATAAATTAAGATAAATTAAAATAAATTAAGAAGAATTAAGATAAATTAAGATAAAATTAAGATAAAATAAAATAAAATAAGATAAAATAAGATAATGTATAAATCAATACTCGTCATAAATCGTTTGGTTTTCATATCAATATATATATATATATATATATATATATATATATATATATATATATATATAGATAGATAAATCTAATGTATGTTTACAATATATTAATGATATTATCTATAGGCATCTCTACAAGCCAATCTATTGATTACAGCATTTAAGGTATGCGTACGCGTGTTGAACTCTAAGACAGATGGAAGAAGATACGCGTAACAAGAGATTCACATTCATACACACATACAAACAAATATACACACAGAGAGTAACTACTACCTTCTAATTAATTTAAGCAAAACCGAACTTATCAATATCTTCAAATTAAATCTAACCCACCATTCACTTTATTGACATTAATAACTAATGCAAGACTTAACCTAAAGGCTCCACAAATATATTGGATTCCGTTTCAATAATAAACTTAATTTCGATAAACAAACAAATTACTACCATATGCTAACTACTAACGTTCAAATCTTCAACGTACAACAACTACCTCCCTACCTTTTGTGAAATACTATGACACTACTGAACGACACACTAATATTCTGCCGACTACAATACTATAACTTCCTACTAGTATCCAAAAACAAATGGATGCAAATTGCCAAAAAGAGTTTTGCTTTACCGATCCTGTAGATCCTTTATTATCTACTATTATAATATTAAAAACTAAATATCGTAATTTATTTTATTATTTTTAATGGTTGCATTCAACAAATAAATGCATACACAAACACACACACACACACAAACACAAACACAAACATACGCACATACACGCACACATCTACTTAAGAAGTACGACATACCTGGTATGTGTATCTGTAGATACCGTATACTTTTATATTTATATTTAATCCCTACTTATTTTCTTATATTTTGATATAAGCAAATTAGTTTAGAAATATATATCTAAATAAATCTTAAAATTCCTATACACTCGCACATAATCACTCGCACACACATTCACAAATATACATTCACGCGAACACGCATAATGATTTCAAACCAGACTTTTCTTGCAATTCTCATTAAGAATGTCTTTTCTAACTATATAATTAAATACATGATTAATAAAAACCAAACTTATCGACTTTAATAACTATCATTCTAATAGTATTGTAACAGTATGAGTATGTAATTCTTATTCTACTCGAATTATCATATACATAAGATACTAGAAACCTAACTATGTTACAATTAATAGTATTTAAAATTAAATTGTTCGTGAACTGAAATCAGACAACTGTTAACAATTTCAATGTCAAACTTGACTTAGACCTCTCATTTAATTCCCAAATATATTCTATTATTAAAAAATGTAATTATAAACTCATACAAATCAAACAAATATAGAACCTACTAAAAATATATATTACATCAACTATTCTAACTATCTTATACTGTAACATTGTATTATAAAATCTTAAATAAAAACAATGCAAACGAATTAATTAACAAAATACTGATAACTTCATATCATATTATTAGCAACCAAAACAATCTCAAACTTCAATATTTCATAAACAAATGAAATGGTTGATAATCAAAAAATATCCAACTACAAACTATTCAACATAACACATATTATTATTTACAAAAACTCCGCAAGTTATATAGTTCCCACATTGCCAAACATATCACCGATAGAACATTACGATCAACCAACAAACTTAATCTTAAAATCTATGACTATTCGAAAACAACGTTTCTACTTACTGCCCCACCTTATGGAATATCTTACCTTCAAAATTGCAATTAGAATCAAATACAAAATCAATCAAAAAGAAATTACACATTTACTTACACTCTTAATATCAGCTCACCTTACATGACCAAACTATTCAACGACTACACCAAACTACACCAAATACTCAACATTATACCAAATTTATGCTTTCGCTGACAGCTTTATGCTTCTATCTACAAACTACTAACTCATTCATACACAATTACATTATGAAAACTATATTATTTCAACTATCACCACTTCTCACCTGCTTAAACTCTCACAATACTCTCTGTTATGGTATTATACTTAGAAGTATTATATATCAAATACATGACTTACACTTATTCATATTACAATTACTGTCGACAATAACGAATACCTTACACTTATTTATTTCTTCGTAATACCTTTTTATTTTCTTACATTCACTTTTGATTGGGAACTTAGTTATGAAATATGTGTCTAAATAAATGTTACAAATATATACGAATGTACACAAACACACACACACGCACACACACACGCACACACACACACACACAAGCACACACACATATACACACAAGCACACAAGGACATACACACACACGCACACACACAAGCACACACATATACACACACACGCACACACACATATATATATATGTTGTAATGTAATGCATGTACAAGTCAGATGAGTAGCTCACGTTTAACAGCACAACTACGATACATTAGTTATCCTGTATGAAATATCGACAATAGAAGTTAACGGAATATCAAGATCACTCAAGATTACACTATATCGCTAGAGGTCAGTTGAGGTCAATTGAGCATAATATACCAGAATAGGTCAGATGAGGTCACGATATATCACTCGAGTTCAACCTAGACCAGTTGAGGTTATATAAGGTCAGACGAGATCAGTTGAAGTCTCTTGAGTCGACATGAGGTTTGATGGATAATGATGGATATATACATAAGATGACATATAACTAGAGATAAAGAGAAATGATGATAGATATATAGAAAAAGTTAGATAAGTATTCAAAAATGAATTGATTTGTGGAAATATATATGTATATATATATATGTATATATGTATATATATGTATATATATGTATATATATGTATATATATGTATATATATGTATATATATGTATATATATGTATATATATATATATTATAATAAATCAGACTAGAGATGTAGACAAAAGTTGTTAACAATCTATTTACAATTTGTAGATTGTAGTATGTTTTATCTATGTTATAGATATCTCTATATTTAATTATGTGGTTACTGATATAATTAATCATGTATTAATGTGTTTCATATTTGCTTATGTAGTTAAATGTTGGAATACCTTCAGTTTCTCCGGTCTCTAGATATTTATTTAAACTTTATTACTCACGTATTGTACTAAATGCTAAAACAAACTCGCGTAATCTACTAAATACATAATTAATATATATTATACGAATATTCCATCACGTATGTAATATCCCGGCTATTGTGTTATAAAGGAAATATAGATGCAATATAATGAAATCAACATCCGTTGTCAATATGTAAGCCTATATGATAAAAGAGATGTCATGCCATCTATAGTTATTAATAATGCATGCACATTTCTTGGATATTATGTAGACACCTATAAAATTACGACGTATTTATGATGATAGAGGTATGAGAATATGATTTAATGTTATTGAATATATTTTAGCAGTATTTAATGACGTTATTCGGAAAACACTATAAAATAAATAATCAATCGCCAATGTTAACGATACAAATAGTGGATACAAACAAATAAATAGTATCACTTTTGGTACAATTTTAGTTTACATACATGTTACATATATCTATTTGTCTTAACTATTTTCTGTTGAAATAATTTTCACTTAAAAGAAACCAATCATATATGATTGGTTTTATATGATTGCTTATATATAATATGTAATATAATTAATTAATAATATTGCAACATATATATATATATATATATATATAATAGCAATACCAATAGAAAGTATGTAAGCAATTTAATTTATTTCGGTAATACCTACTAATTATTCCTTAAAATAGAATATATTAGTATATTAATTAATTACTAATGAATGTAATAGTAGATTAGATTATTATATAATTAGTAATTTATATAATAGAAGACAATAATACCGTAACAAATTAAAGTGATGTCAGCAAACAATCGAGGTCATTTCATTTTTTGCATTGCATAATTTCTATTATATTATTTTTTATATCATAAATATTTTTTATATCTGATATACCTGCGTAATATATATATTACCCTGCGAACTACTGGTCAGTTTGTTTGCGTCATAGGTATTGCTTATATCAACTAGTTGTTTGTAATATATTTAGTTGCGAAATGATTGTGTAACACAGTTACAATACTTACGTAAGACAGAATCATATATATGATGTCATCGCAATCGGGGTCATATAGCGTTTACTTCTGTAATGCTTTGGCGTCGAGTTTAATATAAATGTAATACATGTAAATAGACGCGAGTAATACAGTTATAAGTAATGTAACCAAGATTAATGTATAATACCTATTATAATATATATGATTTTATTAAAAACAACATTTAATTTTTTTACAATGTAAATTTATAAATTTTTAATCTTGTAACTCAATGTATTTTTAAAATGGATATTATCAATTAGGATATATTATATAATATATTATCATTTAAGACAGCAAACATTAATTTACAATTATTTCAATTTACAATTGACATAAAATCACTCATTTAACAATTCACATGATAATTCATATACGTAGATGTGTATGTTGGCGAATTACCAGGCATGTAAATATATATATATATATATATATATATATATATATATATATATATATATGTATATATATATTATATCTGCTTGTGGCCTGAAGCCCGATGTAATAATAGTATACTATATATCAATCTGAAATATCTGAAAACAAAACCAACACTATTGATATCACCGTTGCTTTTGATGAAGTGGATTACTTAACTAAAGCTGCTAAACATAATATCAGTAAGTAAGTAACTATACCTAGGTTTGGCATTTCTATTCATGGTTGGAACTCTAATTTCCTGGTTATTTCCAGAGAAGTATATATTAAAAGAAGTACGAAAGAATTCCAAAACCTGCATCACAGAGTCAATTGAAGTTTACTGGTGAACTTTTGTCCGAATTCCTGAGCGTATTGTATTTAATCTTTTCAAACTTATTCTATATACAAATTATTGTTTTTATTTATATCACTTTTGTACATCTTTTATCAAATTTTTCCGTTTTTAATGTTCTATTTTATTATAAATTTATTTATATATTACTATTTTTAATATATATCTTTTATTGTTATTTGTATTTACTCATCGGATCAAGATTATTATCATTCTTGTTAATCAATGACATCCTTCTTGACATATATTTATATATAGTTATGGTTCAGAAAAGTGCTTTCCATGTTGGCATGTTAACGAATATACTTGTATATATACTTATTTAGTATAACGGCGCAAGAATTCGATATGTAGTATGTTTTTCTATAGATGCTAAACAATTTATGCAATATTTACCACTAAAACCGTTAAAGTTTGTTGTCGGAAGTAAGACAAACATTTCTATATACCAATAACTCAAAGCTTAAAAGATTTCCCAGTCTATAGAATTTAGTTGAAAATCTGTTTCGAGATGCCAATTGTAGCGTCCGAGAAATCTTCATTAGACCCAACATTTGCAATTTAGAGTTATTTTTATCGCCTATTAGATATCCTAGAATACGGACGATGTACTCTTTTCCAGAGATTTTCATCTGTAAAATGTCTCTCTATATGTAACCAATGTATCCGTCTTTTTACCGGATAAAAATCTTTTTCTAGAACTGCATTATTCCCTAGAGCTGCGTTGGCAGTCTCTACTAGTGACTTTTTATATATATTTCTATACATACGAGTAATACTTAGCACGTATCCGTGTGGGATCAACACATCTAGTGTGAACCCATGACATAATGAACACAATATGGTCAACAATAAGACTGCAGCAACACCGAGATTAGGTAAATACCTACCGATACGTACCAGGGTCAACGTTAGTGTACCAGTAACGACCTACCATCGGGTACATGCAAAGAGATGAG
>OZ038312.1:29037055-29068131 GCA_964035775.1 Osedax frankpressi
TGATTCTAGACTACTTTGTAATATTCTATGTAACATTACCAGGAAGTTTAAATCGATAATTCTTAACATTCGGAGGAGAAAACTCATTATGACATAAGTGATATTGCGTAACGTGACTTGTTGTCAAGGACTCCGACCAATTGTCGCGTTGTCATGTTAACATTTCAGTTGCTATGGAAAGGTATTAGCCAATAATATATTCGTAATTAGAAATTAAACGGCTTTAAATAGTTTGTACTGATATCAGCTTCACCACCAGTCGATTGATACTACAGGTTTATATATTTATATACATAGTAGTAATTGTTATTCTGCGATTTCTTTTTAATTTCACAAATATTTATATCTGTTCCATATTTAAAAATTCATTTCTATGAATTAATACTTTTAAATTAAAATATCTTCCAAAACATAAATACACTTATTTCTAGTTGTTTCCATGCACGTATAATCTATTTATAGATATCGTATGTACATATATATATATATATATATATATATATATATATATAATAGATAGTAGCTCTAATGGGTATTTCCATAGTATATATATATATATATATTCCCGACTATTGTGATAATCATATAGAAATATATAGGATTTACCATTGAAATGACTTATGGGAGAAGTATTAAATAACATTTTTAAAATGTTATGTAATTTTTGATCTTGTATTATTATTGTATACGACTAAGTATATAATTAAGAAATATATATATATATATATATATATATATATATATATATATATATATATATATTACAAATATAATATATATTAAAAAATACTAAATATACTTTATATAAATGTATTACAAAATAATATGAATCGTGTATAGCTTTGTTTTTATAACTTTCACGAAAGGTTATTCCTTATTTCTTATCATGATCGTTATTCCAATATTTCATCTAGTTACATAACAGTTAGAATTGCGTCATATTATATATGTCGTATCTATTAAATATTAATATGGCGCATGCCTATAATTATTTTTTATTTGAACTTGACAAACGTAATTATTATACTTTAGATAATAAATAATATAAAATATATGTATAATAGCATAAATATAATTAAATATTAAATAAACCAAAGGTAAAATAATTCGTGTTTGTCTAATTAACTAATACATTTTAAAAATAGCCAATTAGCGAATTTTTATTGCTAAACATGCAATTAAAATTAAAATTAAAAATTTCGAATATTTCAAAAACTGGCTACAAAGTTTATCATTATCGATAAACAATCATTTGAAATAAACGTGTTTTGCATGATAAATATCGGTTCACCATCACGACAAACCCCCTAGTCCACACCCCCCGATAAACCCAAACCCCCCGATAAACCCCACCCCTTCGTAGTGCCCTCCCCAGTAACAACACAACTCGGCACTCCTAGTCCACACCCCCCGATAAACCCCACCCCTTCGTAGTGCCCTCCCCAGCAATAACACAACTCGGCACCCAAGGACCACTACCACCCCATAGATCCCGCCCACTGTATATAAACTCACACGCTTACCATGGAAGCTAGAAATGTTCAAAATGCTCAAAATGCTCAAAATGCTCAAAATGCTGCAACTGGTAGTAGCGATACAGGATACAACTCGGGAAGATGGCACATGGCTCCTCAATGGTACCCTCGTAACATGCGACCTGGTAATGCTGATGATTCCACTCAACGACGACAGCCACACCACCACCAACAACAACAACAACAACAACAACAACAACAACAACAACAACAACAACAACGACAACAACAACGAGACGAATCTCACTGGCAACGTACAATAGACCAGCAGAGAATCGCGAACGCGTCGCTTCACCAACCGCAGCGTAACGATGCTCAGGGTAGACAGGCCCAACGCAGCAGCAGAGACAACCACCGAGCAGAAGTCGACGGACTTCGCGGTCGCGACCGCGAAAGAGTGCGCGAGATGCGCGAGAGGGAAGAGCGGAGAGTGGCGGAGCGGGACGTAGAACAACGCATGCACCGCGCTCAACGGGCCGTCGACGAGAGCCGCATCGACATATCGGACCGTCGACGAGAGATGCGGAGGAGGCACGAGGAAGAGGACCTCCGGGAACGGCTGGAGCGACGTCAATGGTTGCGAGATAACGTAGTCGACGACAGCGACATATACCAGCCGGCTTTAATGCCGCCAACGCCCGCCGAACGACTGGAGCGACAACAAATGCAAAACGATAGAGACGATCGTTTGGCCGCCGAGCAATTGGACTACCAGGAGTTGGATGAGCGGGAGGAGGCGAACGAGGACGAATTACAAGCTACCCGCCGTTACCACGAAGGCGTGCAACGAGAACGGCAGCAAGAGTTGCAGGCGTTGCAGAGCCAACGGCGCGAGGAAGAGGAACTGGAACGCATCCGCCACCAGGAGAATCCGCACCCGCTCCAACAACACTACCAACACCAACACCAACGGCACAACGTGCAAATGGAACGCCTGCGCGATACTCCGAATCGCCCGCGATTTCGCTTCACGAAAAAACGCCAAACCGTGCAACACCCGCACCTCGGAAAACTCGACGACACTCCATCCGGCCTGGATCCGCTGACGCAGGATCAACTGGACGAGCGAATGTTGGCGCGCGGCAACGAATTCATTGAAATGGACTTCCCGGAGTGTTCGCCGCGCCAGGAAGGCATCGTCGTCGACGACGCCTACGCCCTGTACCTCGGGAGAGCGAAACGCCTTTACCACCGGGACGGATTAACTCCGTACGACGGCTACGAACGGGAAGTTCGCGTCATATGGGACGCCATGACGAACGCGGAACGCGTTCCCTACATGTGCACGGCACGCTACAGGTTCTTCACGTCGGGAACGTACAACGAGACGGTGTAGCGGGTGTCGGCGTTCCCGTCTATTCACGATACCCGATTGCGAGACCATTTTATTATTCGAACTAGATTCTACGAACATCGGACTTGATTAACAATGATTACGAAGGGAGACGATTACGTTTCGGTGGTTTTTTTAAATTCGTTTGAAAAAATGACCAATAAAATATTAAAAACAAACAAATTATGAAAATAATATAAATTATATTGTGAAAATATTATAATTTATAGAATTACAAATAATGTATAATAATATATATTACGGTATAAATATTATTATTTCACTTTTAAAGATCAAAGATGTGTTAAAACTTTACAATTTGATCTTATTGATCTTATAATTGTAAAAAATTTCAAATATATGCCAATTTATTAGAACATTTTTAAAATTATATATATTATAAATTCTTGGTAAATATATACATTGAATTACATATGAAATCTATACACACACACACATATATATATATATATATATATATATATTATATCATAGTTATATTTAGTAAATGCATTATTTAAATCTTTTATAAAACATTGAACTTGTATTATAATTATTATCATAATTAACTAATTGAAACTTAATATATACAATAAACATAAATTGCATTTGAACTTCACAACATTTCGTATATTTCAATAATGAGACTATGTTTGTATGTAATAGCATTGTTGTTATAGTTATTATATTATACAGCTTTATTATATGTTGTTGGATATTACAAATACTAATTAATTTATCTTTTAATACTAATCCCATATATTAATTAATTTCGATACCATATCTCTGCTTGACTTCTCCAGTGCAGTAATGATTTATTTCAAGATTATCTATACTCGTAAACAATAGTGTTTTGTTCTTAAACAAACAAATTACTTGGTATCTATCATATTGAATTATATTCAAGTGCGTGTTTTGGTAACGTTATCATTATACATCCGACGTCTAGCATTATTTATTTACATAATATTTCACTTTCGTACCGCTTATTTGTATTAATGACCCGAGATGAAACCGAGTACGATGTAACACCCCTATTACGCACCACACACATACACACACACACACACACACACACACACCAACACGCGCCACTACCCTCTACAGAGTCCGTGGCAATCTACTGCATGAAATGTAATTCGATGGAGTCGCCTTTGTGTTCTGTTGGTATTGGGGAGTACGAGAAATGCGAGGGTCGGGCGTGTATCACGTACGTAGGGGAAATGCCGCACGGTTGGTACTCCATTAATTACTTTGCATTCCGTAGCTATGCATTAAGTAGGTCCATTATCTGATTTTTCTAAATAGCTATATCAATATTTCTAATTCAATAAATATAATTATTAAATATGTGAAAATATGTGAAATAAAAAAATATAGATTTAAACTTATTTAAACGAAAATGGACTAAATACAAAACAGCCTCCAGTTATAATAATATAATATATATTATAAAACATGTTGTCGATAATGATAATTATTAAATGAGTTCCTACGACTTCTCTTTCTCCTATACCAACTAAGTCAATACCACAAACTATCTATGATTCTACAAATCATTGTTAAGTGTCTTTGTACTACCCATGCCCCATCTCAACACGTCCATTATTTACTTATGAACAGAGCAACTTTTCAACCACTAACCACCTTCCCTCCGACACAAAATCCATCTTATCTCTTTACTAAATGCGCAAACTTCCATACAGCTAGATCTTGTAGCTAAACATAACTTCTTCCTACTCAGTAATCTCGCACTGCTTTCTCAGATACTAGCCTAACGATATATCCATCCCTAATCAGCCCCTCCTAAATAGTAACTACTCTAGTACTCCGACGTTAACCTCACCCTCTCTCTCTCCCTCCTAGATCAACAATCCCTTTCCATCGCTAACTACCTCTTCTCTTCCCAATACCCGTCACGTCACTCCGTCCGCTAAACACCGTCCCCGTTCAGAGAACACTCTGGTGATCAGGGACTGCGCCCTCATGCACCTCGAGGAGTTCTGCGAAGACGTTCCCCAGCAGGGATTCAGTCTCGACTCCTCCTCTTCCGAACAACAGCAAGTCTCGGGCAGACGATCTACAAACCGCCGTTTCTGCGTAAAGTCGTGCTCGAAAAATAAATGCAACGGATTCCCGATCTTCGACATGCCTTGAGCCGACCCCGCGCTGGGTCGGGAGGCGCAGTGGGCGTGGCTTAGCGTCCCGGGCGAGTGGCCACCGTAAGACACGCTTGCACACAGGCACGCGCACAGACACGCACACAGGCGCGCGCACACGCACACTACAACACTGGATGTATGCATCTAATGTCACCTAATATTTATTTTTCATTAAATTCGTTGAGCCGTAGATTTTAATAAAAATACTGAGAAAAAAAGTCATCGTTTCATTTCATATGAATTTTTATTCGTAGTAATGCTTCACTTGTTATATAATATAGTAAGGTTTATTTACAATTACAATCACTTCATCTAAATCGCGTGGTTTGTTATTGCTGGGCGTATCCGGGGAATGAGGAGGGGCAGGGGGGAAATAATTTAAGTTATCGGGTAGCAAATGAATACAATAACTGGTAGCAAAAAAAAGCCCGCTACAAATCATAGAGTGTAAAATCGCAGTAAAATTGAAGGTAAAATCAAATAAAGTAAAAGAGTGTTCGATGTATAATCGAGAACGAGTGAAACCAGAAATAAAATCATTCGTCATCATCCTAGTAATAAAATCTATTTAAATTCAAATCATACAAGAATAGAGAGGCGTGATATGCCGAATGTAGACGTCCGGCGTCTAGTAGAGATTCGAGCGTTTCTTAAGGTCGTTGCGTTTCCACTCCGGCATCTTGTGAAAATCGCTTCTTCGCATTCGGAAGATGGTGATAAAGTCATTTGCGGATAAGTGGTCCTGTAGGTTGGGAGATACAAAATTACTGAGAGATTGTCACTTATAAAAGTACACATTTTGTTCGTAAACCCAGTTTTTTATATAATATAAGTAATAATTATTTGCATTTGGTTAACAATATATTGTCATTTTATATTTAAAATAATTATATAGGAATTTATAATTACTCAATAATACAACCGATTTATTGGGTAGGTTATTATAATATAAATATCTACTGATCAGTTAATTATATCAAATAATGACCTCAATCCTGTCTCTGTCAACATCCCTAGGTAGCCTGAAGTTTGAGATCTTCAATTCTTCGTAAGGGTATATCTAGAAATTATTATACAAATGATTAGATGATATGATAGATTTGGAATATTATTAAAAAATATATTCAAAATCTATTTTTGAATAGAATCTTATATAAAGTAAATGTTTGATAAATTGAAACTATATTAATAATATATATCAAATACATTCAGAGAAATCCTTTCAATTGTACAATTGTCTGGATAAATAATTGTACTCTAAACATGTTAAGCTTTATATTGTCTTATTAAATAATAACATTCCGATGTTAAACCAATTATTAAAGCAGTCCATACCTTCAAAATAATACAAATTTTAGTAAAATCGTGAACTTTTTACGTGTAAACCAACCTTTAGAGGTTCAGCTGGAGTGGTGTGAAGGCTGGTATATGACCTTGACAACTGGATATCACCAACAGATGCTCGATGGCGCAGGTTCCTCTGTAATTCAAATATTATTTTATAAGCATAACATGAGGTGGAGATAGAAAGAGAGATAATGATATAGAGAAAGATATATATATATATGCGAATATATAGTGAGAGAAAAAAAAGAAAGAGATATTAACCCTCAATCCTGTTTGTTCATTATATTCAATTGAATTATCAGATATATCAGCCTCTGTATTAACACACTAAATTATTAACATTAAATATTATTTAAAAAATCATTATCAAACTACAATCATTAACATAATATTTTAGTTGAATATATTCAAATATTAATTATTAATAAATTTCATATGTAATAATATTTAATGAATTATTATAAAATCGAAATCAAGATAAATATTATAAACTATTTAAATGAGGCGCTAATATAAATGAATTATACGAACTGTAATCCAAATGTGGAGAATTAATAAAACTGTCATTTGCATCCTGAATGAACAGATAGTTTTAGGAATAGAATACAAATTGACAGGTCTTCGATAATGAACAATAGGTTACAAATTCTATCTAGTCCAGACCGAGTGGAACCCATAAATAGAGTACCCGAGAGAAATGTAAACTACGGCGAGCGAAAACAAACCATAGTGTTCCTACGCACGTCGAACAGTTTGGAGTCGTTCAGCGACATGCTGTACCCGGGTTTGCAGCCTGCAACGGAAGCGGGGATATCGGGCGGGGCTATCGCAAACGGGGGCGGGGCGGAGACATTTTTACTTCGCATTGAAATCTAGGTGCTATTGCATCTAGTAACGCGTAGACCGCCGTTTGGCGATGTGGTTACAAATAAATAATTAGGCACAACACGGCACCAAGTCTCCGAAGGCGGACATTCGGTCTGCGAGGACTGCGAAAAACATCGAATAAAAGGACGATGACTACAAACGATTTCGTCGACTGCTAAATGTGCTCGCAGAAGACTAAATCACTACGGAGTTAGTGCAGAAAGAAATGCGAGTTAGTGTGGAAACTGGTGTGAACATACGTGGAATGTCCGAGTTTAGAAAACACCAACACCTCTCCGCGACGGGGTTTACACAACACAAAGTGGTGGGACGGTAGTTTTCGCGGCGGCGGTAGTGGGAGGAGTTGGGTATTCACGAAGATCTGACATTGAAAATTACCTATCTGCGATTCGAAATTCGAATACCATTTGTTGATGGGGTCGCAGGATCTCTGTGGCTGTATTTTATGGCGAACAGCTAGGGAAGAGTGCAATTGTTAGACTAGGCAGGAAGCATGAGAATTGGGAAAAAAAGGTCTATTTTGTATAGGAAATCTGGTGTATGAAAATGTGAGTTGGAAGAATGGTGAAACTGGAGAAAAAGATTTGTTGCATGTTGGTAAGAAAATTAAAACTTTAACTATATAGATTTGTATTGCAATAGAAGAATGAGAATTAATTGTTGTTGAAATTTTGTAATTATTCACTATAAGGAAAGTGATGAAGAATATACCTTATTAATAATGTACACTGAATTAATAATGTACACTGAATTTGTCGAAATATAACATAACAAAATAAGAAGATCGATAATTAATTGGTTATATTGAAAGAAGAATATAAACCTGCATAGTTTGATGGATAGAGGCCAGCAGATCTGTACATCGGTCCAGTTATACAGTCATCCAAAGAGCGATGAGCAATTTTCACGGAATCATCAATAAATCTCGAAGGAGCTGAAAAGAAAAGAATGAGGAGGTAATCTGCCGAGAGCATTACTACGGTTGCGGTTGGGAGATTAGCTAACGAGAAGGGTTTAACTAACAAGCGTAAGATGAGCAGGTGTATCGGGTGTGGAACAATGGTTCCTTCTTAGCCGATGGAGTTCGAGAGGCAGACCTCGGATCCATGGTCTGCTCATCATTTTCCTTCTACGGGGTCAAGGTCATTAAAGCTGTTTACGCGTATCTACACCGACAGCTATACCCATTATCTCAACATGATTATCTATCTATAAATACATTTAAAAATTGCTATACAGCCCATACTATCACAATATATTAGTTTCATTGACTCTATGTACAAATACTATAATAATAAATAATGATAAAAAACTTAAGAAGATAAAAGACTATTATTAGATATTTGCTATTTGCTATACAATTAAATAGCCTTCACATGTAGACACACCCAATCTTAAGCAACTCTTATACAAAGAAAAACCTTGGCGCCATGTGAAGATTTAAACAAAGCAGACATTCCCGATAGGGCGACCTTTGGTGTAACATCCAAATCGGAACAGACGCTATTCTCATCTTCGTTGCTACGGCTGAAGGTTAAATGTTGTTACAATTTCAAGAATCATTTATGTTTGAATTCAGGATAATGTAAACCGTGTCATTTTGGAATTACAATAAATGTAATTAAATCGTAATTAATTTTAATATTTTCATGGTAATATTGAACTTATATATTTTTTTATATTATATTTGAATATTATACAAATTGTAACATTTTAAATATTATAAGAAATTATTAAAAGTACACATACATATAATGTGCTTTTCACTAGTACACTACATTCCATACATTCCAAATACCACAATGAACTCCTATCAGAAACATCACCACAAAAGCAACAACCCTTTACGTTCCTTATCTTAAGTTAAATCCTCCTCTTCTAGTTATCTTCAAATCATTTCTTTAAGCAAACAGCTTTATGTCCAAGATCTTAATACACATCCATTTAAGCTCCTCATCCTAATCTTATTTATTTAAGCTCCTCCTCTAAGTTGCAATCCTATAAGTTCCTCCTCTAAGTTGCATTCCATTAAGTTCCTCCTCTAAGTCGCATTCCATTAAGTTCCTCCTCTAAGTTGCATTCCATTAAGCTCCTCCTCTAAGTTGCATTCCATTAAGCTCCTCCTCTAAGTCGCATTCCATTAAGTTCCTCCTCTAAGTCGCATTCCATTAAGTTCCTCCTCTAAGTTGCATTCCATTAAGCTCCTCCTCTAAGTTGCATTCCTTTAAGTTCCTCCTCTAAGTTGCATTCCATTAAGATCCTCGTTTGAGTTGTATTCCATTAAGATCCTCGTTTGAGCTGCATTCCATTAAGATCCTCGTCTAGCCATAACTCTTTTAGATCCTCCTTTAAATTCCATTAAGAAATCTTTTTTTATATCTACCCCAATCAAATTCCTCTCCTTTGGTGAAATATTTTAGTTTCCTTGATTTAAACGCGATTACCAAAAGCACATTCCAATGCATTGCGACTTTATAAGTAGTACACATTGTTCTTGTAACAACCTTCTGTTGACACTTTCACCAGTGCTGCCGTGGTCGTCTTCGTGGCGTGAACTCGTATCTCTGGGAGACGTGGATCTCCTGATGTGCCGAGTACCATCTATGAAGTCATTAAGAGAGTCTTTGCGCGACTGCCTGTTCTGATCTCGAACTTAGGAAATGTGGTGGCGAAGTTTATTTGGGAGTTATTGGTTTTTATTTCAGAATTGCATTATTTACATTATTACGGGAAATAATAGAATTTGTAGATACCCAGTAGTCATATTTTAATCATTAGTTGTTGAAATTGTATTTTAGGGAAGTTGATTTAGGAATTCATTAAGGCACCATTAGGATTCAGTTGTAGTTAACTTTTGTAGCTTTACGAACATTGTTTAGTTGTTAATTTGAACTATATAGACGGCGATATCCGTAATCAAGGGAATGCATTAGGTGCTCAGTACTGACGCAGTTCAGGGTAAGCGACGCAGGGATCGGGCGGCGCCGGCCAATCATCTCGTTCGACGGCGGCCAAACGTCCGTCCGCGACTAGCTGACCATCGGGGTAACGAGACAGTCGAATCGCCTCCTGCGATTGGCGTTCCTGTTGCTCGACGTCGAGTTTGGGATCCGTACAAGCCACGCCCACACCGTCGACTCCGCTCCTGCGAAATGATTTCTTCGGACCGGAGCCTGAGGGTTCGGGAACGGGGTTAAGAAATATGCAAGATGAAATTACGACGAAAAGGAGCACAGTTAGCGGGTTAATGTTAAGGTTAAGGGAGAGATGTGAAACGGGGTACGGGATTAGGTCAAATATAGGTTAAGAGGCTGAGTAAGATTAAGAAGTATAGGTGGGTAAAGGATTAGGAATTATGTCAAGAAGATGACTAATGTTCTAGAATCATCGATACGTTTGCAGTACGACCTTTGAATGGCAACACAACGATGGCTGAAATAAGTATTTACAGCATATTTACAGCATATTTACAGCATATTTACAGCATATTTGATAGGGCATAGCTTATCCACAAGCATACACTTACAGCATATGTTTTAGCTAGTTCACGTAGTGAACCTATACGATATAGAAAAGTTGGCAAAGGATTCAGCGGGATATCTTGAATAACACGGCTTGCTTCTAATTTATAATACGAGGGCAAGCATTACAGAACGTGGCATTACAGATACATGGCAATGAATGTCGCATGGGAAAGTCGAAGGTTAGTTGTACCAGTGAAATCAATTTGACCACCACATTACCCATTAATTGTACAGGATTTTATTAGTGAGTGGGAGTTAATCAAAGATTGAGAAAGTGAGTTAGTAGAGATTTGTGATTTAAAAAATAGGTAAGTAAGTAAGTGAAAAGGAGAGTAAAAAGAAGAATTGGTGAGTGAACGTATAAGAGAGATATATTGACAATATTGAACGTCTAGAGTGAGGAAATAGCTACACCATGTTTATGATCGTGAGGGTTGCAGAGATAACGTAGAGATAAAATAGGTCATATTTAGGTTACAGAGGTCGGATATCTCATATCAGGGTTGAGAGAAGCACTTAAACACATGCATTAACAGAAAATATACTTACCCAATGTACTTAAAAATCCTGAAGAGTACATATCACTCATTATATATTACAAAATATTATCAAAAACATTTATATAAATAAAGATATTTAAATTTGAGTAAAATAGTGAGGAAATAAAAAATTTTCATTCAACCTTCATTGAATGAAAATTGAATTGTAGTTATTGTCTGTAAGAAAATAGTAAATTGTACAGGTCAAATCATAAACAAAACACGGATACTGAAAGAACATACCAATCGAATTCGGTTTCTTGTTCAGCAGAAAGTCAGTTCTGACATTGCTGTACGAAAAATTATCTGTGAACGTGGAAAAAATAAATCAAAGAGTTTTCAGGAAGGGATTGTAATTTGTAGTGATTTAAATGAATACGTGATTAATTCCAGTAAAATTGTAATCCAAAATTTTACATAAAATGTAAAAATATTGATATACTATTTAAACTTGTCACACGTGGTCTGAATATCGAATTTCATTTAAATCACTACAATAGAATCAACTTAATTAAAGAAGTTATCAGAAAAGGATAGGCAAAGTAACCGGGTCTATGGAAATGTGGCGATGTAACATTCAATTTGGGCTGGACATTATTCTTGCGTTGCATTTCACGAACAGATGCCTCATCCTTTTTCTGTAATATTCAGAAATTGCAAGTTAAGAAACAGTAAACTATATTTCTATAAAGAAATAACTATTATAAGGCAAAGCATTAATCTATTGTTATGTAAAGAAATAATCTAATGTTATAAAAATACTCTAAATAGAGTAATACAAAACAATATTGTTTTGTAAAGAAAAATATTATTTATAGAAATATAGAAATAATCTATTGTATAAAGAAATAACAATAGCTTATTTTGTTACTTTCTATAGATTATAGATTATAGAAAGAATTACAATATTGTTCACGTTTTCTGACCTTAATATAGCTGGTATGAATGAGATGCTGTCCGTAATCCATGTCCTTGATCTTCATAGCGGTGCCACCCGATGCCTGGATGGAGCGTCGGGTTGAAAATGGTGATTTTGGTTGAGCAGAGGAATGTCGGCAAGAGTACATCGAAAAGCTACCACTACCACATTACGACATTGAACTGGTAGCGTGAACCCGAGGCACGGTGTCGAGGTCACCGCAGTTACTATTGCTAAACATTAACGCTGCACTTGTTAGGGGTTCACTTCCGGATGACACGTACCACGACTACGATTACTAGGAAAACAAATCAAACCAATCGAACAAAAAAATGTAAGATTTCTAAATCCGATATTTTTCAAAGTCAGTTAAGTTCAATTAATGATGAAACACGAGGACAAATGTGAATTACGAGCGGATGGTCGGCTACTTACCCGAGAGGTAGTACGGTTGTTCAGCAGCGGACTCGGACTTCCGGTATAGGACATCTGCATTAAGTAAACAACTAAAGCAAGGAACATTCGAAATGGGGAGAACAAAAGTGATGTGCAGAGAGTGGAATTCGTGAGAGATGCGAAATATGGATTAAGAGATATATAGAGAATGAGGATATTTACGGGTGAGGAGGATGGGGAGGGAGAAGGGGAGGGAGAGGGAGAGGGAGAGGAAGAGGGAGAGGGAGAGAGGGAGAGAGATGACGAGAAAGGAAGATACAATATTAAGCACAATTAAAGCGAAGAATAAAATATTGTGTTCATAAAAAACTGTAATAAAAAGAAAATTGATATTTAAATACTATTTAATTTATTTGATTAAACTAAGGAAATTCTGTATTAAAGTTGTAAACAATGAACTTAAAAAACTGTAATTTTAAAATGTAAAGAAGTTCTGTTAATTAATTAAATAGCAAACAAATAGTAAATATAAAGCAAAGTGTCAATAGGAAATACGTTATTATAATTTAAACTAACGAAAGTCTGGTTAGGTGATATTCTGGTTTCGGAACCTGCGTTATTGGAAAAAATGAATATTTCAAAATGATACCTTCAAACTAACAAAGGAAATAATAAATAAAATATGTTTATTTTTCAATTAAATTCAATACGATGATCCTATTTACATAAATTTGATATAATATAGGAAATGTATTCCATCGCATAGCAAATTAGAGGTTCAATACAAGGTTTGGTATTCTGTAGACTTGGACTACTTAAAAAAACAACAATGGCGAGATAACCCCCCCCCCCCCCGACACCGCACTAAGGGTCACTGTGAGGTCACTGTGAGGTCACTGTATCGTAATGTATTTAGAATATCAACTAGGAGCTATTATCTGAATATCAAATATTTCTGGATCAGCTGGTCTTACATTTATGTATATATGTATATTTGTATAGATAGATATGCACATATATATGAATATATATATATATATATATATATATATATATATATATATACACATATATGACTAGTATTATAACTAATACCACAAACATGCGATCAATAAACATCCACCGTTGTTTTTGTTCAAGCAATGCGAATTCTATAGTAAACCAAATGAGACTGTGTATAACTGTATATAACTGTGTATAACTGTATATAACTGTGTATAACTGTATATAACTGTGTATAACTGTGTATAACTGTATATAACTGTGTATAACATTGCATAGGCAGGAGAGTATGGCTTCGGTGGGAAAAAGTAGAGGTGCAGTGGTCAACGGCGATCTATTTATAGACGGCGTGGTAAATGCTGTGCACCTTTCAGCAAAGTAGCCAGGTGAATACAACTGGTGTTCCACCTATACTTACCTATACTTACCTATGCTTACCTATACTTACCCATGCTTACCTATGCTTACCTGTGCTTACCTGTGCTTACTTATGCTTACCTATGCTTACCTGTGCTTACCTGTGCTTACCTGTGCTTACCTGTGCTTACTTATGCTTACCTATGCTTACCTGTGCTTACCTGTGCTTACCTGTGCTTGCCTATACTTACCTATGCTTACCTGTGCTTACCTGTGCTTACTTATGCTTACCTATGCTTACCTGTGCTTACCTATGCTTACCTATACTTACCTATGCTTACCTATGCTTACCTATGCTTACCTATGCTTACCTATGCTTACCTATGCTTACCTATGCTTACCTATACTTACCTATGCTTACCTATGCCTGCATATGCTTACCTATGCTTGCCTATGCTTACCTATACTTACCTATGCTTACCTATGCTTACCTATGCTTACCTATGCTTGCCTATGCTTGCCTATGCTTACCTATGCTTACCTATGCCTACCTATACTTACCTATGCTTACCTATGCTTACCTATACTTACCTATGCTTACCTATGCTTACCTATGCCTGCATATACTTACCTATGCTTGCCTACACTAGAAATACTTTGAAACGTACTGACGACGTCACAATTTCATCTAATACCCGCCGGCCGCTATAATCTCTTCTACGACTACCACATGCAGCTTGTATAGAATAGCAATCAAGTAAACGTAATTATGATGCAATGGTGTACGCGTAGAAAGTTAAAAATGTGATGCAACACTATGCAATGTTAAACACTATGCCCACATTGTTCTCTACCATATATACTTATAAATATATACATATCTATATATAAATATATACATATATTTACATATAAATATATACATATCTATATATAAATATATACATACATATAAATATATATACATATATATATATACATATATATATACATATATATTTATAGCATTAAGTAATAAATAATACACTGGCCACTAATCCCCTGCCTTAACTATTTGCATGATAACCAGATAACAGACTACACATACACATACACACACACACACATACACAAACGCACACATACACAAACACAAACACACATACACAAACGCACACATACACAAACGCACACATACACAAACGCACACATACACATACAGTAACACATACATACATACACACTTATTGAATATCATTTTCCTAATAAACAAGGTGATTTTTTTGTCACACTTTTTTTGTCTTTAAAATTGATTCATAATTTTGCATTTGCAAAATACAACAATTTTCATGAACATTATAAAATATGATTTACTATTAAATAATCAAATGCTAAAGATTTTGTATGTAAACATTTATTTTTTATAATACAATAAAAACAATATATATATTTCTATTGTTGTTAAGCCTAAGTGTTGATATTTAAATATTGTTTAAACATAAATAATATTTCTGCATATATACCAACTTAATTCATCATTTGGTTTGGTGTTAAAATCTAAAATATTGTAGTTTTTCAAATTATTATTATATATAATAAGCTTATATAATACATATGTCTAGATAAGATAACATGATATCAATCACTATTAACACACATGCTCTCACAAATCTCAAATCTCCCTATACTTTTCCTTAACCACATTAACCCCAAACTAAAGAAACTTGGGCCAATTAATATAACATAAACACACACACACACATACATATATATATATATATAGGATTATCGATCTAGAAAATTCTACTAACAACTAGGGTTTGGTTTATATAGCAAACATAGCTAAGGGAAAAAACATCAAATATAACACTAAAGAAATTCATAGCAATGAATATAAATAATTATATATATTAAGATAAAATCACATAATTATACTGTATTGTATTATACTGTAAATGTTGGGATGTATTATATTGGATTTAGTTTTCATAACTTTCATCTCATAATAGTTACTTTGTTGGGTAGATTATAACAGAGAGACAGGGAGGTAGAGAGGGGGAAGTAGGGAGAGAGGGAGGGATATAGAGAGCTAGGGTGTAGGGAGGAAGGGATGGAGGTATAGAGGGTGGGATGGAGGTATAGAGGGTGGGATGGAGGTAGAGGGTGGGATGGAGGTATAGAGGGTGGGATGGAGGTATAGAGGGTGGGATGGAGGTATAGAGGGTGGGATGGAGGTATAGAGGGTGGGATGGAGGTATAGAGGGTGGGATGGAGGTATAGAGGGTGGGATGGAGGTATAGAGGGTGGGATGGAGGTATAGAGGGTGGGATGGAGGTATGGAGGGTGGGATGGAGGTATAGAGGGTGGGATGGAGGTATGGAGGGTGGGATGGAGGTATAGAGGGTGGGATGGAGGTATAGAGGGTGGGATGGAGGTATAGAGGGTGGGATGGAGGGAGGAAGGGATGGAGGTATAGAGGGTGGGATGGAGGTATAGAGGGTGGGATGGAGGTATAGAGGGTGGGATGGAGGTATAGAGGGTGGGATGGAGGTATAGAGGGTGGGATGGAGGGTGGGATGGAGGTATAGAGGGTGGGATGGAGGTATAGAGGGTGGGATGGAGGTATAGAGGGTAGGATGGAGGTATAGAGGGTGGGATGGAGGTATAGAGGGTGGGATGGAGGTATAGAGGGTGGGATGGAGGTATGGAGGGTGGGAGAGATAGAGAGACGAAGAGAGGTAACAAGATTATGTTATATCAATATTTGAGTATACACATTTTCTGGTAAGTTAAGTGGGAATTGAGTGGATTTATGTAAAAAGACACGCCAGCGAAAGATTGAGCGAAACAGGGAGTGGCGAGTGTGGGGGGATAGGGAGAGAGGTTCAGAGAGATCGGGTGAAAATGGAGTTAAAGGTTAGGTGGGAGTGGCGGGTGGATGCGAGAGTGGGGGAAGGAGAGTGAGCGTAGAGGGAAGATAAATGAGGGAGAGAATGGTATTACGACATTAATGGGTAATCTAATACACTAAACTAACATCGCCATCCGACTATTGAGGATTATGAATTATATAAACAAGTGTTTTTGCGGCGCTGCCCTAATTACAAAGTGGATACTCTACCCAGTTACCATAGCAACAGTAATATATGAGAAGGATTTAACATACTTACACAAAATGTTGCCAAAAGATGAGGTGGTCTCGTCAAAAGCCTCCATGGAGTTGGTTTGAGGCATTGTTCCTGATGTGTGTACTACGTGTTAATACGTGTGCATATTGGTATAGTGTAGCAATGCTTCCATTTCAGTTGCATACAGCTATAAGGATAAAGTAATTGTCTACAACTACGAAAGATAACGTAACTAATTCTCAACAAAAAAATTCCCTAGAATATCTAAAAATAGAATAACGTATGTTTATTAATATGTTATAGATTTAAATTCTTAATAAATGCTTCTTTTTCCTAATAAAGTTGATTCCGTATACACCGGATAGATATTACACGGCAGGTAAATAGAAAACTGGGAAATAGGCAGAAATAGGCAGAAAGAGGCCATTTAAAAAAGTCGTATAGAAACCGATGGACATCTATAACTTAAGTTGAGGGTGCGATATCGAATTGAAAGCCACCATTGAAAAGAAGTTATAAATACAAAATAATACGTAGACGAGGAAGCGGATGAAAAAGCAAAGTGCGGGTTGAAAAGATCTCGATTCAATCAGTTTTATTATCATCCGGTTGAAATCGCTTTAAAAACACGCAGATTTTCGAAATCGTCAGTCGACCGAGTTACCGGAAATTGAATCGAGGTCATCGAGGGTCGTGGCGGGGAGATGGACGCAGAGAGGAGGGCGGCGTGGTAGAGTACTTACGTAAAGCACTGGCATTACTCTTGTAGCCGGGAATAGTGCTGGTCGAGGGTCGAAGATAAGTACTGCTTAGGTAGGCGGGTCTCACTGTGAAGGGGCGTGGTCAGTGCGGGGGCGTGGTCAGTGCGGCGGCGGTGGCGGCGGTGGCGGCCATAACGCTAATGGCGGTAATGGTGAAAGCGCACGAAAGAGAGGTTTTACGAAGCAGGTGAATAATTGTATATTTAGTAATATAATGAATTCATTTGAGTTGAACAAAAGATAGAGTAAATAATAAAATTAAAAGTTGAAAAAGAAAATTAATCAATTCAATTATTGATCAAAATAATCAGATATTTAAACTTAATAATTTACAGAATTGTTAAATAATAAAGATGAATAGACGGAAGGAGAAGCTGAAATGAAATGATGTGAACTGGTGAGACAATGGGTGAGTAGGCGAATGTGAGTGTGAATGAAAGATTAAATGAGTCAGTGAGGAGTGGATGAGTGGTGAGCAAATGAATGAGTTATAATTGATGAGAGAGAGTAAGTGAACAAATAAGTAAGAGTGAATGAGTGAATGAAAGAGTGAGTGAGTTAATGAATAAGCGTTTTAGTGAGTGAATGAGTGAACAAAAGAGTGAGTGAGTGAGTGAGTGTGTGAGTGAATGATAGAGTGAGTGAGTGTGTGAGTGAGTGTGCGAGTGGGTAAGTAAATAAAAAGGGGTGAGTGATTAAATGTGTGAGTAAATGAGTGTATTTTATATTCTACATTTAGACATTGCATTATTGATGTCCTGAACATGTAGTTTTTACAGCTGTGGGCAGCATATTGATTATAGAACATTGTGTTGAAGTGAGAGAGTTTTTATAATGATGAGTCATAGACATGAATCACACTATACCATTATTCTATATTGGTTTAAAAAATGTCCAAAAAATAGATTTTTCTATTATCTAGTACACAAAGTTGGCTAGTTCTTATTAAAGTGTAGAGTGTGTGTGCGAGTGTGTGTGAAAGTGTGTGTGAGTGTGTGAAAGTGTGTGTGAGTGTGTGAAAGTGTGTGCGAATGTGTGTGCGCTTATGCACGGGCACATACATCATACGGTCTACAACGCATGAATAAGGGCTAACCTATAAATGAGCTTTTGTCCTTATCGTTTTCCGGAATGACTAGCCTACAAGGGAGGTGGCAATGAGTGAGTGGGAATGTCGGGATGGGGAAGAAAGGAGGCAATGAGTGAGTGGGAATGTCGGGGTGGGGAAGAAAGGAGAGAGGGGAAGGGAGATTTAGCGAGTGGTGTATTAATAATTAGGCAAATAAATGAATAAGAAAATATTAAAGAAAATATGTTGGCAGAGTAACACGACTCTAGAATTCATTGTAAATCAAACCGCAACTCTCTGAATAAAATGAACTGTAATGACGGTAATAAATAACACATACTTATAACTTTATAAGCCTCTGGCATTAAACAAACATACACCTGTAAATATTAAACTCCAATTCGGAATCCTCGTACAAAGTTAATCAAAGGGATATTGCCTGCCAGAGTCACTTCTTTACTGTCAATACTACCGTCAGTTACATTATTAAGAGGTTTAAATGAAAGTGTTATGTAGTCAAGCGTGACACATTCACGCCTCAAGTCTACACACAGTTAGTGAAATGTAAACACTGTTTTATTGTACAAATTTAAATAATGATACTTGACATATAACAAAAGAGCTTCTGCGAGATAAATCAATAGCAATAGCAATAGCAATAGCAATAGCAATAGCAATAGCAATAGCAATAGCAATAGCAATAGCAATAGCAATAGCAATAGCGATAGCGATAGCGATAGCGATAGCGATAGCGATAGCGATAGCGATAGCGATAGCGATAGCGATAGCAATAGCAATAGCAATAGCAATAGCAATAGCAATAGCAATAGCAATAGCAATAGCAATAGCAATAGCAATAACATTATATGGCATTTTATTATAAGTAATATTAATGATAATGATGATGATGTAATTAGACATTAGAAGTCCTTAAACTATATATTTATTATTATATATATTTATTTATTATTTATTATATTTATTAGTAACTAAATATTTATGTTGCCCAGATGACACAGATGCAAAAGAGTAAAGTAATTATTATATAAAATATAAAACACTTAAAACACTTAAAACATCTAGATTGTTCCTTGGTATTCAAAAGAAAAGCCCAGCATTTACTAACTTAAGTTGTTGGTTGGTATTAGTAGTGTCTTTGGATAGATATTCGTGATTGCCATTAGTAAGAGTGGTATCGTGATCTCCGTTGGTAAGAGCGCTTGTGGCAATGGCTGAAGTTTCCTCGGGGATAGTAGCAGCGGCGATCGGAGGAGGAACGGGGTCGGGTTTACGCGGAGTACTAGAGTTTAAAGGTCGTAGGCCGAGGAGATCGTCGGCGCATGGTTTGCAGTAGTATTGGTTTTTTAGGATAGATACCTAGAGATCAAGTAAAGTTCAGGTTAAGTGAAATGAAAGTCAAGTTAAGATTAAATGAAAAAAGTTAAGTTAATAATGAATATATCTATCAAAAAAAAAAGTACATATTATATTATATATTGTATTATAATTGATTATTATATTATTATTATTATTATATTAATTATTAATATATTATTAATATATATATATATATATATAAATTATACAAGTCAATAATGAAGCTGGGAATTATCTGCAGAAAATGAATAAAAAAATAATATTCATATTTAACAATAATAATATTTCAATTAGATAAATAATAACATTTATTCACAATCTCACACAATAAATATACAAAATACATAATATGAATTAATACAGATTAATATAAGTAATTATAATTTTGATTTTCTCATATTAATAGAACATTAACTTAATTATATTTATAATATTCTAAAATGAAACTAACTATATATAGAGTAATACCAATACCAAGCTATATACTATAATATCAGAAAGCTTTTAATGAGCAATAAATTAATGTGGGCAATAAATTAAAGAAAAACTGTATAAGAAGAATGGCATAGTTTAAAATGGTGCAACCAATTCAAATGTAGTATTACAGTGATTTGTGGAAATGTAAACAATAAATACAATTAATTGAAATGAAATGAAATTTAAAATAAACAGAAGAGATAAATATTTACACTTGCTTTGAGAAATTAGCATATATTAGATTTGTATTGCCAATGATAATTAAAATAAATTTGTTAAGAGTTTCATATTTATATTTTGTGAACTAAATAAATATGAATTAAAACCAGTATGAAATTAATGTGTCAAAGTTAGATATTAGTTAGATATGTGGTAGGGTGGGTATGCTATAGGGTGAATAGTAGGGTATATAGTAGGGTTTATAGTAGGATGTGTATTTAGGGTGTATAGTAGGGTTTATAGTAGGATGTGTAGTAGGGTGAATAGTAGGGTATATAGTAGGGTTTATAGTAGGATGTGTATTTAGGGTGTATAGTAGGGTTTATAGTAGGATGTGTAGTAGGGTGAATAGTAGGGTATATAGTAGGGTTTATAGTAGGGTGTGTAGTAGGGTTTATAGTAGGGTGTGTGGAAGGGTTTATAGTAGGGTGTGTAGTAGGGTGCGTGGAAGGGTATGTGGTAGGGTGGGTGGTAGGGTGGGTGGTAGGGTATGTGGTAGGGTATACAGTAGGGTGTATGGTAAGGTGTGTGGTAGGGTGTGTAGTAGGGTTTGTGGCAGATGTGTGGTAGTGTGTGCGGTAGTGTGAGTGGTAGGGTGTGTGGTAGTGTGTGTGGTAGGGAGTTTGGTAGTGTGTGTGGTAGGGTGTGTGGTAGGGTGTGTGGTAGTGTGTGTGGTAGTGTGTGTAGTAGTGTGTGTGGTAGTGTGTGTGGTAGTGTGTGTGGTAGGGTATGTGGTAGGGTGCGAGGTAGGGTGCGTAGTAGAGTGTGTGGTAGGGTATGCGGTAAGATGTGTGTGGTAGAATGTGTGGTAGAGTGTATGGTAGAGTGTGTGGTAGATGGTCTAGATATCAAATGATAGTTTTAGTTTTTTCATTATCATATAAAGATACAATAACAATCATTCTGAGAATACTCGAGTAATATAGTATACTCGAGGAATACTCGAGTCAGTGTTCAGGTAAGTGTTGGTATGAGGTGAGTTTTGCATATAATGAGAAGGAAATTTTGAAGATTTTGATTCTAAAATAATTGTGTAATAAACTTGTTTTGAGTTATATTATTATAATGGATTGTTACTTATGAAAGACTCTAACAGTAAAGACTGGTAAACAACTCTATTACTCAACTTAAAGATAGAAATATTTCTTTTTCTCAACCTTTGTCTTTTCTTTCTATTTCTCTCTATATCTTTATTCTATATCCCTCTACTCCATTCTTTCTTACCTCTCTACTCCACTATCTCTTACCTCTCTACTCCACTATCTCTTACCTCTCTACTCCACTATCTCTTACCTCTCTACTCCATTCTCTCTTACCTCTCTACTCCATTCTCTCTTACCTCTCTACCCCCATTTCACTATCTACCCTCATTTATTTCTCCCCTCACCTCAACTCTCCTCTCTTTCTCCTATTCTATTATTCCTCTGTACTTTCATGAATCTCTCCTCCTCTCTTTCTCTTCTTTCTAACTCCAACTATCTACTCTCCTCTCATTCCCCTCCCCCCCCTCGCCTCTCTACACTCTGGCTTTGTTGTTGGAGTGATTACAATAGTATAGATAACAATGGTCGGCAGAAATTCTAGGTGAATACAATGAGACCATAGCATACAATCATAGCAGAGCAAATTATTTTCTAATTATTTTATTGGTCGTAATTTATTGGCTTACAATTCACAGCACATTCAAATAAATATTAAAACGTTTATATCTGAACCATGTGGTAGTAATAATGGTAATGGTAGTGTTAGTAGCGGCATCAGTAGTAGCAGTAGCAGTAGCAGTAGCACTAGCAGCAGTAGCAGCAGCAGCAGCAGTAGCAGTAGCAGTAGCAGTAGCAGTAGCAGTAGCAGTAGCAGTAGCAGTAGCAGTAGCAGTAGCAGTAGCAGTAGCAGTAGCAGTAGTAGTAGTAGTAGTAGCAGTAGGAGTAGCAGCAGCAGCAGCAGTAGCAGTAGCAGTAGCAGTAGCAGTAGCAGTAGCTGTAGCAGTAGCAGTAGCAGTAGCAGTAGCAGTAGCAGTAGCAGTAGCAGTAGCAGTAGCAGTAGCAGTAGCAGTAGCAGTAGCAGTAGCAGTAGCAGTAGCAGTAGCAGTAGCAGTAGCAGTAGCAGTAGCAGTAGCAGTAGCAGTAGCAGTAGCAGTAGCAGTAGCAGTAGCAGTAGCAGTAGTAGTAGTAGTAGTAGCAGTAGCAGTAGTAGTAGTAGAAATAGTAGTAGTAGTAGTAGTAGTAGTAGTAGTAGTAGTAGTAGTAGTAGTAGTAGTAGTAGTAGTAGTAGAAGTTATACTATTGGGAGAGAAGGATGTCTTCAAGAATACAATGGGGAAGGTAAATGACGAGGTTTAGGAAGAGTAATAAGGATAAGAGAAGAAAGAAGAGGAGGATAAACCTTTTGTCCGACTTGTAGGAACACTCCACAGTCTGAGCAACGAAAGCACTCGGTATGGAAGGTTGCATTCAGGGCTGTGACGACGTTGCTTCCTTCTGCTGTTTTAGAACACACTGCGCACATCCGGCCAAACAAACGTGAGAAATCAGACTTACAATAATAGTGATTTTGATGTTCATAGAATCCTTGGTTGGCTAAGGAGGTGTTGCACTCTGCGGGGTTTTGGAATGGGGTTTGAGGCAGAAGGTGGCAGAAGGTGGCAGAAGATAAAGGATTAGAGGAGTTATGCGAGTTATTAAAGGATATTGGGGCTAGTGGTTATAGTAGTTGGGGAATAGAGGAGTAAGTATTTACTTTAATGGAATTACAGAAGGTAAGGCATACTGAGTAGGGGTTAAGTGGGTTAGAGGGACTGTGGTCAGTGAACTATACATTAGTTATCCCACCATGAATTCGTGAATTCGTGTGGTAGAAAAATATGAATTTTGTTAGATGAAGTAGTAGAAGTATATTTTTGTACTCACTACATCTGAACTTAAGAAATATGACGTCCCGTGGAGTATTGTTATTAAATATTATAACGGGATACTGCGCTAAGAGAGAATTACGTATTTTCCCTCGGCTTATAAAATAGATTACATCAATAGTAGAGTGTGTAGTTAGTGTAATAGGCCGATGTGTATGTGTGTGTGAGTGTGTGTATGTGTGTGTGTGTGTGTGTGTGCGTGAGTGTGTGTGAGTGTGTATGTGTGTGTGTGCAAGTGTGTGTGTGTGTGTGTGAGTGTGTGTGTGTATGCATTTGTGTGAGTGTGTATGTGTGTGTGTGCAAGTGTGTGTGTGTGTGTGTGTGAGTGTGTGTGTATGTATGTGTGTATATTTACGTGTGAGGTGTGTGCGTGAGTGTGTGTATGTGTGTGTGTGTGTGTGTGTGTGTGCATTTGTGCATATGTGTGAGAGTGTGTGGGTATGTGTGTGTGTGCGTGTGTGTGTGTGTACATTTGTGTATGTGTGTGTGTGCGTGCGTGTGTGAGTGTATGTAAGTGTGTATATTTACGTGTGAGGTGTGTGCGTGAGTGTGTGTATGTGTGTGTGTGTGTGAGTGTGTGTGTGTATGCATTTGTGTGAGTGTGTATGTGTGTGTGTGCAAGTGTGTGTGTGTGTGTGTGAGTGTGTGTGTATGTATGTGTGTATATTTACGTGTGAGGTGTGTGCGTGAGTGTGTGTATGTGTGTGTGTGTATGTGTGTGAATTTGTGTGTGCATCTGTATATGTGTGTGTGTGCACTTGTGTATATTTACGTGTGAGTAGTGTATGTGTGTGTGTGTGTGTGTGTGTGTGTGTGTGTGTGTGTGTGCATTTGTGCATATGTGTGAGAGTGTGTTTGTGAGTGTATGTGTGTATGTAAGTGTGTATATTTACGTGTGAGGTGTGTGCGTGAGTGTGTGTATGTGTGTATGTGTGCGTGAGTGTGTGTGAATGTGTGTGTGCATCTGTATATGTGTGTGTGTGTGCATCTGTATATGTGTGTGTGTGCACTTGTGTATATTTACGTGTGAGTGTATGTGTGTGTGTGCATTTGTGCATTTGTGTAAGTGTGTGTGTGCATTTGTGTATATATATATATGTGTGTGTGTGCGTGTATGTGTGTGTGTGTGCGTGTGTGTGCGTGAGTGTGTGTATGTGTGTGAGTGTGTGTGTGCATTTGTTATATATATATGTGTGTGTGTATGTGTGTGTGTATGTGCATGTGTGTGTATGTTGTGTATGTGTGTGTGTGTGCAAGTGTGTGTGTGCAAGTGTGTGTGTGCAAGTGTGTGTGTGTATTAGCGTTACACACAACAAACTGTATGCGTTGCGTATAATGATATTCAGGTGATTAATAATTCAAGTTAAGAAGAAATTAAATGAGAAAGTGATTCATAAAAGTTAATAGATTCAAATATCCAGTGATATATAAATAGATATTATGCAATATATGTATTGAACATATATTCAACATATTATATTCTATAAATAGATCATTTCATAAACTACGCACCTTTGCACACGAAGCATTTCTTGTGATAAAGATCACCATTAATTTGCAGGGCTTGTTTTCCAAGTTTAGAGAGACACGCGCCACACGTCTTCTTACCTGGGGTTCAAGGTTCAAGGTTCAAGGTAAATATAAACACGTGGTGTCGTGTATAAGTTAGGGGTTAGGGTCGTATCTAATCGCATATCGTGTAAGTTGGATATCGAGAGCTAATGATAGTAATGGGGTTATGTCAAGGTCATTGTTCTAGTTAAACTGTGGTTCGATGGATATTCGCAATCCGAGAGTAGCTCATTATTATAATAATACTCCTAGTATAGTTATATAATCATGCTTTTGTCTTCATTTTTAATAATTACATTTTTCATTAATTCAAGACTTCAAAATAACAAATAATAACATAAAATAACATTAAATAACATAACATAACATAACATAATATATAATAACAAATATATTAGCAGTACTATTAATTAATTATTATCAATATTTAAGGGCATAACTTTGAAAAGTGATACATCATACACAAGGCATTGCTTTCATGCACACATATCATGCACACATATCATGTTATAACCGAAGATATATATATATTTATTTATATATATATATATATATATATATAGAATTAGTTATAGAGAGTCATGCCAGAATAAGAATTACATCAAACATTCGGCTTTTATACACATAAGCATTATACTTCAATACAAAGCCAGCATCTGGCGGTTAATTATCGCGATTTTAAGCTAAAAAGTTATTACAGATATTGTAATACGGTTAATTTGTTTTGATACGATAGAATATACGAAACGTACTTAAAATAGACGGTGGAGTATAACGTGAATAGTACTCAGGGGATGACGTCATCTCCATCTCTTCTAAATATCACGTCATCGCTATTGCGTCCACTGCGTAAACACCCATAAACAACTCTTAACCTCATATACAGCCTACACTACCACCACCACTATAGTATTCATACCTTCACGAACAGGCTAGAAGCAGCGGAGGAGACTAAAGAGGTAAACGTCGGGGTCAAATGTTATCAACCGACGTGAAAACGCATACATTGGGCGTTGCCAATCTCAAACAAGACAAATTAACGCCCATCGTAACGCCCCCTTTATTATGCAATCGATAAGATGTTGTTCGGTCGTGTAAACTATTTCGCGGTTAGTGATTTCTAATGAGCACACGCCACTCGCCTCGGTAAGGTCGAGGTGGGGTCGAGGTGGGGTCGAGATCAAATAGGTCCATAAAATAGATCTATAGACCTCCAAGACCTCGGCGGATAAAAACCCTTATCCAACTCACCGATAGAGGCGCTACCAGATATAAAATTGCAACACGCCACCATAAAGATCTATATCCCCACTAGAGCCCCATAGAGCCCCATAAAGCCGCATAGTAGGGCAAAGAGACTCGATGAAGCGTATATCCCTACCAGCCTGCAACGTGGCCATAATGAGAACTCATAAGCTAATATTAATAATTCTCGGAATGTTGTTTGCTAATATTAATTAGTGGCGATGAGTCATGATATTGGGTTGTGTAACACCACATGATCGAGGCACGCATATTCACAGTGCGGATGGGTAGAAAAGGAGAGTCGTTGGTTTATATTGTTTAGTGGAGCGTTGCGAGGCTAAGGAACTCAGTAAAAAGAAGTAGTTCCAGAAAACAGAGGGATGTAAATATTATTAATACTTTTGAGATAAAATAAATTCTATATTTTCAATGAAAAAAAATATTTGCTAAAATGAATATTTACAAAAAAAATTTTAATTTCCAGGATTTTTGATTGAAATAATTGCAGTGTATTATTTAATAAGATGTCATTGTTACATGCTAGATGAACCAGTAGGTTAATGGGTCACAATGGAGTGAGTGTGGAGGAAAGTGTCATGGGGAATAAAGTGGGGTAGAACGAAAGGTAGAGTTATAGGTTATTATTGAGAATTCATAGTATAGTAAGCATGGGGTAGAGTAAGCATGGGGTAGAGTAAGCATGGGGTAGAGTAAACATGGGGTAGAGTAAACATGGGGTAGAGTAAGCATGGGGTAGAGTAAGCATGGGGTAGAGTAAGCATGGGGTAAAGTAAGCATGGGGTAGAGTAAGCATGGGGTAGAGTAAGCATGGGGTAAAGTAAGCATGGGGTAGAGTAAACATGGGGTAGAGTAAACATGGGGTAGAGTAAGCATGGGGTAGAGTAAGCATGGGGTAGAGTAAGCATGGGGTAAAGTAAGCATGGGGTAGAGTAAGCATGGGGGTAGAGTAAGCATGGGGTAAAGTAAGTATGGGGTAGAGTAAACATGGGGTAGAGTAAACATGGGGTAGAGTAAGCATGGGGTAGAGTAAGCATGGGGTAGAGTATGGGGTAGAGTATGGGGTAGAGTAAGTATGGGGTAGAGTAAGCATGGGGTAGAGTAAGCATGGGGTAGAGTATGGGGTAGAGTAAGCATGGGGTAGAGTAAACATGGGGTAGAGTAAACATGGGGTAGAGTAAGCATGGGGTAGAGTATGGGGTAGAGTATGGGGTAGAGTAAGTATGGGGTAGAGTAAGCATGGGGTAGAGTAAGCATGGGGTAGAGTATGGGGTAGAGTAAGCATGGGGTAGAGTAAACATGGGGTAGAGTAAACATGGGGTAGAGTAAGCATGGGGTAGAGTAAGCATGGGGTAGAGTATGGGGTAGAGTAAGCATGGGGTAGAGTAAGCATGGGGTAGAGTAAGCATGGGGTATAGTAAGCATGGGGTAGAGTATGGGGTAGAGTAAGCATGGGGTAGAGTAAGCATGGGGTAGAGTAAGCATGGGGTAGAGTAAGCATGTGGTAGAGTATGGGGTAGAGTAAGCATAGGGTAGAGTAAACATGGGGTAGAGTACGTATGGGGTAGAGTAAACGTGGGGTAGAGTAAGCATGGGGTAGAGTAAGCATGGGGTAGAGTAAACATGGGGTAGAGTAAGCATGGGGTAGAGTAAGCATGGGGTAGAGTAAGCGTGGGGTAGAGTAAACGTGGGGTAGAGTAAGCGTGGGGTAGAGTAAACATGGGGTAGAGTAAACATGGGGTAGAGTAAACATGGGGTAGAGTAAACATGGGGTAGAGTAAACATGGGGTAGAGCGTTTACGGAAGTAAAGGGGATAGTGAAGAAAGATTACGTAGGGGAGAAGACGGATTAACATTGAATGGTGTGTGGAATTGTGGAGACAGGGCAAATGGAGAGGAGATGTGAGAGGAGATGTGAGAGGAGATGTGAGAGGAGATGTGAGAGGAGATGTGAGAGGAGATGTGAGAGGAGATGTGAGAGGAGATGTGAGAGGAGATGTGAGAGGAGATGTGAGAGGAGATGTGAGAGGAGATGTGAGAGGAGATGTGAGAGGAGATGTGAGAGGAGATGTGAGAGGAGATGTGAGAGGAGATGTGAGAGGAGATGTGAGAGGAGATGTGAGAGGAGATGTGAGAGGAGATGTGAGAGGAGATGTGAGAGGAGATGTGAGAGGAGATGTGAGAGGAGATGTGAGAGGAGATGTGAGAGGAGATGTGAGAGGAGATGTGAGAGGAGATGTGAGAGGAGATGTGAGAGGAGATGTGAGAGGAGATGTGAGAGGAGATGTGAGAGGAGATGTGAGAGGAGATGTGAGAGGAGATGTGAGAGGAGATGTGAGAGGAGATGTGAGAGGAGAAGTGAGAGGAGATGTGAGAGGAGATGTGAGAGGAGATGTGAGAGGAGATGTGAGAGGAGATGTGAGAGGAGATGTGAGAGGAGATGTGAGAGGAGATGTGAGAGGAGATGTGAGAGGAGATGTGAGAGAAGATGTGAGAGGAGATGTGAGAGGAGATGTGAGAGGAGAAGTGAGAGGAGATGTGAGAGGAGATGTGAGAGGAGATGTGAGAGGAGATGTGAGAGGAGATGTGAGAGGAGATGTGAGAGGAGATGTGAGAGGAGATGTGAGAGGAGATGTGAGAGGAGATGTGAGAGGAGATGTGAGAGGAGATGTGAGAGGAGATGTGAGAGGAGATGTGAGAGGAGATGTGAGAGGAGATGTGAGAGGAGATGTGAGAGGAGATGTGAGAGGAGATGTGAGAGGAGATGTGAGAGGAGATGTGAGAGGACATGTGAGAGGACACACTACAACAAAAGTCATAGCTAAGCTAATTGCATTATCGTGTAGCTATATTTAGCTAATGTTGGTTTACATGTCAAGTAGAGTGGTGAACATTAGATGTGCTAATAGGCGTATATTAAAGGCAGGATGAGGGAGGGAGAGAGGGAGGGAGGGAGGGAGTAGGAGGGAGGGAGGGAGGGAGGGAGGGAGGGAGGGAGGGAGGGAGAGGGAGGGAGGGAGGGAGGGAGGGAGCGAGGGAGGGAGGGAGGGGTGCAGATTTGTATGAGTATATTGTAGAGATTTATATTTAAAAAGGAAGTGTATAATAAATAAAAATGAGAAGGTAAAATTTAAATAAAAACTATACAAAAAGGTGATACAGATAATAATCGTTAAATACCTGGTAATAATATATATATATATATATATATATATATATATATATATATAGATATCGATAATTGTCAATACAATGAGGTGAAATTAACTATGTTTGGCGATCATTATAGGCGGGGTGGTTGGTGTGCGGTAGTGCAAGAGTGTGTGTATGTGTGTGTGTGTATGTGTGTGTGTGTGTGGTTTTGTGCGGTTGGTATGGGTCAACAATTGTTTATCGTATACAATATGATATCATCAGACAACTATATTATTATCAACCATATAATATATATTACAACTATATAGTTGAATAGACAATAAAGAGGTTCGAACAATAGAATTATGATAATGGGATTATAGCAATATCCAGGGGCGATATAAGGTAAACAAACAACGAAGGGCTAGAGATGATATGTTGTGACAGTCCCGGTATTGTATTCGCCAGGCCTTTACATGACTTTAGAATACATTGTCCACTGGACAATGTCCAGTGTATAATGAAGGGTATAGACTAGGGAAGCAATTACAAAGTGCAATTTACAAGTTATATAACTCATTTTTATAAAAATAAAATGATATTACAATTCTATATATATAAATATATTTTTCTTAGTGTCTCGCATGAATGATTTTGGATTGAATATTATTTATGATATGAACAAAATTAGAATATTTATATATTAAAATAATTTGTAAAACCACAATTCTAAAAATATACTAAATAGATACTAAAATTCCACCATTTATTTCACTGCTCTATTGTTCAGTGTACTATTGTTCTATATTCCTGCTTATTGGTGAATTGTATATTATACGTTATGACGTCATGCAGATGTAGGCTCGATGGCATCATAGGTTAATCGGCGCCATCTGGTGGCGGCAAGAGTGCATGTCATTGACCGGAAGTAGTTGAGTAGTAGCAGAGATATCCAGGGTATCGCATTAAAATGCATACGCAGTTTTGTAAGATGATTTACACTACTATTCTATTACATGTAAGGTGTGCTTATATCTAAAGGGGTGCCTAGATCTAAAGGACTGATTAGATCTACAGGACTAATTAGATATTAAGATACTAGACATGTCTATTTCTATCATATGATATGCAATATACAATAGTCTGAATGGCGTGTATACTGTACACTGTACAGTGTACACTGTAC
>OZ038312.1:29068331-29073331 GCA_964035775.1 Osedax frankpressi
AATGGTGTGTAGGTGTGTGTAGGTATGTGTAAGAGTGTGTAAGAGTGTGTACGGGTGTGTAAGGGTGTGTAAGAGTGTGTAAGAGTGTGTAAGGGTGTGTAAGAGTGTGTAAGAGTTTGTAAGAGTGTGTAAGGGTGTGTAAGGGTGTATGTGGGTGTGTACGGGTGTGTAAGAGTATGTAAGGGTGTGTAAGGGTGTGTAATGGTGTGTAGGTGTGTGTAGGTATGTGTAAGAGTGTGTAAGGGTGTGTAAGGGTGTGTAAGAGTGTGTAAAGGTGTGTAAGAGTGTGTAAGAGTGTGTAAGGGTGTGTAAGGGTGTTTAAGGGTACGTGTAAGAGTGTGTAGGAGGGTGTGTAAGGGTGTGTGTAGGTGTGTGTAAGGGTGTGTAAGGGTGTGTAAGGGTGTGTAAGGGTGTGTAAGGGTGTGTAAGGGTGTGTAAGGGTGTGTATGAGTGTGTAAGGGTGTGTAGGAGTGTGTAAGGGTGTGTAAGGGTGTGTAAGGGTGTGTAAGGGTGTGTATGAGTGTGTAAGGGTGTGTAGGTGTATGTAGGAGTGTGTAATGGTGTGTAAGGGTGTGTAGGGTGTGTAGGGTGTGTAAGGGTGTGTAGGGTGTGTAAGGGTGTGTAGGGGTGTGTAAGAGTGTGTAAGGGTGTGTAAGGGTGTGTATGAGTGTGTAAGGGTGTGTAGGAGTGTGTAATGGTGTGTAAGGGTGTGTAAGGGTGTGTAAGGGTGTGTATGAGTGTTTAAGGGTGTGTAGGTGTATGTAGGAGTGTGTAATGGTGTGTAAGGGTGTGTAGGGTGTGTAAGGGTGTGTAGGGTGTGTAGGTATGCATCTAGTACATTAATCTGTGTACAATACAAGGTGGAATAGGATAATGAGTTGTATAATGGAATACTAAGTACGAAAGTTACCTTGGTCATTAATTAACAATAGTGGTCAGTAGTGATCGGTAGTGGACATGGGTAATCAGAAGTGGTCAGTAGTGATCGGTATTGGTGGGAAATATGAATTAATTGTCGGAAATGGTTATCAGTGGTCAACAGATGTTGACATTGGTCAAAAGTGGTCAATAAGTGGCAATATTTGGTCAACATAAGTATTGGCGTAGGGAAAAAATAGGATGTAAGGTATGTGTGACCAATTTACATATCCACCGATATAATATTCTATACCAACAGTTATAATAAGTCAACATATTTATGCAACTACAATAATACCGTACTATATCAATAACAACAATAAGTTACCATATATCAATAACTACAATAAGTTATCATACTTATGCAATAACTACAATAAGTTACCATAATTATGCAATAACCACATAATTTACAATAATTATATAATGACTACAATACATCTTTATCAATATCCTATAGACAAAAGTATGAACTAAAACTTTACCAATACCTACAATATAGAATGTTACAATAACAATAACAATAACAATAACAATAACAATAAACACTGCGTTTTCACTGATATCGTAGACTTGAGATCAAATAAAATGCTAAAATAAGAACTACGAGACAGACGAAATATCTGAAATTCTAGTTGGTCACTGAACTGAAATGTACATAGTACACTGTACATAGTACACTGTACATAGTACACTGTACATAGTACACTGTACGTAGTACACTGTACGTAGTACACTGTACGTAGTACACTGTACGTAGTACACTGTACGTAGTACACTGTACGTAGTACACTGTACGTAGTACACTGTACGTAGTACACTGTACGTAGTACACTGTACGTAGTACACTGTACGTAGTACACTGTACGTAGTACACTGTACGTAGTACACTGTACGTAGTACACTGTACATAGTACACTGTACATAGTACACTGTACATAGTACACTGTACATAGTACACTGTACATAGTACACTGTACATAGTACACTGTACATAGTACACTGTACATAGTACACTGTACATAGTACACTGTACATAGTACACTGTACATAGTACACTGTACATAGTACACTGTACATAGTACACTGTACATAGTACACTGTACATAGTACACTGTACATAGTACACTGTACATAGTACACTGTACATAGTACACTGTACATAGTACACTGTACATAGTACACTGTACATAGTACACTGTACATAGTACACTGTACATAGTACACTGTACATAGTACACTGTACATAGTACACTGTACATAGTACACTGTACATAGTACACTGTACATAGTACACTGTACATAGTACACTGTACATAGTACACTGTACATAGTACACTGTACATAGTACACTGTACATAGTACACTGTACATAGTACACTGTACATAGTACACTGTACATAGTACACTGTACATAGTACACTGTACATAGTACACTGTACATAGTACACTGTACATAGTACACTGTACATAGTACACTGTACATAGTACACTGTACATAGTACACTGTACATAGTACACTGTACATAGTACACTGTACATAGTACACTGTACATAGTACACTGTACATAGTACACTGTACATAGTACACTGTACATAGTACACTGTACATAGTACACTGTACATAGTACACTGTACATAGTACACTGTACATAGTACACTGTACATAGTACACTGTACATAGTACACTGTACATAGTACACTGTACATAGTACACTGTACATAGTACACTGTACATAGTACACTGTACATAGTACACTGTACATAGTACACTGTACATAGTACACTGTACATAGTACACTGTACATAGTACACTGTACATAGTACACTGTACATAGTACACTGTACATAGTACACTGTACATAGTACACTGTACATAGTACACTGTACATAGTACACTGTACATAGTACACTGTACATAGTACACTGTACATAGTACACTGTACATAGTACACTGTACATAGTACACTGTACATAGTACACTGTACATAGTACACTGTACATAGTATACTGTACATAGTACACTGTACATAGTACACTGTACATAGTACACTGTACATAGTACACTGTACATAGTACACTGTACATAGTACACTGTATATAGTACACTGTACATAGTACACTGTACACTGTACTGTGTTAACTCTATATGCATACATCAAACTGCTGTAGAGCGAAACATTTATTTTGGATATATAAATATCATTATATATGTCGAATAATTTGTCTATATGTTGGGCATGTATAGGTAATAGAATAATCAATAATCGACTGAGAGTGGGATAAGGGAATGGGAGGGAGAGGGAGAGGGAGATATGGAAAGAGGGAGAGGGGCTGGAGAGGGAGAGGGATAGGGAGAGGGAGATGGATATCAATGCATTTAGTTCAATGTATGTGTTGGAGTTAAGGAATGTTCCTGTATTTATTTTTTAATGAATGCCGGGAAGTTCCTAGAAAAACCTATTTTGTCTAGAGAAGTCTATAATTCAGAATAACGGTAAATTGTATGCAATATGATGGGTACTCAAATCTCTGGTGGGGGTACAGGGAGTCGTTAATATGAATACTCGACATACTCTAGAGTGCAAGTACTTACTACTCGCGTTTACGTACACAATAAACCCGAATAAAGGATACATATCGGATGAGATCAATTGTAAGGACATATGTCCTCGGGCGATATGCCGGCGGGAATCACACAATACGTTATGTTGGCTCTATGTTGGGGCTATGTTGGGGCTATGCTGGGGCTATGTTGGGGCTATGTTGGGGCTATGTTGGCGCTATGTTGGGGCTATGTTGGGGCTATGTTGGGGCTATGTTGGGGCTATGTTGGGGCTATGTTGGGGCTATGTTGGGGCTATGTTGGGGCTATGTTGGGGCTATGTTGGCTTTATGTTGTGGCTATGTTGGGGCTATGTTGGGGCTATGTTGGCGCTATGTTGGAGCTATGTTGGGGCTATGTTGGGGCTATATTGGGGCTATGTTGGCGCTATGTTGGGGCTATGTTGGGGCTATGTTGGCGCTATGTTGGCGCTATGTTGGAGCTATGTTGGGGCTATGTTGGGGCTATGTTGGGGCTATGTTGGGGCTATGTTGGGGCTATGTTGGGGCTATGTTGGGGCTATGTTGGGGCTATGTTGGGGGCTATGTTGGGGCTATGTTGGGGCTATGTTGGAGCTATGTTGGGGCTATGTTGGGGCTATGTTGGGGCTATGTTGTGGCTATGTTGGGGCTATGTTGGGGCTATGTTGGCGCTATGTTGGAGCTATGTTGGGGCTATGTTGGGGCTATGTTGGGGCTATGTTGGGGCTATGTTGGGGCTATGTTGGGGCTATGTTGGTGCTATGTTGGGGCTATGTTGGCTTTATGTTGTGGCTATGTTGGGGCTATGTTGGGGCTATGTTGGGGCTATGTTGGGGCTATGTTGGGGCTATGTTGGGGCTATGTTGGGGCTATGTTGGCTTTATGTTGGCACTATGTTGGGGCTATGTTGGGGCTATGTTGGGGCTATGTTGGGGCTATGTTGTGGCTATGTTGGGGCTATGTTGGGGCTATGTTGGGGCTATGTTGGTGCTATGTTGGGGCTATGTTGGCTTTATGTTGTGGCTATGTTGGGGCTATGTTGGCGCTATGTTGGGGCTATGTTGGGGCTATGTTGGGGCTATGTTGGCTTTATGTTGGCGCTATGTTGGGGCTATGTTGGGGCTATGTTGGCTTTATGTTGGCACTATGTTGGGGCTATGTTGGGGCTATGTTGGGGCTATGTTGGGGCTATGTTGTGGCTATGTTGGGGCTATGTTGGGGCTATGTTGGGGCTATGTTGGCTTTATGTTGTGGCTATGTTGGGGCTATGTTGGGGCTATGTTGGGGCTATGTTGGGGCTATGTTGGGGCTATGTTGGGGCTATGTTGGGGCTATGTTGGCTTTATGTTGTGGCTATGTTGGGGCTATGTTGGGGCTATGTTGGGGCTATGTTGGGGCTATGTTGGGGCTATGTTGGCTTTATGTTGGCGCTATGTTGGGGCTATGTTGGGGCTATGTTGTGGCTATGTTGGGGCTATGTTGGGGCTATGTTGGGG